>JARQOD010000003.1:537429767-537470642 GCA_033576555.1 Oophaga sylvatica | reverse complement strand
TAATTAAAGTGTGTGTGTTTTATTTTTATTTCATGCAATAGGATTAATAATTGATAGTTGTCTAATTGACAGCTCTCAATTATTAACCTGGCTTAAGGTCACCTTTCAATAGCAAGGTGGCTTTAACCCCATATTAACCCATTCGCCACCGCTACAGGGCAATGGGAATAGACGGGCAAAGTGCCAGAAAGGGCGAATCTAATTATAGATTTGTCTTTCCTGGGGTGTCTGGGGGCAGATGTTAGTAGCCGGGGGGGGGGCAAAAATAATGGTCCCTCTCTGGGCTATTATTATCTGCCCCCACTCACTGGCTTTGTCTGGTTGCGAAAATAGGGCGGGAGCCCACGCATTTTTTTTCAGCAATTTTACACCTCATATATATATACATGTCATTGAATTTGTGACACATATATATATATATATATTTATATTTGTAGTTCATACACTTCTACATAGTATAATAGCCGCTAATTCAATTGCCGGCTTTTGTGAAAATGCAGAACCCGACATGAAATGACACTTGGTGTACATAGGGTTAACCATGTCTTTTCATGTCCTTTGCTATCTAATTTGCACAAACAATTAAATCAGACTATGTGTGCAAAATTTCACACCTGTAGGGGTTAATTAAAGGTGTAAATTCGTAGCAAAAAAGTCCGTTTTTTTACAACGAATTTACACCTTTAATTAACCCCTACAGGTGTGAAATTTTGCACACATAGTCTGATTTAATTGTTTGTGCAAATTAGATAGCAAAGGACATGAAAAGACATGGTAAACCCTATGTACACCAAGTGTCATTTCATGTCGGGTGACCCGACATGAAATGACACTTGGTGTACATAGGGTTAACCATGTCTTTTCATGTCCTTTGCTATCTAATTTGCACAAACAATTAAATCAGACTATGTGTGCAAAATTTCACACCTGTAGGGTTAATTAAAGGTGTAAATTCGTAGCAAAAAAGTCCGGTTTTTTTACAACGAATTTACACCTTTAATTAACCCCTACAGGTGTGAAATTTTGCACACATAGTCTGATTTAATTGTTTGTGCAAATCAGATAGCAAACGACATGAAAAGACATGGTTAACCCTATGTACACCAAGTGTCATTTCATGTCGGGTGCTTCTGTCTTTTCACTGAAGCCGACTTTACCCGGCAATTGAATCAGAGGATATTTTACTATGTAGAAGTGTATAAACTATACATATATGTATATATATATGTCACAATGACATGTATATATATATATATATGTATTCTATGTGTGTATATTTGGTGTTTACAAGGAAAGAATGGGGTTTTTTTAGTTGCGATATTTTGTTCCCATAGACTTACATGGGACTTCCGGTATCGGTATCGGGTATCGCCGATATTTTAGTGATATCGGCGATACCATTCCGATTCCGATACTTTAGGATATCGGAAAGTATCGCTCAACTCTAAAAGAGGACTTATCATCTCTTGATGTAAAAGGAAACAAACATTTCTCCAATATGTATAATTAGGAAAACTAAAAAACTACTGTAGTGGTTCTGGCACTTGTAAAATGAGAGGCTGCATTTGGCTGAAGTCAGAGCTTTCTGCCATCTCACTATTTCACAGCTGTGTGAGGCTTCTTGCTTCTGTACTAGGAGATATTATTGTGGGGGAGGTTTGGGGTGGAATTATGCAGCATGTAATCACAGTGAAGGTATAAAGGAATATAAGATGGATTCCTGTGTGTTGTGGAGCAATATATAGGCTTTAAACAGCAACTGCAGTATGTCACTGCTGCTTCTTAATGAGCAATGGCTGTCTGTCTCTCTGTGTATAATATTCACAAAAGCAATTCAGATGAACTCTTTCCAGGAATTTCTTTTGCTGTGTTACACAGCTCCCCATATACAGTCTAAGGTCGATCATCACTCTCTATACAATATAAAGTTTCTATAGCCTCCTACTTACAGAAGTATTGCACACATAGTTCCCTATATAAAGTATTATGTTCCCGGAGCTCCCCTATAAAAAGATTGACTGCCTCACAGCTCCCTATATGCAGTATGATGGCGCCACAGCTCCCTATACACAGTATGATTTCCACACTTCCTAATGAACATTATCATGGCTGCAAAGCCCTTTTTATACAGTTTGATAGCCCCACAACTGCATTATTTACACCATTATGTCACCACATATATCTACAGTATGTACAGTATTATAGTCCTACAGCTCCCTATACACAGTACTGATCCCCCATATGATATGCTGCCACCTGGCTCCCTATGTACAATATGATAGCCAGTACACCTGTCAATATACAATATAATAGCCCTTAGTGCTCCCTTTATGCAGAATAATGTCACCCATAGTTCCCTATATGCAGTATTATGGTTTCTCACCTCCCTATATACATTATGGTTTCTTCAGTTCCCGATTTACGATGGTACTCACATCTCTCTATATACAGTATGATGTCCCCCACTCCTTTAGATGCAGAAACAATTGAATACCAGACACCAAGCAGGTAGAAACTTCAGTGTTGCTTGGCACCTGGTTACTCCCAAGTCAGGGATTCCATATCTGTCATGAAGTCTTCCACTGTGGACATACTTGAATGAGAGGCAAATGCCCACTGGAAAAATCTCCCGTGGACCAGTCCAATGCTGGATATATTCAGTCAGAGCCTCACCTGTACCTCCATGCTGCTCTCAGCTCAGCCATCTGCCGGCTAACTCCCTTCAGTTTAGTCTTACATGTTGAAATGCTCCTCAGCTCCTCCAGTACTCACTAGACCTTATATGACACGATGATGTCAACGCAAATCTGTGATGTCGCACAACACCCTAAAATGAATAAAGAAAAATGGCTTGCTAATATTTTGATGTATTCGAGCTAACAGATTCATAAAGAATGCAGATTCTGGCAAATCGGAATTTTGTTTGACTTTTGAAGCAAATTCGTTTTGCTTCAAATCAATTCTCTCATCTCTAGACTCAACTCTTGTTCTAGAAAAACTTGTTTATCTTTAGCTGCAGCTCTGCTTGATTTCCAAAAATAATAAATGTTATAATGTTGGAATGATTATAAGTGGAATATTATTTTTAGGCATATAACCAATTATATTGATTTTTTCCATCTGACTTGATTCTGATGTAAATGGGACCATAGATAAAGTGGAAATTCATGTACACAATCTTCCAAAGTTGGCCTTGCACATAAAGTAGTTTGAGGTTAACACAAGCATTGAATGAACAATTGTCTTAACAAAGATTACAATAATGTCCATGATTACATTTTAGTCCAAATTGACTGTTACAGTTGTTCAACTGGCCATACTGGCACAGGCGACCAACCAAATAATCTTTCTGAGAGCAATCCTTACAATATACATAAGCACAATTTAGAGGCCAACAAAAGCAACATGCAGAAGCCTGATATAGCGTCCATGTTGGTTGTCCATGACTACTAATCCATAGCTCTGCGAACTTCCTCCTACATGTCAACCTCCCCAGCATTTCTGATTAGGAGGCTCCGAGAGAATGTAAGGTAGACCAGGCTCTTGCAAATCATTTTACTCAACTCTATTAAATAATTTGATAGCTTAATAGATAGATAGATAGATAGATAGATAGATAGATAGATAGATAGATAGATAGATAGATAGATAGATAGAAAGGAAAGATAGAACAATAGATAAATAGATAGACAGACAAATAGAAAATGGTAATTTAGAATTGTTTATATAAAAATATTTCATGAATGCTTGTCATGATTTCCATTGTACTGTCATGGCCAAAAGTTTTGAGAATGACACAAATATTATATTTTCACATGATCTGCTGCCCTCTGGTTTTTATGTGTGTTTGACAGATGTTTTTATCACAGACAGAAATATAATTGCAAACATATGAGTAAGAAAAGCTTATATTGACAGTTAGAATGAGTTAATGCAGCAAGTCAATATTTGCAGTGTTGACCCTTCTTCTTCAGGACCTCTGCAATTCTCCCTGGCATGCTCTCAATCAACTTCTGGACCAAATCCTGACTGAGATCAGTCCATTCTTGCACAATCAATGCTTTCATTTTGTCAGAATTTTTAGGTTTTTGTTTGTCCACCTGTCTCTTGATGATTGACCACAAGTTCTCAATGGGATTAAGATCTGGGGAGTTTCCAGACAATGGACCCAAAATCTCTATGTTTTGTTCCCTGAGCCATTTTGTTTTCACCTTTGCTTTATGGCAAGGTGCTCCATCATGCTGGAAAAGGCATTGTTGATCACCAAACAGCTCTTGGAGGGTTGGGAGAAGTTGCTCTTGGAGGACATTCTGGTACCATTCTCTATTCATGGCTGTGTTTTTAGGCAAGACTGTGAGAGAGCCGATTCCCTTGGCTGAGAAGAAACCCCACACATGAATGGTTTCAGGATGCTTAACAGTTGGCATGAGATAAGACTGGTGGTAGCGCTCACCTTGTCTTCTCCGAATGAGGCGTTTTCCTGATGTCCCAAACAATCGAAAAGGGGATTCATCAGGGAAAATAACTTTACCCCAATCCTCAGCAGTCCACTGCCTGTACCTTTTGCAGAATATCAGTCTGTCCATGATGTTTTTTTCTGGAGAGAAGTGGCTTCTTTGCTGCCCTCCTTGAGACCTGGCCTTGCTCCAAGAGTCTCCGCCTCACAGTGCGTGCAGATGCACTCACACCTGCCTGCTGCCATTCCTGAGCAAGCTCTGCACTGCTGGTAGCCCGATCCCACAGCTGAAACACTTTTAAGAGACAGTCCTGGTTCTTGCTGGTCTTTCTTGGGCGCCTTGGAGCCTTTTTGGCAACAATGGAACCTCTCTCCTTGAAGTTCTTGATGATGCGATAGATTGTTGACTGAGGTGCAATCTTTCTAGCTGCGATACTCTTCCCTGTTAGGCCATTTTTGTGCATTGCAATGAAGACTGCACGTGTTTCTTTAGAGATAACCATGGTTAACAGAAGAGAAACAATAATGCCAAGCACCAGCCTCCTTTTAAAGTGTCCAGTGGTGTCATTCTTACTTAATCATGACAGATTGATCTCCAGCCATGTCCTCATCAACATCCACACCTGTGTTAATGGAGCAATCACTGAAAAGAGGTTAGCTGGTCCTTTTAAGGCAGGGCTGCAATGATGTTGAAATGTGTTTTGGGGGATAAAGTTCATTTTCTAGCCAAATATTGACTTTGCAAGTAATTGCTGTTAAGCTGATCACTCTTTATAACATTCTGGAGTATATGCAAATTGCCATTAGAAAAAGTGAAGCAGCAGACTTTGTAAAAATTAATATTTGTGTCATTCTCAAAACTTTTGGCCATGACTGTAGATATGCAACCGATGCAGTTTTGTTTTTATCAAGTATATGCCCTAAAAGTGTATAATTCTAAGAAATATTTCCTTTCCGCACAAAAAAATAAATAAAAACAAATAAAAACACAGCTAACATCGACCTAGCTGGCAATTTTGAATTGATAGATTTAAAAACATGACCTTACAAAGGTATACTTTCAATTACATTTGGAATTGTGTCTCCAAGGACAGATTCAGCAAATAGCTAAGGTCATGTGTGTCTTTACTTTTGTTCCTTAAGCAAAGCCATTATTTTTGAAGCTTTGATATGAGTAACTTTGTATTGTACAGTTTACTTCTTGTGGCAGTCTCTGGATGCAATATGGGAAACTCTACAACAAAATGTATGTTGGTTTGATATGACTTAGTTGGGCTTTAAAAATCCAATTAAAATTAATTAATTAGTTATTTTGCTATTTGTTTTTTTAATACAATAATATTAGAAACATTTTGAAAATTAGTTATATCACAATTATTCAAATCCCAATGTAAAGTATTTATTCACAAAATTTACAAACTGGCTGCTGTAATGAACCAATCAAATAATTGACAATTATAAACACTCCAATGGAAATGTAGCTGATTTCTAATGGGCAAAGTTACATAATATTTTTGGTTTGTCAAGAGAGTGGTCCAATAAATGAAAAGAAGAGACACGAAATATTGACTAGTGAAGAGCGAGCAGTAAACTGCTCAGGTGCTTAATACTCAAATTGAACACTTTGGAATACTAAGGCGCTTGACTAGAGTACAGAGCATAATGTCAAGCATTTTTCTGGACTCGAGCACCAAGTGATATTTGACGCTGCTTGGTACTCGATCGAGCACCAAAATACACTCTCGACGATCACTAATATTGACTGATCTGCAAATTCGATCAATGTTTGAATTGATTCATGTAGATTGCTTTGAAAAATTCTCAGCGCTTTTTCTATACTGCTGAAGATTGTTTCAGCCAAAACACAGGCTTAAATGACGTCAGGCACTGCCATGTGTGCTTCCCCACAATGCATTGCAGCTATCACACTAGCACCGCCAATTAGGTTGGACTATCAGAGCCACTATAAAAAATTAGTTCAGTGAAATCAGTTGCAATTTTATGGTTTTATATTCTAGGAATAGAAGGTTAGAGTTCAACATTGCAGATATGGATGGAAAAGTCTAAATTAATGTGTGGTGTACTACTACAGCACGGGAGAGCATAGGAAATGGGAGTGAAATGTGATATACAGCAGTACGGCACCTTAATAACAGTATTTTTTTATTTTAAAGCATTATTAAAAGGAGGGTCTTTTAAGAAGGACCCTTCACAAAATCTTTCATGTTGAACTGGACACAGGTTGTAATAGTGGCTGCAGAGTAGGATAAAATGTGTATTTTTTTTATTTTGCCTCTCTGTTGCAGAGATATTAGCAAACTATTTGTCACCTAATGTTAGGCGTCGGTATTTTCTCCTTGCACAGGGGAGATCCCCCAAGCCTTGTCTTCTCCTGTGGTCTCCCATTCTGACCGCAGCTCATGCTGCTCAGCAGAGTCGTCGGTCTCGGCCTCTTTCTCAGACTCGGGCTGTGTGTATTGTTAATGCTGCCTCTCCAGGTTCAGCTATGGTAACTAGCAATAGACAGCGGCGAGTGGCCTTTCCTGAGACTAAGTTCAGGATTCACTCTGCTGAGCATGCTCTTGAGGTGAACTCTCATTGGTTGTCGGCCGTCAGCAGTTAAGGCCCTGTGACGGCTCCGGATTGGTCAGCAAGCAAGGTCCTGTCTGACTGCACTTAGGCACAGTCTATAAAAGTATTTTGGGGCGCCCATCGGCGCGCTAAGATCATTTGTGTCTGTGTGTGTGTGAGTGGATATGGTACCACTCTGTGTGTGTCGGCGTGGGTGAACGTACAGTTTTCCTTAGAGAGACAGGTTTTTCCTCGGCTTGATGTAGCTCCTGTCTCCGCCTTGTGTGCTGCTTAGCATGGGCTGTTTACAGGGCATAGTCAAACCACATGTTTTGGCACACACCTTTTGCTATCGCTCTGCCGCCAACTGAGTTTGTTGCTCTTATTTTTGCTGCCACTCGGCGATTTGCTGAGTTGGTACTTCTCGGCCTGTCCTCACCTCTCTGAGAAGCTATCAGAGTAGAGTGACCCGTGCTCACTCTACACGTGGTGACGTTTAACCCCACGTGTTCTAGGTGATCGCTCACTGCTCTGCTGCGCCATTATTCGCTAGCAGCAGGTTTTCATCTCTGCACGGTCTACCCCGGGTTGCGATCGCACTAAATAAAGTCATTAATAAAGTGCGATCCACCAACCCTAACACCTAATTAGTTTTTTTTTTTAAGTCCAAGTGGGTGTTAAAAGAGTTTTCACTTGGGGTGTGTTCTTCTTCTCCTTGTATGATGCCAACCATCAAAAGGAGGCAGCAGCATTCAAAGGAAGTATCTTAGTAACATAGTAACATAGTATTTAAGGTTGAAGGGAGACTTTAAGTCCATCTAGTTCAACCAATAGCCTAACATGTTGATCCAGAGGTAGGCAAAAAAAAACCATGCGGCAAACACTAAGCTCCACAGTGGGGAAAAATATTCCTTCCCGGCTCGACATACGGCAATCAGACTAGTTCCCTGGATCAACGCCCTATCAAGGAATCTAGTATATATACCCTGTAACATTATACTTTTCAAGAAAGGCATCCAGTCCCTTCTTAAATTTTAGAGAAATTCAGGAGAAAAGTGGAGCCAAACAGTGTTTAAGAATTGAGTAAAAAAATCCAATTTTATTGATACTTAGTTATAAAACATAACAACAGTAATGCCAGTGATACATACAGGAACAAATACCCCTACCCTCTCTAAAATCTCCAAAAAATCTAATATAGAGATGATAGAGAGGGATTGTAAATAGCAGCATAGCGGTATACCATAAGGTCGTACTATCATAGTCCATTATAGTCATCATGATGCACCTGGTCATACAATAGTATATTGCAACATGCCCAGGGCCAAAGAAAATACTGACGAAAAGTGGCATAAAGAGAATAAAAGATATCGAAGCTTACCAAAAGGAGGTTAGAGAGGGAAGTCCGGAGATGTGGAACACCCCGACGCGCGTTTCGTGGCAGCAGAGTGCCGCTTCCCCTTGAAATGCGCGTCGGGGTGTTCCACATCTCCGGATTTCCCTCTCTAACCTCCTTTTGGTAAGCTTCAGTATCTTTTATTCTCTTTATGACACTTTTTGTCAGTATTTTCTTTGGCCATGGGCATGTTGCAATATACTATTGTATGACCAGGTGCATCATGATGGCTATAATTCACTATGATAGTACGACCTTATGGTATAGCGCTATGCTGCTATTTACAATCCCTCTCTTTTCATCTCTACATGGGATTTTTTGGAGATTTTAGAAAGGGTGGGGTTGTTTGTTCCTGTATGTATCACTGGCATTACTGTTGTTATGTTTTATAACTAAGTATCAATAAAATTGGATTTTTTTACTCAAATCTTAAACACTGTTTGGCTCCACTTTTCTCCTGAATTTCTTTGCTTATTGGAGCTGGTGTATTCAGATGGAATGTGTTGACATGATTGCATGCCACATTCTTGTTCTTTGAAAAATGCATTTGGGATTTATTGTATTACCTTCTTAAATTTTAGTAGTGAATCACTCATTACATTATCATACGGCAGAGAGTTCCATAGTCTCACTGCTCTTACAGTAAAGAATCTGCTTCTGTGATTACGATTAAACCTTCTTTCCTCCAGACGTATAGGATGCTGCCTTGTCCCACAGGTGTAAGAGTAAAAAGATCATTAGAAAGGCCTTTGTACTGTCCCCTCATATATTTATACATTATAATAAGATCACCCCTAAACCTTTGTTTTACCAAACTAAATAACCACAAGTGTAATAACCTGTCCTGGTATTGCTGACCCCCCAGTTCTCTAATAACCTTGGTTTCTCTTCTCTGCACGTACTCTAGTTCAGCTATGTATGTCTTATACACCGGAGACCAGAACTATACACAGTATTCTAAGTGTGGTCGCACTAGTGACTTGTATAGAGGTAAAATTATGTTCTCCTCATGAGCATCTATGCCTCTTTTAATGCATCCCATTATTTTATTTGCCTTTGCAACAGCTGCCTGACACTGGCCACTAAATGTGAGTTTGTCATCCACCAATACACCCAGATCTTTTTCAGTGACAGTTTTGCCCAGTGTTTTACAATTAAGCACATAATTATACATCTTATTTCTTCTGCCCAGGTGCATGACCTTACATTTATCCCCATTAAAGCTCATTTGCCATTTATCAGCCCAAGCTTCTAGTTTACATAAATCTTCCTGTGATATTAAATTGTTCTCCTTTGTATTTATTACCCTGCAGAGTTTAGTGTCATCTGCAAATATTGAAATTCTACTCTGTATGCCCCCTACAAGGTTATTAATAAATATGTTAAAAAGAAGCGGGCCCAACACTGACCCCTGCGGTACCCCAATGCTAACCGCGACCCAGTCCGAGTGTGCTCCATTAATAACCACCCTTTGTTTCCTATCCATGAGCCAGTTCTTAACCCACTTACACATATTTTCCCCTATCCCCATTGTTCTCATTTTATGTATCAAGCTTTTGTGTGGCACCGTATCAAAAGCTTTTGAAAAGTCCATGAACACCACGTCCATTGCATTTCCTTGGTCCAGTCCGGAACTTACCTCTTCATAAAAGCATATCAGATTAGTCTGACAGGAACGTTCTCTTGTAAACCCATGTTGATATTGGGTAATGAGGTTATTCCCCTTCAGATACTCCAGTATAGCATCTCTTAGAAAGCCCTCCAGGATTTTACGCACAGTAGATGTTAACCTTACTGGCCTTTCATTTCCAAGCTCAGTTTTTGTCCCCTTTTTGAATATTGGCACTACATTTGCTATACGCCAGTCCTGTGGTAAAGACCCTGCTATTATGGAATCTTTAAAGATTAAAAATAACGGTCTATCTATCACTGTACTTAATTCCTGCAGTACTCGAGGGTGTATCCCATCCGCGCTTGGAGATTTGTCTACTTTAGTGATTTTTAGACGCCGACGTACTTTCTGCTGGGTTAAGCAAGTGACATTTAATGGAGAATTTTTTTACCACTGATCATGTTATCTGTCATGGGATTTTCTTGTGTAAATACTGTTGAAAAAAGTCATTAAGCATATTGTGCTATGTTTTGATAGCTGAGGAGAGCAGGCAAAAACAGCAATACACCAGAGAGGTTGGAATCTACTGGATTGCAGTACCCTGACTAGCCACCACAACTAAAGGCAGCCGTGGAGCGTTCCTACGTTGGTCCTAGACGCCTCGTCACAGCCTGAGAGGCTAACTACACCTAAAGATAGAAAGAGGAAAGCGATCTGCCCCGGAGCAGATCCCCAAAGAACATAGGAAGCCCCCAAACATGTAATGGCGGTTAGACAAGAGGAAATACAGACACAGACAGAAAATAGTATGAGCAAACGCTGGGGCCCAATCTGACTTAGACAGAAAAGGATAGGAAGGATACTTACTGCAATCCAAAAAAAAACCTAAAAAAAAACCAACGCTACTAATTGCAAAAACACCTGAGATCACACGACCTCTACCACCTAAATTAGTTCTCTGGTGTAACAAAACTAAGCCGCAGCCACAGAAAAAAACTGGAAAAGGCAAATGAACAAACAACAATGGCTCCAGAGGAACCGAGAGGAGACCAAGCCCCCCGGGAAGGGGAACCTGGCCAACCTCACAGAAATGCAGAGAAATATACAAATGGCAAGCACAAAAACAAAAAACAGAAAATATCTTATCTGAGAGCAGGAGAAGAGGCAAGACTCAGCAAGCTTCCAAGTGAACAGGAAACAACGTTGAGACAAGAACAATTGATCACCGGCAACCATGATGGGGGAAAACACCCTTATATCCAGCAAGTCCGTGATCCCTGATTGCCAATCCTCATTGAATGGTTCAGTACTGTTTGCAACCACCAGAGGGAGCTTCTGCTCAGAATTCATTTCTAAAACATTCATAACAGTACCCCCCCTTGAGGAGGGGTCACCGAACCCTCATTTGTGCAACCAGGTCAGTCAGGATGAGCTCTGTGATACGCACGGATCAGTCTCCTAGCAAGGATGTCCGAAGCAAACACCCAAGAATTGTCCTCCTGACCATAACCTCTCCACTTAACCAAATACTGGAGTTTCCGTCTAGAAAAACGAGAATCCAATATTTTCTCAACCACATACTCCAGATTGCCCTCAACCAAAACAGGGTCAGGGGGCGCAGCCATAGGAACCACTGGTTCGACAAACCTCTTCAAGGACTTGTGAAACACGTTATGGATCTTAAATGTCCCTGGAAGAAGTAAACGAAAGGAAACAGGATTAAGAATCTCCATGATCTTATAAGGTCCAATAAACCTAGGCTTAAACTTAGGAGATGCAACTCTCATAGGGATATTTCTTGAGGACAACCAGACCAAGTCCCCCACTTTAAACCGATGACCATCAGTCCTATGCCGGTTGGCAAACCGCTGGGCCTTCTCCTGAGAGAGGGACAACCTCTCCACTACCTGGTCCCAAATCTGCTGCATACGCTCCACAACAGAGTCAACACCCGGACAGACAGAAGCCTCCGTCTGTCCCAAAGAAAATCGAGGGTGAAACCCAAAATTGCAGAAAAATGGAGACATCAAAGTGGCAGAGCTTGCCCTATTATTAAGAGCAAACTCAGCCAAAGGCAAAAAAGAGACCCAGTCATCTTGATCAGCAGACACAGAGCATCTCAGATAAGTCTCCAATGTCTGGTTTGTTCTCTCAGTTTGTCCATTGGTCTGAGGATGAAAAGCAGAGGAGAAGACAATTGAACACCAAGTTTAGAACAAAAAGTCCTCCAAAATCTGGAAACAAACTGGACTCCTCTGTCAGATATAATGTTCTCAGGAATGCCGTGTAACCAAACCACGTGCTGAAGGAACAAAGGCACCAATTCGGAGGAGGAAGGCAACTTAGGTAATGGCACAAGATGTATCATCTTGGAAAACCTATCACAAATCACCCAGATAACGGTCATTCTCTGAGAAACAGGGAGGTCGGAAATGAAATCCATAGAGATATGGGTCCATGGTCTCTTGGGCACAGGCAATGGCATCAACAAACCACTAGAGCGAGAGCAAGGCTTGGAGCGAGAGCAAGTCCCACAGGACTGCACAAACTCCCTGACGTCACGAGACAAAGTAGGCCACCAAAAGGACTGACTCACCAAGTCTCTGGTACCAAAAATTCCGGGATGACCGGCCAACGC
The DNA here is from genome assembly GCA_033576555.1 of Oophaga sylvatica. NCBI lineage: Eukaryota > Metazoa > Chordata > Amphibia > Anura > Dendrobatidae > Oophaga > Oophaga sylvatica. The sequence goes on along the minus strand of JARQOD010000003.1, from coordinate 537,457,969 downwards.
GGAACAATGAATCTCATACATCACACTCTTCTTCCACTGGTCTGGGACAAACAATTTCCCAACAGGGCAGCTCTCGGGTTTATCCTCCTGACACCCCTCCAGAGCCAGTCTCAAATTGGGCGAGATGGCGGAAAGAACTACACCCTCTTTCAAAATAACAGCAGGATCAGATAACTCAGGAGAGTCCGCAAGGAAACTCCTCGAGAGGGCATCCGCCTTAATATTCTTAGTGCCAGGAAGAAAGGAAACCACAAAATTAAAACGTGTGAAAAACAAGGCCCACCTGGCCTGTCTAGGATTAAGTCGCTTGGCTGATTCCAGATAAACCAGATTCTTATGGTCCGTGAGGACCACCACCTGATGTTTGGCTCCCTCCAGCCAATGTCTCCACTCTTCAAAAGCCCACTTCATGGCCATTAACTCCCGATTACCCACGTCATAATTACGTTCAGTTGGAGAAAATTTTCGAGAGAAAAAAGCACAAGGGTTACTTTTAGAGGTCTCAGGATCTCTTTGGGACAAAACGGCACCTGCCCCAATTTCAGAGGCATCAACCTCCACCTGAAATGGCAGAGAAACATCAGGCTGCCGTAGAACAGGAGCAGAAGTGAATCTCCGCTTAAGCTCCTGAAACGCAGAGACTGCCTCAGGAGGCCAATTCACCACATTAGAAACATAACTAGGGTTGAGCATTCCGATACTGCAAATATCGGGTATCGGCCGATATTGGCTGTATCGAAATTCCGATTCAGAGTACCGATATTTTCGTCATATCGGATACCGGAATCGGAATTGTCACTGTCACTGTCAGTGTCCGTCGGTCGGGTCTGTCAGGAGTCAGCGGCACTTACCCGGCAGAAGATCTCCGGCGGTCACATCCCGGACTGCTTAATGGCCGCCATCATCTTCTCCCCGGCGGTCACATGCAGTTTCTCGCGATAACTGCAGTGACTGCTGGGTAATCCCGGCCGTAAAGCAGTCAGTCCGATGACGTCACCGCCGGGGAAGCAGGTAATCAGCTGTGCTGCGTCGCGATGACAGGCTCTGCCTGTCATTCCGATGTAGCAGAGCTGGATCGTCGTGGGACTGTCGTTATGGACTGCGTCGGACAGGTGGTATACTGTTGGTTTGTTTTTTTTATTTTTTTACAGGAGATCGATGGCGTCGCAGGAATGAGAGAGTAATAAAAAAAATGAAAACTGTGTTGTCTCTTTTATTTCATTAAAAGACTTTTTTCTTGCTGTGTCTTTTTTTTACACATTTAAAAACTTTGGGATTAATAATGGATCGGTGTCTTATTGACACCTCTCCATTATTAACCGGGCTTATTGTCACCGTGCAATCAACGGTGACATTAACCCCTTATTACCCCGCTTGCCACCGCTACAGGGCAAGTGGGAAGAGCCGGGTAAAGTGCCACAATTGGCACATCTTTTGATGCGCCAAATGTGGGGCTGCTGTAGCCTGGTATTATCAGGCTGTTGAGGGCCAAAATCCATGGCCCTTGACAGTCTTTTAATACCAGGCCGCAGCAGTCTGCATTTTACTTGGCTGGTTAACAAAATAGGGGGACCCCTACGCCGTTTTTTTTTTCGAGGGGATCCCTATTTTTGTTAACCAGCCAAGCTAAGCAGACTGCTGTGGCCTGGTATTATCAGGCTTGCAAGGTCCATGGATATTGGATCCTTACCAGCCTGAAAAACCAGGCCTCAGCGGTCTGCTTCATCTGGCTGGTTAACAAAAATAGGGGGGACCCCACGCCAATTTTTTTCGAGGGGATCCCCTATTTTTGTTAATCAGCCAAGATATGCAGACTGCTGTGGCCTGGTATTATCAGGCTGGCAAGGTCCATGGATCTTGGCTCCTTAACAGCCTGAAAATCCAGGCCTCAGCGGTCTGCTTCATCTGGCTGGTTAACAAAAATAGGGGGGACCCCACGCCATTTTTTTTTCGAAGGGAACCCCTATTTTTGTTAATCAGTTCCCTCTGACGTCACTGATGGTGTCCCTGGCTGACCTGAAGTGAAAGTGGAAAGCAATCAATTAAGCTTTCCACTTCCTCTCCTGTCAGCCAGGAGAGGAGCTCATTCATTTGGGGGTTTACTGTGAGGCTGCAGCATTAGCTGCGGTCCCTGCAGTAAACATTAACCCTTTCTGAAGGATTACACCGTGGGACCTGACTGTGCATCGGATTGGTAAGAATAATTTTGCTTTATTATTTTATTTTTATTACAGGAAATGGTTTTAGCAGGTAAATAAAATATGGTCAAAAACTGTGTGATTATTTCATTAAACTTCTTTTTTATTAAAGTGTGTGTGTTTGATTTTTCTTTCATACAATAGGATTAATAATTGATAGTTGTCTAATTGACAGCTCTCAATTATTAACCTGGCTTAAAGTGACCTTTCAATTGCAAGGTCATTTTAACCCCTTATTAACCCATTCGCCACCGCTACAGGGCAATGGGAATAGACGGGCAAAGTGCCAGAAAGGGCAAATCTAATTAGAGATTTGCCCTTTCTGGGGTGTCTGGGGGCAGATGTTAAGTAGCCGGGGGGGGGCCAAAAAAAATGGTCCCTCTCTGGGCTATTATTATCTGCCCCCACTCACTGGCTTTGTCTGTCTGGTTGCGAAAATAGGGCGGGAGCCCACGCATTTTTTTCAGCAATTTTACACCTCATATATATATATACATGTCATTGAATTTGTGACACATATATATATATATATATATATATATATATATATATTTATATTTATAGTTCATACACTTCTACATAGTATAATAGCCGCTAATTCAATTGCCGGCTTTTGTGAAAATGCAGAACCCGACATGAAATGACACTTGGTGTACATAGGGTTAACCATGTCTTTTCATGTAGTTTGATATCTGATTTGCACAAACAATTACATGAGTGTAAGTGTGCAAAATTTCACACCTGTAGGGGTTAATTAAAGGTGTAAATTCGTAGCAAAAAAGTCCGTTTTTTTTACAACGAATTTACACCTTTAATTAACCCCTACAGGTGTGAAATTTTGCACACATAGACTGATGTAATTGTTTGTGCAAATCAGATAGCAAAGGACATGAAAAGACATGGTTAACCCTATGTACACCAAGTGTCATTTCATGTCGGGTGCTTCTGTCTTTTCACAGATGCCGGCTTTACCCGGCAATTGAATCAGAGGATATTTTACTATGTAGAAGTGTATAAACTATACATATATGTATATATACATGTCACAATGACATGTATATATATATATATATATGTATTCTATGTGTGTATATTTATTGTTTACAAGGAAAGAAAGAGGTTTTTTTAGTTGCGATATTTTGTTCCCATTGACTTACATGGGACTTCCGGTATCGGTATCGGGTATCGCCGATATTTTAGTGATATCGGCGATACCATTCCGATTCCGATACTTTTGGATATCGGAAAGTATCGCTCAACTCTAAACATAACCCATTGCGTTTTCGAAACTCATGACGCTGTGCCCCAGAAGCCACTCTATCACACTGCATGGGCTCAGAAGCTGGTTCACAAGGCAACACCATTCTACGCATACCTCTACGCTCACGCAAACGTCTGTCAATTTGAATCGCCAATGACATAGAATCATTAAGACCAGAGGGAGCAGGGAAACCCACCATAACATCTTTTACATTCTCTGACAGACCCTTCCGAAAAAGAGCTGCCAAAGCATCATCATTCCATTTGGTTAGAACTGCCCACTTTTGGAATTTCTGACAGTACAACTCAGCGTCCTCAAGCCCCTGATTTAATGCCAACAAGGTTTTTTCAGCTTGATCAGTGACATTAGGTTCATCGTACAATAACCCCAGAGCCAGAAAAAATGCATCAACATTACTCAAAACAGGGTCCCCAGGTGTCAGGGAAAAAGCCCAATCCTGAGGATCGCCGTGCAGGTGAGAGATTACAATTTGAACCTGCTGTGCTGCGTTCCCTGAGGACTTAGGTTTTAAGGCAAAAAACAACTTACAGTTATTTTGAAATTCAGAAATTTAGCTCGATCCCCTAAAAACAAATCTGGCATGGGGATCCTAGGTTCCACAACCGGCAACCCTGCAAGATAGGTAGCAATACTCCAAACTTCAGTGGCAAGCTGATCCACACAGCCAGACAACTGTGCAAACTCCATTGAGAGAAAAAAAAAATCCTCCTCAGCACCCAGAGAAAAAGAGGGGAAAAAATGCAACAAACAGAAAAAAAAATCTCTGACAACTCTGACAACTTTTTTTTTTTTTCCACACTATTTTTCCCTTCTGTGAGTACCATATAATTTTCAGTTTGGCCGGTGATACTGTTATGTTTTGATAGCTGAGGAGAGCAGGCAAAAACGGCAATACACCAGAGAGGTTGGAATCTACTGGATTGCAGTACCCAGACTAACCACCACAACTAAAGGCAGCCGTGGAGCGTTCCTACGTTGGTCCTAGACGCCTCGTCACAGCCTGAGAGGCTAACTACACCTAAAGATAGAAAGAGGAAAGCGATCTGCCCCGGAGCAGATCCCCAAAGAACATAGGAAGCCCCCAAACATGTAATGGCAGTTAGACAAGAGGAAATACAGACACAGACAGAAAATAGTATGAGCAAACGCTGGGGCCCAATCTGACTTAGAAAAGGATAGGAAGGATACTTACTGCAATCCAAAAAAAACCCTAAAAAAAACCAACGCTACTAATTGCAAAACACCTGAGATCACATGACCTCTACCACCTAAATTAGTTCTCTGGTGTAACAAAACTAAGCCGCAGCCACAGAAAAAAACTGGAAAAGGCAAATGAACAAACAACAATGGCTCCAGAGGAACCGAGAGGAGACCAAGCCCCCGGGGAGGGGATCCTGGCCAACCTCACAGAAATGCAGAGAAATATACAAATGGCAAGCACAAAAACAAAAAACAGAAAATATCTTATCTGAGAGCAGGAGAAGAGGCAAGACTCAGCAAGCTTCCAAGTTAACAGGAAACAACGTTGAGACAAGAACAATTGATCACCGGCAACCATGATGGGGGAAACCTCCCTTATATCCAGCCAGTCCGTGATCCCTGATTGCCAATCCTCATTGAATGGTTCAGTACTGTTTGCAACCACCAGAGGGAGCTTCTGCTCAGAATTCATTTCTAAAACATTCATAACAATATTGGCTTTTTCCTCATTCTCATCCACCATTTCACCTAGACTATTTTTAAAGGGTCCAACACTATCATTTTTAGTTTCTTGCTATTTATGTAGTTAAAGAATATTTTGGGAATATTTTAACTCTCTCTGGCAATGAGTATCTCAGTCTCAATCTCTGCTGCCTTGATTTGCATTTTACAGAATGTATTTAATTTTCTGTTTTTATTTAATACCTCATCACTACCTACTTACTTGCTTTAATTCCCTAAACGCTTTCTTTTTGTCCCTTATTGCGCCCCTTACAGCTCTATTTAGCCATAGTGGTTTCCTCCTAATTCTAGCATGTTTATTCCCATAGGGTATATACATACTGTGCACAGGTCCTATTCAGGATGCTACTAAACGTCTTCCATTTTCTTTGTGTACTTTTATGTCTCAGTATATCGTCCCAGTTTATTGCAATGAGATCATCTCTCATCTGTTGGAAATTTACCTCCCTGAAGTTAAGTGTCCTCATAACCCCTCTTCTACACATCTTAATAAAGGATACATGAAAACTTATTATTTTGTGATCACTATTACCCCCAACCCATATATTTGATATGTGGTCTGGCCTGTTGGTTAATATTAGGTCTAGCAGTGCCCCCTTCTTGTTCGGTCCTGAACTAGATGTGAAAGGTAACTGTCTCTCTTAGCTGTCAAAAACCTATTACCTTTGCTGGAACTGCAGGTTTCTATTCCCCAATGTATTTCAGGGTAGTTGAAGTCCCCCATAATAATGACTTCTCCTTGAGTCGCTGCTTCATATATTTGCTTTACGAGGATATTCTCCGTTGCTTCCATTATTTTAGGAGACTTATAACAAACACCAATCAATAATTTATTGTTTTTTCCCCCTCCCATTATCTCCACGCACAGGTACTTTACATTTTCATTAGATTCACATATATTATCACACAGGATGGATTTTAAGGATGATTTTACATATAAAAACACACCCCCCTCGCTTATTTATATGGTCATTTCTGTACAGACTATAGCCATGTAAATTAACAGCCCAGTCATGGCTCTCGTCCAGCCATGTCTCAGATATCCCAACCGTGTCATAATTGTGTTCCAACAAAATTAATTCTAATTCCTCCATTTTGTTGGTGAGGCTTCTGACATTATTGTATCTGCACTTTATGTATCTCTCATTACCTCTATTCTTCCCTAAAATCTTAACTGTTCTACCCCGACCCCCCATTCCACCCCCAATTCCTTTATTTGTGCCAAGATCACTATCTTCACTATCTTCCCCTCCTATAAAATGAATAACCTCCTCCATTCCCTAGTTTAAACACTCCTCTTACCTTGATATATTAGAAACCAGAATATATCACTAACGATACAGACTCAAAGCAACAATGAATAATACAGGAGAAAAAAGAGTCAAATAGTATCTCAAACAACAATAATTTTATTAACTGTTACATATACCGTAGAATTCAGAAAAATATATAATATATTATAAATCAATAATGTATAAGGATAAAAGATGGTCCACCAAAAGAATATATACCTAGGGCACCAGGTGAAGAACTAGAATATGCTAAGTTATATAAATGAAGCGCTTGTAAATTTATATCATGATCCTAAGTCGACCTCATCCCTAATTGGGAGTATATGGATCCAATGGGAAAGTCCCATAAGACTTAAGAATATCATGACAAACTACCAATAAGCGCGCTATCATGAATGTTCATAACAACTTAGGTAACAACTTGAACATACTAGATATCCATAAGATAAGACATAAAAAAGTTCAATTACCCATGTCAGTAGAGTGTATAATCCACGAGGTGTCCTGAGACCCGACGCACGTTTCGCAAGCAGTGGGCTCGTTTACTCAAGGGTCCTAGGTATATATTCTTTTGCTGGACCATCTTTTGTCCTTATACATTATTGATTTATAATATATTTATATATTTTTGTGAATTCTACGATATATGTAACTGTTAATAAAATTATTGTTGTTTGAGATACTATTTGACTCTTTTTTCTCCTGTATTACTCCTCTTACCTTCTAGCCATTTTATCCCCCAGCACAGCATCACACTCCCCTTTGAGGTGCAGCCCGTCTCTAGCATAGAATCTGTAGCCAACTGAGAAGTCGGTCCAGCTCTCCAGAAACCCAAACCCTTCTTTCATACACCAATTTCTGAGCTACTTATTTATCTCCCTAATCTCACATTGCCTCTCTGGCGTGGCACGTGGTACAGGTTGTATTTCAGAGAATACCACCTTGGAGATCCTTGCTTTAAGCTTGCGGCCTAATTCCCTGAAATCATCTTTAAGGAACTTCCACCTACATTTAACTTTGTCATTTGTGCCAATGTGCACCATGACCGCTGGGTCCTCACCAGCACCTCCCAATAATCTATCAACCCGATCAGCAATGTGTCGAAGTCGAGCGCCAGGTGGGCAGCACACTGTACAACGATCCCTGTCTTTGTGACAGATTGCTCTATCTGTTCCCCTAATAATTGAGTCCTCCACTACCAGCACCTGTCTGGCCTGCCCTACTCTCCTATTTCCCCCCTTACTGGAACAGACACTCCTCTGATTTTCAGACGACATGCCTTGCTGCAGCAGTGCTACCACTGTACTGGCACCCCCCCTCAGCTGCCAACTTAGCAAACTTATTTGGGTGTAGCAGATCAGGACTAGCCTCCCTGGCACTCTTCCCTTGCACTCTTCCCTCTACCCCCCATTTAACTGTCACCCAGCTAGCTGCCTCACTGTCCTTCACCTCCATACTACCATCCTCTCCCACATCTATCCCATTGAGCATCTGCTCAGTGAGCGGTAGACTCCTTTCCATATTGTTTATGGATCTCAGTGTTGCCAGCTGCGCATTTAGATCCAGTAACTGGGCTTCCAAATGCACAATTTTCTCACATCTTGCACAGCCGTGTGCACCCTTTGACAGCCTGTTCAAGGATTGCATACATGTAGCAAGATGTGCACTGGATGGCATTGTCAACAATGGAGCTCTGTCACTATCCATTTTTGGATCTGTGGCAGATCTGGCTTCTCACATTAAAAAATTTTTTTTCAGGCCATCAGGGGTTAATGTCAGTTTTTCCTCGCTGGCCTGCTGGTATATTGCATTGCTGCTGTGTCAGCTGATATGGGTGGTGACCACTCCCATATCATTAAAAAGGCAGCTGATGCATCAAATAACTGTTGATTATACAGGTCCTTGTGGAAACCAGCCGAGCTGGAGATAGGAGCTTCTTGGGTGCAGTGGTGCTTCAGCTGAATACTCAAATCTGGTGCCTTACTCTGCTGTGCTGTGTTTTGCAGCAGAGGAAGCTAAGTTTTGTATTTTTGTTACCCAGTTCCTTTGGCATCTGTATTTCCTTTCCTTGTGTTGTATTAGTGCAGTGCAGGGACCAGTGCTCTCACTTGCCTGTTTCTACGTAGGGATTGGAGCAGGACAAGTGACAGTTTAGGTATCCTGCTCAGCGAGGGGGTGAAAAAACCCATATAAGGACGATAGGGAGATCAGGGCACATTATTAGGTGAGTGCAGGAGGTGTCCATTCCCCCATTGCCTATCGACAGGGCATACCGTTGTTATTGTGTCCCTGGTGTTCCCTTGTGTGTTGTGCCGTTTGGTGACCGACCCAACCGTTGGGTCATGTCACACTGGATCAGTCACTCCGTGAAAAGCTCATTTCCTAATGGGGATTGCACCATACAGAAATATTAAGTAAAAAGAAATATAAAGTATTCAAAAAATACAACAGCAATTCAGTAACTCCTCCCTTGGAAACTCCCTGAATCCAAAGTCACTGAATCACAAGTCACTCACTTACCACCATTCGCATTTCGCACTCCGGTCACACTCAGCTCGTTCACACTCACTAAGGAAGAATATATAAAGAGAATTTTTCCCCCTCCAGCAGCAATCCAACCTGCAGCTCAATGCACTTCCAAAGATTTCTCAACTGTCAGATGTAATGATACAGACCTGATCTCATGATCTAATGTCCTGAATGATTCAGTGTGCAGCTCAGTTTAGCTGTGTCACATTACAAACCCTTCTGTCAGTAACCAATCTTATATCTGCTGTGCTCAAGCAACTTGTTCTCACTCTACAGTGAGAATAAGGCTATCAATACATCTCTGTTCTAAACTATTCATGGGTGATATGTAATGACATCCTGCTCTGCTCTCACTGCAGTCTGACCACAAGTTAAGCACAACAAACAAATGTTTGATTACTGTTAGAGCTCTGGACAGTACAGCATATCTAAAGGTACTGCCACACTAAACAATCCCGCTAGCGATCACGATAACGACGCATACTAATGCGATCGCTAGCGGGATTGTTTCTATATCGCTAAATGCGGCCACATTTAGCGATATAGTTAACGACGCTATCGCCGTTAGCGATCTTCTTAACGACTTTAGCGGTACAAAAGTACCGCTAAATCGCTAAGAAAAGGTGCCACAAGCGATTAGATACTTACCCAGCGGGAGCGCCGACGAGAAAATAGGGCGATTCCAGCGACGAGCGAGATCACAGCAGGAAGCTCGTCGCTGGAAGCTGCCGCACTGAACAACATCGCTAACAGGATCGCTAAATAGTGACGTTTTTTAGCGATCCCGTTAGCGATATTGTTTAGTGTGGCATACCCTTAACAGTGATAGAAGAGCTGATATGAGGATTTCTAATGTGACATAGCTAAACTCAGCTACACTTCCCCTCCCCCACACACTGACTCATTTAAGAAGTTAGACAAGGAGATTAGAGCTGTATCATTGCCACTCACATCTGAATAATCCATTCTTGAGGTGTGAATGTGCATTTCCTCTGAGTGTTGCTGCCTGCTTATTATAGTTCAGCATCATGCAGGGAGAGGTATCAGCACCCAGTGAAAACTCTGATAACACTCATTTGGACTTAAAAAATGTTAACTCAGTAGGTGCCAAGTATGTCGATTTGCCAATATCTCCGCAACAAAGAGGTTAACTTAAAAAAGAAAATGTTTGATTTTGTTTTGCAGTTACTATTATATTGTAAGTATAAATCAACATGAAAAATTTGGAGAAAGGTTCTCTTTAAGTCCCCTCAGTCCTAATTATTTTTATTGAAGAAAAATATTGAATTCAAGGCTTGTCTGTCTAAAGATGTTTTCTTCCAGGCTTGTGTGATAGACAGGACATGAGTGATATCTTTTTTGAATTGTTTAAAGGTTTTCATTTTTATTTTTTCAAAGATAAAATAATGTTCACAACATGCCTTAAATTTTAATCCAACTTTTGTACTATAATTTTTAAACTCCTATATTACATTGTACGCACCACACAAATATAATAGTCTGTTGCAAGTGCTGGCTTTTGGAATGTATACATGTCTAGCTTTTCTTTTCACTTCCTTTTTCGGAAAAAATTGAGTTTTATTTATTTTTTAAATTTTTAAAAAAACTGTTTTTTCATAGTCCAATTTAGCAACCATAAAGCACACAAAACAGTAAACTGGTGTTGCAACTTCCAATCTTCCGTTTTGTGTAAATACCGTACATACAAACCAACGTAACATTTTAATGGAAATATTTACTACCCTGCAGATATGAGGTTAATATGCAGGTTAAAAGCTTTCTGAACCTATCCGGCACCAGCACTTATATCTCGCTGCTGGGGAAAAATCAATTTTGTTCTTCTAAGCAGCATTTGGGTTTCGACCACGGGGGTGGTGCCAGCGCGGTTCAGTCACCACTCAGTGTATAGAGAGCGGTGGCTGTAACCACGCCCCCTGGCAATGACTGACAGTAGCTCAGCATTAGGGACGACTGTCAGTCAGTGTCGGTTACTGCCTCCTCTCTCTTTTTTCTGACAAGCAAACATTTTCTAATAAAAGTGACCAAATGAAAATAGGTTAGAAATGGGAGTAAATAAAAACAATTATATGAATAAATCGTATGAGTATGCTTTGAAAAAACTTGTGTTGAACTTTTGGTCCCAGATTGAAAAACTGAGAACAATTTGACTAAATATACTAACATTCAGTATGTGATATCGCCTCCAATTTATTAAAATAAAACATATTTACCAATTTTTCATCAAGAAGACATTAAAAAAAGGTTGAGATTAAGGTTACAGGGTGCTGTGTTGTCAACACCTTTGATCTGGCTTCTGAGTTTGGGCTCCCTCCGGTGGTTGCTGCTGGTAATGGAGCTGATCTGGCAGACAGAAGTCAATCACCTGAAGGCGATGATTGGAGATCAGGTGTTGCAGACGGGAGATTTAAGTGAGCAGCCTTCCCTTAGTTGTTGTTGGTGATTTGGTCTTCTTCCTGAGCCATTTTGGAAGTCAGCTTGCTCCCTGCTTGTTCCTGCATCTTTCAGATAAGTTATTTGCCTGTTTTAATCTGTGGCATTTGTTCCCTGCCTTGCTGGTGTGAGTTCAGCCTGGTTCCCTGCGGGAACCTGTGCTGGACTCTGTTTTCCTTTGCCATAGCTTATGTCAGTCCTTCTGTATTTCTAGTCTCCTGGTATATCAGTATCTGTTGTTTGGCGTCCAGTTCACACCAGAGTTCTGATTTAGTGGGGGAGAGGTCGTGTAGCCTCAGTATTTTTGCAAATCAGACGTGTTGGAATTTTTCTTAGGGTTTTTGCGGGTTTGCAGACAGTATCCTTTCCTGTCCTGTTCTATCCAGACAGTTTGGGCCCCAGCATTTTCTTATTCTATTTTCTGCCTGTGTTTTGTACTTCATCTGTCTCATCGTCAATATATGTTTGGGGCTACCTATTTCTTTTTTGGCTCTACTATGGGGCAGTTAGCTTTCCCCTTTCTCTCTTTAGGCTTAGTTAACTCTTTGGCTGTGTCGAGGCGTCTAGGGCATCGTAGGTACATCCCACGGCTAATTCTAGCTGTGTTGTCAGTTTAGGGGTCTGCAATCCGCTAAGTTACCAACCTCTCTGGGTGTTTGGTTGCCTACCCTATTTTTCTATTATCCTCCTTGGTTACCGAGTCATAACAGTGGTGGCTAAACAAATTACCTCATTGGCAAACCATTTATCTCAAATTCTGTATATGGCTACTGAGGTCATTAAAAAAACATGACTATCCCAGAAAGGTTTCTATAAATGTAAAAAGAACAAATGCAGTATATGCCAAGATGTAATATATAGTGATGGGAAAATCCCTGGATGTTCGGGTCTGAAGGGTTCATCTCATCATCTAAAAGAAGTTTGGTTGAGGCAAAAGAACGGTACTTGAACCCAAATCCATTCAGATTTATGGAGGGCCCGTACATCCATTGTTTGCTACGCTGTCATCCGCATGACAGCACGGCAAAAGCGTAATCTTATTATCGCCGGTCGGAGAGCTGTGGTTCCCAAGCTGTCAGATGACAGCGTGAGCCAGCAGCTGTGGCCGGCAGTAAAAAGGTTACCTCTGGTAACACGCGTAGGCTGATGAGAAAGTACTACTCCTATCAGCCTACATCTGCTGTCGCTGATAATAGTGAGAGCAGGCACCGCTGATGGGAGTATTCATCAGACAGTGCCTGTGAGTTATAAATAATAATAAAAAAAATTACGTGGGGTCTCTTCTATTTTTTATAACCAGCACAGGCAAAACTGACAGCTATGGGCTGTAACCCTCAGCTGTCAGCTTTATCATGGCTGGTTATCAAGAAGAGAAGTGATCCCATGCCATTTTTTTTAAATTATTGAAATAAATAATTTTAAAAAAAGGAGTGGAGTCCCATCCATTTTTGACAACCAGCCAAGCTAAAGCAGACAGATGGGAGCTGGAATTCTCAAGCTGGTAAGGGGCTTTGGATATTGCCCCCAGTTTAAAAATAGCTATCCGCAGCCACCCCAGAAAAGGCACATCTATGAGAGGCGCAAATTCTGTAGCTTTGTCTGGCTGTTCCCTCTTGCCCTGGTGCCGTTGCAAGTGAGAAAATGGTTGTGGGGTTGATGTCAGCTGTTTTATGTCTGCTGACTTCAAGCCCACAGGTTAATAATAGAGAGGCCACTATAATTAAACCCATAGTTAGATTGTAAAAAGATGACAGCGTGGGAAACAGACGATGTTCGGGATGCTGAACCCGAACAGTAACACAGATTTCCTGGAGAAGACTAGGTGTTCGGTACAGACCCTGAACTTTATTGCTCGGTTTCACCTATCTCTAGTTGCATAGAAAAAAACATCAATATCTCCCCCATAAAAAAAGAATTCAACATTCACACTTTCATGAATTTAGACCGACCCTAAAGTATTGTATTGAATGTGCTGACTGTAATCTGTTACATTGGTTGCACTATAAGAAAGTTTAAAAAATGTGTTTCTGAATACATACATAACGTTAAAAAAGTAATAATTTTTTCATTTTTTTATAATTTTGTGATTCTTAACCCCTTCGTGACCGGAGGTATTTTCGATTTTGTGTTTTTGTTTTTTGCTCTCCTTCTTCCCAGAGCCATAACTTTTTTATTTTTCCATAAATATGGCTACATGAGGGTTTGTTTTTTCAGGACGAGTTGTACTTTTGAACAACACCATTTGTTTTAACATATCATGAACTGGAAAATTGGAAAAAAATTCCAAGTTGCTTTTTTCTAGGTTCACTAAATGCTAAAACTAACCTGCCATTATGATTCTTAAACTTTGTTAAAAACAAAAATTGTGCCATTTTCCGATAACCATAGCGTCTCCATTTTTCGTGATATCGGGTTGAGCGATAGCTTATTTTTAGCGCACCGAACTGACATTTAAATTGATACCATTTTGGTGCAGATATGATCTTTTGATCGCCCGTTATTGCATTGTAATTCAATGTTGCAGACCAAACAAACGTATTTCTGGCGTTTTGACTTTTTTCTCGCTACATCGTTTAGCGATCAGTTTAATCCTTTTTTTATTGATAGATCGGGCGATTCTGAATGCGGCAATACCAAATATGTCTGTTTTTTTATTGATTTATTTTGAATGGGGTGAAAGGGGGTGATTTGAACTTTTATATGTTTTTACTTTTTTATATTTTAAAAACTTTTTTTACTTTTGTCATGCTTCAATAGTCTCCATGGGAGACTAAAAGCTGTCATAACCCGATCAGCTCTGCTACGTACTTGATCAGTTTGCCTGAATGTAGCTGAATTACTCACTTGCTATGAGCGCCAACCACTGGGCGGCGCTCACAGCAAGCAAGCAGTGACAACCATAGAGGTCTCCAGGAGACCTCTGGTTGTCATGCCAACACAACGGTGGTCCGCAATCACGTGAAGAGGGTCACCAATGTGTGGATTTCTAGCACAATTGCCAGAAACGCATGTTAAATGCTGCTGTCAGAGTTTGACAGTTGCATTTAACAGTTTAATAGCTACAGGTGGATTGTGATTCCTCCCGTGGCTGTTCCAGGCACATGTCAGCTGTTCAAAACAGCTGACATGTGCCATGAAAAATGTGGGCTCACATCAAAGGGAGGGTGTCCGACATCGGCATACTATTACGCTCGATGTCGGAAAGGGGTTCAAAATATATACTTTTGCTTTTTTACACAGTCCCTCTGTGGAACGTTAACATTTATCAATCTGATTGCTGATATAATGCATTGAAATGCTCCAGTATTGCAATGCTTTATACCTGTCAGAGATTGTAAGCTTTCGAGCAAGTCCCTCACTCCTTTTGGTGTCTGAGTTGTATGTTATTCTTTGATGTCTTTATTGTCTGCACAAGTCCCCTATAAAATGTAAAGTGCTGCGTAATATGTTGGAGCTATAGAAATAAAAATTATTATTATTATTAATTATTATATTATTTAATAATTATGCTATCTAAGCAGAATGAAGTAATAGGCTATAAAAGGCATTTAACACTAACCACCAACTTTCCACATGATTCCTGATCTAACATAAAGTATGACATACACAAATGACAGCTAACATATACTCTTAAATCTAGTTATATAGAGAAAAAACAGTATAATCTATAAACATGAGTCTACGAAGAAATCATGAGACCATAGCAGAAGTTCTTATTATCCTTATTATCCCTTCAACCGCCTCCAAAACAAAAAAATATATATATTTTTGTATATTTTAATGCACATTCACAAGTCATATGTAGTCACAGAAGGGAGTGTCTCCCAAATTTAAAAAAGAGAAGAACATACTGTATATTGCACCAGCAAAAATGCCTCACAAACACAGTATGATACCCCCACAGTGAATTCCTACATGGTACCCTCCACACAAATAATAAATACACAGTATGATTGCCCCACAATCCTACAAAACAGTATAATTCCACCCATAGCCTTACAAACAATATAAGGCCCCTAAAGCCCTCCACACAGTATAATGGCCTCGAAACAATATACTGGCCCCCATGGCCCTTCAAATAGTATAAAAGCCCCTTTATAGTCTTCTACTCAATATAATGGTCCCACATAGCACAATGGCCCACACAACCCTCCACACAGTACTTTGTCCCTTCACAGCTTTCCAGATATTATAATATCCCCTCACATCTTTTCAAACAGTTTACTGGTTCCACACATCCCTCCGCAATGGCCCCTCACAGAGTATAATGTCCCCTCATAGTCTTCCAGTCATCATAATGTTGCCTGACAGCTATCCATACAGTATACTGGTTCCACACTGCCATCCACAGAGTATAATGGCCCCTACTCAGCCTGCAATACAGTACAATGGCCACCACAGCACACAGCACCCCCACACACAGTATGATCACCCTCACAGCCCTCCACACAGTGAAATGGCCCCCACACTGCCCTTCACTCAATATAATGGCCCACACAAAGCCATTCACACTGTATAATACGATACACTTATTGATCATGAGGGAAATTATCGTATCACAGCAGCGTTACAACAGCATTACAAATAAAACATTACAAACAGCATTACATAGAGTAATTACTAGACACAGATCTTGCACATGACTAACCACAATATGTAACAAACAAAGGTACACAAATCTCTAATCATTTCCATTAGTGCGCCAGTCCTAGGTCATAGCCATCTTTCACCCTTATTGAATTGTTATACATCCCCATTGCGGTAGGCATAAACGATTTCCTGAATTTCTCCTTCTTGCACCTTGGAAGGATTAGACGGCTGCTGAATGTGCTCTTCTGCTTCAAGAACAGCTCGTATAGTGGGTGTGTATTATTGTTAATTATAGCCCTGCACTTCTTTTGAATCCTATCCTCCACTACTTCCTCAAAAGAGTCAAGATGGAGGCCAACAGCTGCACTTGCCTTCTCAATAAGTTTGTTGAGCTTATTGGCGTCAGCTATTCGCACACTACTGCCCCAGCAAATTATAGCAAAAAAGATGATGCTTGCTACAATGGACTGGTAGAACATTTCCAGCATTTTGCTGCGCACATTGAACGACCTGAGCTTTCGCAGAAAGTACAGTCTGCTCATTCCCTTCTTGTGAACCTTCTCTGTATGACACCTCCAATCAAGTTTGCTGTCAAGGTGAACCCCCAAATATTTGTAGCTCTCAACAATCTCCACCTCCTGGCCAGCAATAGTGATCGGTAAGTAATCATCCTTTTTCCTTCTATAACCACCACCTTGGTTTTCTTCACATTTAGTTCTAGACAGTTAGTCTGACACCAATCCATCCCCATGCAGTGATCCACACAGTGTATTCATTTTACACAGCTTTCCACACAGTATAATGGCTTGCACACAACGTTCCACACAGTATATTAGCACCAACACAGCATTCCACACAGTTTAATGGAACCCCAGGCCCTCTGCACATTATAATGAATCCCATACAGCTCTTTACACAGTACAATGGCACCTAACTAGCTCTCTGTACAGCGAAGTGCACCCCACAGCATACCGCTACAGCCTGCTACCAAGTGTATTGGTCACCTCCTAGCCATCTACACAGTTTAATAGCCCCATAGAGCCCTCCAAACAGTACATTGACCTCTATAACCCCCATCATACAATTGATGGCCCCTTAAGCTCCCCACACTTTATGATGGCCTCACTTTTCCTAGACATAGTATTTTGGTCCAACAGTATATGCCTCACACACAGTTTATCCCCACACATGTAGTCAATGAAAGTGAAAAGGTCAGTCAGAAGGTCTAGTGCCAGCACTGGATCATTTTCACTCATGGGTCCCTTAGAGCCCATGTGGTCCTTTGGTTTTTGCAATATGCCATTGTCTAAAAATTATTATTGATGGCAATACACTAGAATTTCCTCAAAGATCTTTTTTTTTTGTAACCAAGCCATTTCTTTCAGTCTTTAAAGTAAATCCATAATCTTACTTGAAGTTTAATGCTAGTAATTATATTTCTAGATTTCACTGGCTATTTTAGTTGTGTAGATAGCCTGAGGTATGTTTTCTAATTTCCATAAAAATTCTCTAGCATACTGTATATCTTTGAAAGTAAGTGCTAAATCAGCTAGAGGCAGTTCTCAATCATAAGCTGAGTCCTGATCCACTTTCGATTTTGCTCGTGGTTTGGTGGGATTAGGCAATTTGGTTTTGAAGGAATATATATAGCGAGACATGAGATACTTAATCTTCCTTTTAATATTAGCTGACAAAAATCTGTCAGATGTATATACTGTCTAAGATACACTTATTTTATATACTGTACTTATTTGTTTGCAAATGAATGCACTTGAGCACTCGAGTTAATATAAGAATTTATTCCTTCTCTCAATAATAAATGGAGATCAAGTTTGGATCTCTTTTATCCTTTTTATTTAATTGATAGCTGTTAAATACTGTTAGATACTGTTTTTCATCATGAACTGATGTGACATAGTGAGGAGCCCCATGCAAGGGTATCAAGATAAATATGCTGCTCTCAAGACACAAGGCCTAGCGCTGGATTTATGTACCGCAATGCCAAAATGCATACTATTATGCAGCAAATGTAGCCCATTAGTAATTTTATGTCTAGTTCCCCTCTTTTAATGGAAGAAAACAATGTTAACAAATATACATATAAATCTCATTATGCACAAAGTTAATATATTTCTACAATAATATTAGAGTGAACATCTCCCTTAAGCATCCATATAAATTATTTCCCATATCCCTGCT
The DNA here is from genome assembly GCA_033576555.1 of Oophaga sylvatica. Taxonomy (NCBI): domain Eukaryota; kingdom Metazoa; phylum Chordata; class Amphibia; order Anura; family Dendrobatidae; genus Oophaga; species Oophaga sylvatica. The sequence goes on along the minus strand of JARQOD010000003.1, from coordinate 537,439,706 downwards.
TTGATGATACGATTTCTAGCAGAAAGTCTGGGTGAGTTTTACTTTTAAGATCATGTAATAAACTATAATGGCAATTACTTTACTTTTCTAACAAATAACTACATTAAAATAATGAAGAAACAAACACGAAATAAAACACATAATAAAGGGCTTATGCTGAAGAGCAAAACACATTCACCATTCCGCAGTACTTTGTACTCATACTAATGTCTTCAAAATGTTTCCTTTATTTTTGCTTTATAATGCCTACATATTTTAGCTTTAGGAAATTTAGCAAATGCTATTGCTGAAAAGCCAATAATGTTTGTTAAACCAACATCGACTTTCCTAGAGGATATTGGGATGAGGTTGTTTTTTTCTTTTTTTTTCTCTGCTTTTCATGCTTGATGCATTGAGAGCACAGATTTCATAGCCTATCTTCAAAACATAATAGTTTTTCCTACGACTTCCCACTGTTCGATGAAATAGCTTTTGCTGGATTCTGCTCTAGTCCACTGCCCGGAGTTGATTCTAAATGTCAAGGTTTAATATTTGCTGTAATGTACTTGATTTTGGCATGTATATTTCACTACCTAATCTAAAATGGCGTATTTCCATTCTTGATAATTTTCAATTACAGACATAGTATTTTTGAAGTTATTTTCAAAAGCTGTCAATTTAATTTGCCTTACATAATGAAAATATATTCAATACACAGAATGCATAACAAGAATCAAGTGTTTGTTGTTTACTGCGGCTCCCAACCATTGATTAGTATGTTGTAGAGGAACCATAATGTTGACAAATAGAGACATCCATATTGTCAACAGTAGTTTGTGAAGAGTGCCAAGTTGGTGTAAAGAGACTTATAGGCCATGTAATTAGCCTTTGTACAGAGTCTCTAATCTCACTTATAGGGGCAGCAGTCCTAAATTTTTATATAGAGATTTTTCACAAGACTTATGATGGCCACCCTCTGCAAGGGGAAATTTAAATCATTAAACCACCTATCAAAACCTCTCACCAAGCCAAATTGGTTCTCCTGCTTTGCACTGATTAAGGGTAAAAGCTCTGAAACATGTGCATGAAAATTGTGCTTCTGGTTTGGCTTAGTCATATGACAAGTAGTGTTGAGCATTCCGATACCGCAAGTATCGGGTATCGGCCGATATTCGCTGTATCGGAATTCCGATACTTAGTTCCGATATTTTTCCTATATCGTATACCGGAATCGGAAGTTCCCATAATTCTTTGAGAGGCACTGTGATTTTAGTCAGCCAATGAGGAATCCTACGAAGTGTGGGCACATCCTGTACTGCTGCGGTCATCTTAACTAATGGCATGGCTGTGATTGGCTGCTGAAATGATGTCAGAATGCACTATAAAAGGCGCCGCCGCCATTTTAGCGTCACTGTGCTGTGAACTCAGTTAGGGACAGAACGCTGCTCTGCTGACTCTGAGGGACAGTTAGAGATTGCGATTTTGTGTACTGTGCTTTAGGCAGGCTATTTTACCAACCGCTGTGTAAAGCTTCCTTTTGCCTTGCAGTGTTGTTTTAACAGCTCTGCGCAAGGTGTGTGTGTGAGAGTGCAGGTGACGCTGCAGTTTGCTCTGCATCCACCGCTGTTTGTAGGCATCTGCACGTGTCACTCACTGACTCTTTTTTTATTTTATTTTGTGGAATTGGTGCAGCTCCATTCAATAGAAATTAACAGTGATCTATTAGTGTGACGCGCTTCCATCCGTATACAATACATTGGTTGCAAACACTATAGAAGTACAGAAAGGAGCCTTTCACAGATAGTGAACAGTTGTGTGCAGTGTTCACTGTAGTCTGTGAGCTTTTCATTTTTTGAGTGCAGATTACGCTCCAGTTAGTTCTTCAACCACTGCTGGTTGCAGTCTGCTGAGCGTGTGTCACTGCCTCATCCTTCACATTTTTCTCAAATTGGTGCTGCTCCATTATATTTGAAAAAAATCTAATCTATTAGTGTGACGCGCTTCCATCCGTATACAATACATTGGTTGCAAACACTATAGAAGTACAGAAAGGAGCCTTTCACAGATAGTGAACAGTTGTGTGCAGTGTTCACTGTAGTCTGTGAGCTTTTCATTTTTTGAGTGCCGATTACGCTCCAGTTAGTTCTTCAACCACTGCTGGTTGTAGTCTGCTGAGCGTGTGTCACTGCCTCATCCTTCACATTTTTCTCAAATTGGTGCTGCTCCATTATATTTGAAAAAAATCTAATCTATTAGTGTGACGCGCTTCCATCCGTATACAATACATTGGTTGCAAACACTATAGAAGTACAGAAAGGAGCCTTTCACAGATAGTGAACAGTTGTGTGCAGTGTTCACTGTAGTCTGTGAGCTTTTCATTTTTTGAGTGCAGATTACGCTCCAGTTAGTTCTTCAACCACTGCTGGTTGTAGTCTGCTGATCGTGTGTCACTGCCTCATCCTTCATATTTTTCTCAAATTGGTGCTGCTCCATTATATTTGAAAAAAATCTAATCTATTAGTGTGACGCGCTTCCATCCGTATACAATACATTGGTTGCAAACACTATAGAAGTACACAAAGGGGCCTTTCACAGCTACTGAACAGTTGTCTGCAGTGTTCACTGCAGTCTCTGAGGAATAACCACACTTAGGCCTTATAACTTTTCTGACTTTCTTTATCAATCTACCAAGATGAAGAAGACAGGGAGTAAGGCACGTGGTCGTGGCCGTGGAGTTTCAGCAGGGAGAGGACGTGGGGATTCTGTGGCTGCTGCCGCACCCAGTGACACAGCATCCACAGTTTTCCCCGTGAGCGTTCCTTTATGCGCACTTTTGTAGGAGCTCGGCGTACCCCCCTGCTGCGGGAAGAACAAATTGAATCCGTTGTTGGTTGGATGGCAGCCAATGCATCGACTTCAATTGCTTCCACCTCCTCTCAGGACCACAGCACTGTTGAACAACCATCTGTCTCTTCACCGCCTGCCAAATTGCCCAGGCATTCAGAGAGCTCTGTAAAGGAGCCAGCTGAGTCTCTGCTTCTGTTCTCAGAATCTGTTGGCTTGCAAACAGGGGCCCAGCCAAGCAGCATTCTGGAATGTGAAGAAGAGGCAGTATGCAGTGATGCGCAAAAGCTGTGTCTCTCTGAATGTGAAGAGGCGGGTGAGCCAGTGCCGATGGTCAGCACACCGCAGAACGCATCTGATGATGATGAGACTCAGGTGCCAGTTTCTGTTGAGCATGGTGCTGGCCAGACCACCCAACAGCAGCAGGTGTTGGAAGAGGGTAGTGGAGATGATGAGGTCCAAGACCCAACATGGCGTGAGGAACAGGAAGGTGGTGGTAGCAGCTCTGAGGAAGAGATTGCCCCAACGGTCCAAACAGTAGGGAGAGGTAGGCTGCAGACTCGGTTGCCTGTAGCCTCCAGTTTGGCACCCGCTCGTAGCAGTTCTCTTCCAACAGCCAAAACGGGCGCTCCCAGGACTTGCACTGCGTGTGTCCTTTTTTGACACACTTGCAGATGATATTTGCTATGTCAAATGCAAGCTGTGTAATCAAAAAGTAAAAAGAGGTAAAAGTGTCAGTAACCTTAATACCACAAATATGTGGAAACATGTGCGGTCAAAGCACGTGGTTGAGTTACAAAGACACACTGGAGATATAGGCCAACCTACAGCAGCACCTACATCTTCAGCTCGTATTGGAGCCTCTTCCTCCAGCTCACACAGCTGGTTCGGCTTCCTCACAGGATTGCCATGGAAGAACCTCTGTCACTGTTGTCCAAGACCAGTGTTATTCCAGCCACAGCTGCAAGTTCCCTGTCATCCTCACACTCCCAGGCCACAAAACAGCCATCGGTAGCACAGGCATGGGATAAAAGACGGCCATACTCGGCAAACCATCCACGAGCACAGGCTCTGAATGCTGGCATTGCAAAACTCCTGTCCCTTGAAATGCTGTCATTCAGGCTGGTGGAGACTGACAGTTTCCGTAACTTAATGGCATTGGCAGTCCCACAATACAATGTGCCCAGCCGATTTTATTTCAGCAGGCAAGCCGTCCCTGGTCTGCAAAAGCATGTTGAGGGAAAAATTAAACATGCGCTACTAAACGCCGTCAGTAGCAAGGTCCACCTGACCACCGATGCGTGGACCAGTACCCATGGCCAGGGACGATACCTTTCCCTCACTGCCCATTGGGTCAATGTTGTGGAGCCGGGTAAAGATCTTGCGAGTGGCGCTGTACGTGTTCTGCCAACTCCAAGGATTGCAGGAATCCAGTCTGTCCAAATTGACTCCTCCTCCTACTCCAGTTCCTCAGAATCATCGCTGCAGGAGCCGTCACGGTCTACCTCCACATGGACCCGTGAACGCTTACCTGTTGCGACCGATATGAGCACAGCCGTGGCCAAACGTCAACAGACCGTCCTGAAATTAATTCTCATGGGGAATCGAAGCCACACAGCGCAGGAGCTCTGGAATGCCATCAAGCAGGAGAGCGACGTGTGGTTTTTGCCAGCGAATCTCCAGCCAGGCTTGGTAGTGTGTGACAATGGCCGAAATCTGGTGGCAGCTCTGGGCCTTGGCAACCTCACTCACATACCATGTCTGGCGCATGTGCTCAACTTGGTCGTGCAGGTTTTTTGAGGGACTATCCGGATCTTGATGCACTGCTGCACAAGGTCCGCCTAGAGTGCGCTCACTTGCGACGTTCCAGCATGGCCAGATCGCGCATTGCAGCTCTGCAACACAGATTTCGCCTTCCTGAACATCGCATCATATGTGACGTACCCACCAGGTGGAATTCCACGTTACATATGTTGGAGCGGTTGTGTGAGCAGCAGCCAGCAGTAATGGAGTATCAGCTGCATCAGGCGCAATCAACTCGCAATTTGCGCCGTTCACACTTCACCACTACTGAGTGGGCCTCTATGAAGGACATCTGCCACGTTTTGCATGCGTTTGATGAGTCAACGCGGATGGCGAGTGCAGATGATGCACTAGTCAGCCTGACTGTCCCCCTTATCTGCCTGCTTCAAAAAACACTGCAAGCACTAAGGGATGAGGTTTTGGAAGAGGTGGAGGATGAGGAGTCACAAATTCCATCACCTTCTGGACAGTCAGCGCAACGTGGTTCCTCACAAAGGGCTGGGCAGGGCTCACTTTGTGAGGAGGATGAGGAGGAGTCAATGTAGGAGGAAGACATCGCTCCAGAGGGAGGTACACAACGCTCTAGTCAGTATGTAGAGCGAGGGTGGGGTGATGCAGAGCAGGCAGAGATGACGCCTCTTGCAGGGGACAGCGTTTCTTGGCCAGTTGGGAGTCTGCAGCACATGGTTGATTTCATGCTGCAGTGCCTGAGAAACGACCGCCGCATCGCCCACATTCTCACCACGTCTGATTATTGGGTGTACACCCTCCTAGACCCTCGCTACCGGGACAACTTACAAAGCCTCATCACACCGTTGAACCGGGAGCGTAAAATGCGGGAGTACCAAGACACACTGGTGCAATCCATAATGTTCTCCATTCCAGCCCAGAGCACTGCTGCTGCTACTGCTTTACAAAGCAGCTCTGTGCGTCGAGGCAGTGGAGACAGCTCTGCAACAAGAGGGAGCACAAGCAGCGCCTCTGCACAGGGCAAGACCAGTATGTTCCAAATGTGGCGAAGTTTTGTGGCAGCGCCACAAATGTCTACACCATCCGAGACGGCTCCAGTCAGCAGGAGGCAACGTTTCCGTAAGATGGTGACAGACTACATGTCTTTCCCTCTCAGTGTACTCCCAGATGGCTCTTCCCCATTCAAGTTTTGGGTCTCTAAGCTGGATACATGGCCAGAGCTTAGCCAGTATGCATTGGAGGTGCTGGCTTGCCCTGCTGCCAGTGTATTATCGGAGCGCGTCTTTAGTGCTGCAGGTGGTGTACTAACAGACCGTCGCATGCGACTATCCTCCGATAATGTAGACCGGCTTACTTTTCTGAAAATGAACAAGGCATGGATCTCGCCAGAATTTGTCTGTCCGTTTTCAGATTAAATAACTGGTTCGCAACGTTATCCATGTCTCCTGTTATGTTCATCTTTCTACCACCTGAACTCTACTCCCCGGGCTACAACACTGCCAGTTGCTGCTCAGAAGTGTCGTGTCCACAGACCAATACACAAGCTATAGTGTTAGTGGGGTTCAGTAACGCCAGCTGTTCCCCTGCTGTGTGGCCGGCAAGAAGTCTCCTGTTCCCTACACATGCACAGAAAAACCCATGTGGAACATGCTCCAAATAGGGAAGAGCCGTCACCTGATTGTTATGCTTAAAACAGGAAATTGTGAAGTTTTCCAGGCCTAGAATGATAAATTTTTATAACAAATATGGACAAATAATAATTTGTCATCACAGCGCATATCTGCACATGTCTATTAGAAATGGTAACAAAAACTAAAACATAGTGTTCACTTTTTGAAATTAATGCATAAAAGTACATTTCATACTTATCAATTAATGCTTTTTAAGGAACTTTATCTGTACCTGTAAGATAATGCAGTCAATGGATGTACGGATCATAAAATCCTCATCATCATCATCACGAGTTTTATTTATGACAGACATTATAAAATACACATACTGATGCCAACTGTAACTTCACACACCATATATGAAATGGCCAGCATCTAAACCTGGTAATAATGTGCAATAATAAATTATTACATCTAGAAAGTGCATCATGCATACTGACAATAGGTAGTTATACCTGCAAGTGCTGTTGAAACAAGCACAACAGATATAAATTAATAATGGTATATAGGTATCACAGTGCATAGTTACTCATGGACAATGTCGATGTAATACTGTACCTCAATAAAGTCAGCGTCAACCATTATGCTTGTTAGTCTTGTAGATTGTTAAAGAGGGAACGTGCTTTTTTTGTTGGTCATAGGTGGAGTATTAGACAGTAAATGATTACTGCTGTCGTATTTTTGGCGTCCCTAGGGCACAATAACGCTGCGTAACGTCACATTTTATAGAGTCATTTAATTGACACACGCTACCCTACCCTACGCGTGACAGTAGGAAGGTAGTGTTGACGGATATAAAGCCTTGCGCAACCAGACATGCTTTTACCCTCTTCAACACTGTACAAGCAAAAAATGCATGATTGCAGCCGCAGACTTTATTGACGTACAGTATAACATCGCCATTTCCCATCAGAGGCTGTCCACTGTCTGATACAGACATAGAATATACCTTTGCTATCCGTAGCCTTTGTTTCACCTACCCTTGCAGGCACACACTTACATTGTGACAATGCATAATGTTTTTTTAAATGGTTATTTTTTATCGTACATTATTGCGTCATCACATTGATAAGTCCATGCTGGACATGTCATACATGCTGTACAAAGTAACGATTTTATTAACTTAAATAATTGAAATGTCTGTGACTGTCACATATAAATTGCAATGATGATGATGATGAGTGACTATTACAAAATCCATTGTCTTCACTATGTTATGGTTTAACATAGCGTTCCTTAAGCATTATTCATAAATACAAAAATGGACTTTTATTCTTAAATTTACAACACTATATTTTGTAACCAATTTTTTTGGGTGGTGTGTTGTTCCATTTCTTGTTGGCATGTGCATATATGCGTTTATATTTGCAGGGTCTTTATTTTTATTCTTGAAGTTAGGAAACATGTGTATCTTCGTACCGTGTTAGCCAGTAGATAGACAAATATTTAGACTTGAGAGTCCGCAGTGGTTGATACCTTTTAATGGATAACTGAAAAGATGGTAACAAATTGCAAGCTTTCGAGGCTACTCACGTCTCTTCATCAGGCAAAGACTAAAACAAAAAATGAAGCATCACATATTTCTATACACAACAGGACACAGGAATAGTGCAATAGGTAAGACAAGTAAGTCACGTGTAGCAGAACTGTCATTATGACAGAGGGATGAACATAAATATTGGAACAGTTCCTAGATAAGGATAGAAAGTTTTATATCTAACCTTTGACTTTCTCATATTTAGAAGTTATTTTTTAAACCAGAATTCCATATCCCAGCATGACCGGGCATACAAAGTGTTTTTCCACAGGTAAATCCTTATTTTTTCCTTTTGGGGTGGCGCGATAATTCACCTTGTTCTATTTTTGGCCGGTCTCCCTCACTTTGTCCCTCCCTCATTGTCTTACTATTCCTGTGTCCGTTGTGTGTAGAAATATGTGATTTTCATTTTTGTTTTAGTCTTAGCCTGATGAAGAGACCTGAGTAGTCTCGAAACTTGGAATTTGTTACCATTTTTTAGTTAGCCATTAAACGGTATCAACCCGAGGACTCCAAGTCAAATATTTTTCTTTCTTGGAATTGAAATTCATCATTTTATTGTCCTAGTAAAACTTCATTTATTTTGTTTGAAGTAATACATTTGCAATGGCCACTAAAAAGCAATAACTAATTTTTTTTTGCCTACACCCTCCTTGACTCTGGGCTTCAACACCGCCAGTTGCTGCTCAGAAGTGTTGTTCACAGATGAAAACAATCGCTGATGGTTTGGGGGGTTCAGTAACGCCGCTGTTCCCCCTGCTGTGTGCTGGCAAAAATTACTGCTGAAAACTACAACTTCAACTTCAAACATTCATACAAGGCCTGCCTACACCCTCCTTGCCCCTGGCTTAACACCCCCAGTTGTGCTCAAAAAGTGTTAGATGCACAATGAAAACAATCGCGAGGGGTTTTTGGGGTTCAGTAACGCCTGCTGTTCCCCGCTGTGGTCCGGCAAAATTCTGCTAGCTACCACCTGGTGAAAAAAGATGACATGTCAAAGTGTCTAGTGCTACACTTGATATGAGGCTACACCCGATTCAAGCTGTAAACATTTGAAAGAGCTTTAAAACCAAAAATAATTTCGTCTTTGTCACAATCGTAACAAAATAATTGTGACATTTTTCAATAGCACATGTCCGAAAACAAATGCTAACACAAAAGCCTACTTAGCTTAGGTATTGATGGTCAACCTTGTCACTCCTTAGCTTAGACAAATCCAATCACATCATGACTCAAAGCTGCAATTTTGGAAGTGAAAATTTGGGTTGAACTTTGAAAAACAGCTGCGTGCGAAGGTTGACTTCAGTGTTTTTGGCTTTTAAATAAAAGCATACAAGTAAAAAATAATAATCCAATGTTGATTAAGGGAGTGATGTACAGGTAAATTTGCAAACAATGCTGTTAATGTCTCTTCAACTTACTTATATTTGTGTCATTTTAAAAAATCATATTTAATTAAAAGTTAGCCCAATCATAAAGGTCCTTTGTAAACGATAATCGCTAACAAAAATCATCTTACCTTGTTAAAGCCAAAAGTGCTGTCACAAAAGCAAAATAAACTTGTAGGGTGCTGAAAGAACGACAACTGATAGAATAGGTGAATGTATTATTTTCGATGAATACGACAAACCCGTACAATGTCGAATAAAACTGACCTTAAAAAAAACAGCTGTGTCACCCTCCACCGTTTTTCTTGTAGTTGTTATGTAAAGGGCACATGGGTAGTTTCATCTGGTGCAGTTTACGAGTTAAGCCCGTCATACAACGCCTTGTGTTGTCGGGACGCTTGCGATGATGAACGATGCGCCCGTGAATGTTAGTCTGCGTCATAAGAGCACAGACACCAAACCCAAAAGCGCACGAGGAAGCCAGTCTGTGCTCCAAACAAAGGCGCAACAACAGCACTAACCTTTTATAAAGCATATAAAAAGAAAAGGATTAGTAGTAACGCACCCTTTATTGGGTACGTATTAATCGCCACAACATTGTGGCTTTGCAGCTCATCTTAATCCTTATCATCGTTGTTGCTTGCAAGTCCACAGCAGGCTAAAAGCTTTTTGGGCTAGCACATGACTTTTTAAAAGTTTTTGTTTGTTAATATAAAGATTGGAATATTTCAGTATTACATGATGGAAA
>JARQOD010000003.1:537342144-537429667 GCA_033576555.1 Oophaga sylvatica | reverse complement strand
CTCTCCCCTCGGTTTTTTTGTGTTTGACAAAATTTTTTATCACAGACAAAAAAAATAATTAAAACATAGAGTAAAAAAGCTTAATTACATTAAAATGATTTTAATGCAGAAAGCAATATTTGCGGGTTTTGCCCCTTTTCTTCTTCGGGACCTCTGCAATTCTCCCTGGGCATCCCCCTCAATAAATTTCTGGACCAAATCCTGACTGATCAGCCATCTTGCACAATCATGTTTTTCTTTTTTGCAGAATTTTTAGGTTTTGCTTGTCCACCCTCCTTGATGTTGACCACAAGCTCTAAAGGGGGTTTAAGATCTGGGGAGTTTCCAGGCCATGGCCCAAAAATCTCTATTTTGTTCCCTACCCATTTATTTTATCACCTTTGCTTAGGGCAAGGTGCCCACATGCTGGAAAGGCATTTGATCCCAAACCTCTTGGAGGGTTGGGAGAATTTTGCTCTTGGAGACTTTTCGGGTACCATTCTTTTTTCATGCTTGTTTTTAGAAAGACGTGAAAGCCTTTCCCGGGCGAGAACAACCCCACACAAAAAGGTTTTCGGGATGCTTATCATTGGCTGGGCAAGACTGTGGAACGCTCCCTTTGCTTCTCCGAAAGAGGCTTTTTCCTGTTTCCCCCCAAAACCAACAAAAAGGGGGACATCAGAGAAAAAATAATTTTTACCCCTCCTCACATCCCCCTTTTTAAATTTTGCAAATATCAGTCTTCCATGTTTTTTTTTCGGAGAGAAGTGGCTTTTTTGCTGCCCCCTTGAACCACCCTTGCCCAAGACTCCGCCTCACATGCGTGCAGATGCACTACACCTGCCTGCGCCATTTCCTGGCAAGCTCTGCACTGCTGGTACCCCACCCCAGTTTTAAACCTTTTAAAGACGGTCCTGGCGCTTGCTGCTTTCTTGGGGGCCCTAAGCCTTTTTGGCAAAAATGGAACCTCTCTCCTTGAAGTTTTTGATGAGCAAGATTGTTACTGAGGGCAATCTTTCTAGCTGCGATACTCTTCCCTGAGGCCCTTTTGGCATTCAATGATGACTGCACGGTTCTTAGAGATAACCCCGGGTTTAACAGAAGAGAAACAATGATGCCAAGCACCAAACCCCTTTTAAATTCCAGTGTGTCATTCTTTCTTAAACTGACAGATTGATCCCAAGCCATGCCCATCAAAACCCAACCTGTGTTAATGGAGCAATCACTGAAAAGAGGTTAGCTGGTCCTTTTAAGGCAAGGCTGCAATGATGTTGAAATGTGTTTTGGGGGATAAAGTTCATTTTCTAGCCAAATATTGACTTTGCAAGTAATTGCTGTTAAGCTGATCACTCTTTATAACATTCTGGAGTATATGCAAATAGCCATTAGAAAAAGTGAAGCAGTAGACTTTGTAAAAATTAATATTTGTGTCATTCTCAAAACTTTTGGCCATGACTGTACAGTATTATGGGCACCACATAGTGCGCCATACAGAAAAATGAGCCCCATATATTGCTCCATACAAAATGGGCTCGATATAATGCTCCATACAGAATAAGCCCCTTATGTGCTCCATATGATGCTCCATATATAAAGGGCCCTATATGATGCCCCATAAATAATGAACCCCATATGATGCTCTAGTATATGATGGGCCCCATATATGATGTTCCAGTGTATGATGAGCCCCATATAATGCTCCAAATATAATGGTCCCCATATATAATGCTCCATATATAATGGGTTCCATGTGATGCTCCATATATAATGTGCCCCATATGATGCTCCATATATAATGGGCCCCATATGATGCTCCAGTGTATGATGGGCCCCATTTATAATGCTCCAGTGTATAATGCTCCCCATATATTGCTCCAAGCATTAAAAAAATTAAATACCTCTCCTCGCTGGGCACTGCTCTACTCTGTACTCCTCAGTATCACCATCTTCCAGCTTTCTGCACTGTGACTGTTCAGGCAGAGGGCTCACAGAAGTGACATCATCGCGATCTCTGACCTGAATGTCACTGTCAGGAAACGCGGAAGACGTCACTGCGGTGGAGCAGGGAGAGGTAAATATTACAAGTGCTGGGGCCCTGAGCAAGCAGGGGGGCGCCGACACTGGCACAGGGCCCCTCATAGTACCCCGGGTGTCTCTAACGGCGAGTGAGCCCCCCACCTGCTCAGGGCCCCGGCACTTGCCTGGGTGCTCCAGGTGCTGACGCCGGCACTGTGGGGTGGGACAGCCCAGTTAGGGAGGTGGAAAAACTGGCTTATGTTGAGGTATAGGCTGGACATTCAGCAGCTGCAAATTGAAGAATTGGAGAAGTCGGAGGAAGAGGAGGACAAAGCGAGCCATTTTGCTGCCAACCTATGTGACATCAGGGGAAGGTGGTACAAAATCCTTTCAAACCCAGGCCTGGTTCATTTTAATGTAGGTGAGATCACCAACATTTTGGGTCGACAGCCGGGTCCTTCTTTCTGTCAGGATTGATCCAGCAGCACAGAAGACTCTTTCTGATAGCACACTACCAGCAGGCAAGCAAGCTCCTGTAAGGAATATTGTGCCAATTCAGGCCAGGTATCCAGTTTACAGGCCCAGTAGTCAAAGTGGAATGAACTTTGAGGGAGAACATCGATAGGGGAGGAGAGGTAATTTTGAACTATAGTTGACAACTGCTGTCTCCTGTCTGTTGCAATCGATTCAGTATTACCCGTCGTGTGAGCAGTGCTCGAGAAATCAGTCCACAACATGGTCATGAAACCCCTGTATCCAACGCCACTTCAGCTGTGTGCACCACAAACACCTCTTCCATGTTGCCCAGTACGACTCGTGGTAGAACCTGCACCGCTGCTGTGTGCTTGGAATGCCTCTAACAAATGGTTTACCAACGTTGCTTGTTTGTTCACCAATATTAGCTCTAGGTTCTCCTGTGGCATGATGTTCTGTAATTTGCCTTTATAGCATGGATCGAGGATGCTGGCCAACCAGTAGTCATCATCCTTCATAATTTTGGTAATGCGGGGGTCCCTTTTTAGGATCCGCAAGACATAATCACACATGTGGGCCAATGTTCCAGGTGTCAATGATGCACTGCCAGTGGTGGGTGGAGGAGCACTTTCTAGCAAATCCACATCCCTCCAGTCACACACAAACCCTGAACCTGACCTTGCCAAGCAAACATTTTCTCTTGCCCCCTGAGAAGCATCCTCCTCCCCAAAATAATCATCCCCCTCTTCCTCCTCCTCTTCCTCTTCTTCCTCCACCTCGTCCAGGACAGTTCCCTGAGCAGACAATGCCTTGCTGTCATCAAGGCTTCACTCCTCCTTCTCCTCCTCCGCTGTAGACGCCTGATCCTTAATGTGCATCAAAATTTGCATGAGCAGACGCATAAGTGGGATGCTCATGCTTGTGATGGCGTCGTCTGCACTTACCAGCCGTGTGCATTCCTCAAAACACTGAAGGACTTTACAGAGGTCTTTCAGCTTTGACCACTGCACACCCGACAACTCCATGTCTACCTTCAAACTGCCTGCCCGTGTATCCTCCCAAAAATGCGTTACAGCCTGCCTCTGTTCGCACAGCCTCTCAACCATGTGCATGGTGGAGTGCCACCTTGTTGCAGCGTCTATGATAAGGCGGTGCTTGGGGAGGTGGAGCGATCGCTGCAGCCTCTGCATATGACTGGAGTCTACGGGCGAGCGATGGATGTGTGAGCACAGTTTTCGCACCTTATGGATCAGGGCTGTTAACTCCGGATAATTATTTGAGAAGCACTGCACCACCAAGTTCAAAGTGTGAGCCAGACTAGGTTTTGCTAGAGCTATGGCCGTCACAAAATTAAGGCCGTTATCACTGACTACCTTGCCTGGCTTAAGATGTAGACTGCACAGCCATGACTCAGTTTCTCGCTGCAAGTAGTCGGCCAGTACCTGCGCGATGTGTCTGTTGTCGCCAAAAGACATCATCTTTAAAACAGCCTGCAGAAGCTTACCACTAGCTGTTCGATAGTGGGACACCTCGTGTGCAACACTGGCAGCTGCAGATGGAGTGCTCGTGTGACTGTGCTCTGTAGCTGATCTTTCGCTTCTGGAGGAGGAGGAGGGTCGAACGCCTACAGCCAACTGTTGCCTATACCGTGGGCTAGGCAGCACTGTCCCACCGCTGCTGTCCCCTGTGGACCCTGCATCCACCACATTAACACAGTGAGCAGTGATGGACATGCAATGGCCCTGGCCATGCCTACAGGCCCATGCATCTGTTGTGAGGTGCACCTTTCCACTCACTGATTGTTTGAGTGCATGGACAATGCGGTCTTTCACATGCAGGTGGAGGGCAGGGATGGCTTTTCTAGAAAAGAAGTGCTGACTGGGTAGGTCATAGCATGTGACAGCGTAGGCCATGAGTTCTCAGAACGCTGCGCTTTCAACCAAACGGAAGGGCATCATCTCTAATGAGATCAGTTTGGCAATGTAGGCGTTCAAAGCCAGTGAGGTTTTGTAGTCCGTCCACGCTTGCAAGTGCATGGTGTTTACATGTCTAAGCATGCAAGTGGTATGCAAATGTCCGAGATTTTTCCCTCGGCTAAAGGTCCTTCCGCACTTCTTACAGATAACCTTTGCCTCATCAATAGGATTTTGGTAAAAAAAGTGCGCACTCTTCCTACTATGGGATAACTTTTCAGGGCTTGCATGCTGTGCTAATTTGGCCGTCTGGCCAAGCTGTCCTGCAACTCTTTTTGTTTTTTTAACACGTTTTTGGTCTGCTACAGGCCTGCCAGATAACCGCAGCTGCGATATCGATGACTGCTGCGGATTCTCCTCCTCTTCTGATCTATTGCCAGCGGCACCCTCTTCCCCCAATGGATACCAATCCGGCTCAACAACTTAGTCATCCATCACCTAATCTTCAATTTCATCTGCACCTTCCTCTGTGTCACCGTGTAAGGTGGTGTAGTATGCGGGAAGGGACACCTGAGTTTCATCAGAATCAGAATCTGGCTCAGTAGACTGCGAGGGCTATGCAGTGCTCTTGGTGATTGTACCATCAGAATCATATAGCATTGGCTGTGCATCAGTGCACTCCATGTCATATTCATCTTGGACTGGGGAATTCAGGATTTCACTTGATAAATTAGGCATGGTATGTGAAAAGAGCTCCAGGGAGTAATCTGAAGTGTGGCCTGCCGCATCCTTCACTTTTGGTGGGGGTGAAGGAGACAAGGAAAGATGTTGTTCCTGACCAGGAGCCTGCACTGACGACTCAGTGCTTGCAGTTTTTGAAACTTCAGAAGAGGAGTCGATAGAGCTGGAGGCTGCTTTGGCAATGTAAGCTAAAACCTGTTCCTGATGCTTCGGCTTTAAAAGCGGTTTACCTACTCCCAGAAAAGGGAGCCTTCCAGGCCTTCTGGAGCCAGACGATGGCGCAGGCTCAATACCTCCTGCCTTAGGTGCTATTGTGCTTTTGGCACTACCAGCAGATGCACCACCACCACCATCAGTACCAGCTGGCCCCCCCGACCACGTCCGCGGCCTCTTCCACCATACTTCCTTATGTTTGGGAAAATGTACTAAAAATACGAGCAGATATATGGTACTGTATCAGAAACGTACAGCTTATACAGTGTAGAGGAAAATTTAAATCTCCGTATATATTTCCGAAGTCACACGCTATTAAGGCTGGCGGAACGCACAAAATAATATAAATAATAAGTGCGTTCGCAGCCCGGGGTCCACCGTGCAAGCGGAGCCTGCTGCCAGTAGAAATGGCGCGAGAAGCAAACTATGTTATCCCGCAGAGTCGCCAACATAAACGCCGTAATGCGCTGTGGCAATAAGTGCGAACTCTGTTACTCCACAGAGCCGCTAGAAGGAGAGCCGCAGCGCTATATGGCGATGTGTGCGCACTCACTAGACACAACTGAGTGGCAAAGAAAACACGCTAGGGCGCTGTCTAGCATTGAAAGCGAACCCTGTTACGTCACAGGGCCGCTGAGAAAAAGTACTGTGTCCTGTCAGGCTCTCAGGTACACAGTTAAGTGCTACGCGTTCATAAAGCGTGATCATGTGCTAATGTCCTCGCGGGAGTCACCCGCAATCTATGGCGTCTGAACACCAGGCCCTGAATACGGCAATCAAAACTCCTCACCGTTATGCCGGTAATCTAGGGCATCTAGGACACCGACCCTGACCAGCTACCATACCAAACTCCTCACCGATTAAGTCGGTATTCTAGTGGCTTATTTCAGCCGGGTCCCTATCCACACATACACATGACCACACTGGCGCATAGCATACAATGATTGATATTAGCGCATGGCAGCCCAGCCATGCTACCCTTTTATAGCAACAGCTACAGGACCTTCCAGGAACAAGGACCAATGAGAAGCTGTTACAAACAAACGTAGCTACATGACCTTCCTGGCGAACCAATAGGAGCCGCTGCAGCACCTGAACATGTGACCCCTGATCTCCAATGAGAGATCTCACTCTGGGCATGCTCAGATGGGAAAACGCAGGACTTTGTCTCAAAGACGACTGCTCCAGCACTGGCTATAATAGCAGATCCAGAAAAGGCAGCAGCAAGTCACTGCACATTAGAGGAGTGGGCAAGACGCCTGGACCGACTTCTCTGCTGAGCAGGCTCCACTGCGGCCGGAGATGAATGGGAGACCGCAGCGGGACGGGTTCGAGACTCCCCTTGTACAGCAGCGGGAAATTGAACCCTAACATTACCCCCCCTCCTAGGGCCCCCCCTTCCTTGGGCCTCACTGCGCTCAAAGACAGCGATGAGCTGCGGAGCGTGAATATGCTCGGCAGGCTCCCAAGACCTCTCCTCAGGCCCATAGCCCCTCCAGTCCACCAAATAAAACTTTTTGCCCCGTACCACCTTACACCCTACGATGGCGTTCACCTCATGGTCATCCGTAGATGAACCCGATGTCCCGGCAGATGACTCAGAAAACCGGGACATGAGCACGGGTTTCAGGAGGGATACATGAAAGTTGTCGGAGATACCCAGGCGTGGTGGAAGAGCCAAACGGTATACCACAGGGTTAACCTGCTCGAGGACCTTGAAAGGACCCAGGTAGCGGGGTGCCAACTTAGTGGACTCAATTCGCAGCTTGATGTTACGGGCGGAGAGCCACACCAAGTCCCCAAGAGCAAATGTTGGAGCGGGGCGTCGATGTGCGTCGGCAGAAGAACTCATCCTCTCCTTGGACGCCTGAATGGCATCCTGGGTACGGTCCCAAATGTCCCGTGCCTCCACAGCCCAGTCGGCCACCCTGGATTGGCGGAAGACACGGGCATGGGCACCGGAACCCGCGGATGCTGACCGTAGTTCAGAAGGAAAGGAGTCTGTCCGGTGGAGTCAGCCACAGCATTGTTTAATGCAAACTCAGCCCATGGTAGCAAGGATGCCCAGTCATCCTGCCTGGCAGAGACAAAATGTCGTAGATAGGTGACCAAAGTCTGGTTGGCCCTCTCTACCAACCCATTCGTCTCATGATGATACGCTGAAGAGAGATTTAACTCAATACTGAGTAGACGACAAAGCTCTCTCCAGAACCGAGACGCAAACTGGGGACCTCGGTCACTGACAATTTTGTCCGGCATGCCGTGTAGAAGGAAGATGTGCCTAACGAACAACGCTGCCAGAGCCCGTGCAGAAGGTAACCGTGGTAGTGGCACCAGATGCACCATTTTAGAGAAATGGTCGGTGATTACCCAAATGATGGTGCAACCCCGAGACTTGGGCAAGCCCACCACAAAGTCCATCCCAACCATCTCCCAGGGCCTGTCTGCCACCGGCAAAGGATAAAGTAAACCAGCTGGCCGTTGTCATGGAGACTTATTTTTGGCGCAGAGACACACGCCCGAACATAGTCCCCAACGTCACGGACCATATGCGGCCACCAGTATGTCCTCACCAGCAATTCAGATGTCCTCTTTGTCCCAAAGTGTCCACCCACCCTGGACGAATGTGCCCAAGAGAGTACCTCCGGTCGCAAATTGGTAGGCACAAAAGTCTTGCCCGGGGGCACAGACTCTAGTGAAACCGGAGCCACTGTTCTCAGGCTCTCTGTGAGCGAGAGAGAGCGTCGGCACGAATGTTCTTCTCTCCAGAAAGGAAATGGAGTGTGAAATTAAACCGAGAGAAGAACAAGGACCATCTGGCCTGGCGAGAGTTAAGCCGCTGAGCTGTCTGCAGATACACCAAATTTTTGTGGTCGGTGAAGACTTGAAAGGGAAAACGGGCCCCCTCCAACATATGTCTCCACTCAGAGAAGGCCAACTTCATGGCTAGCAACTCCCTATCCCCGATGAAATAATTCCTCTCCGCTGAAGTGAAGGTCTTAGAGAAGAAGAAGCAAGGATGCTTCCGACTTTGAGCATCCTTTTGGAACAGGACTGCTCCAGCACCAACGGATGAGGCATCCACCTCCAATAAAAATGGCTTATCAACATCGGGGTCATGTAGGATGGGAGCGCTAGCAAAATGAGACTTAATAAAGAAGAGAAAGCCGTGGAGACCTCTTCCGACCACAATTTAGGATTTGCTCCCTTCTTGGTGAGGGCTACCAAGGGAGCTACCAAGGTAGAGAAATGCGGAATGAACTGGCGATAGTAATTAATGAACCCCATAAAGCGCTGCACCGCTTTTAGAGAGTGAGGTTCCTGCCAGTCCATCACAGCCTGTAGTTTGGCCGGATCCATAGCCAATCCCTGGGTTGAGATGATATAACCAAGGAAAGGTAAAGACTCCAGCTCAAATATACATTTCTCTAACTTAGCATAGAGGGAATTAGCCCGTAAGAGGTCGAAGACTCTGCAGACATCTCTCCGGTGGGAGTCAGTATCTGGAGAGAAGATGAGTATATCATCCAGATAGACTACGACCGAGGTGGAGAGCATATCCCGGAAGATGTCATTGACAAAGTCTTGGAAAACGGCTGGAGCATTACAGAGCCCAAAGGGCATCACCAGATATTCGTAATGCCCATCCCTGGTATTAAAAGCCGTCTTCCATTCGTCCCCCTCACGGATGCGAATCAGGTTATAAGCACCGCGCAGATCTAGTTTAGTGAATACTCTTGCTCCCCGAAGCCTATCAAAAAGCTCAGAAATCAGGGCAACGGGTACTTGTTTTTAACGGTGATGGCGTTAAGACTCCTGTAATCAATACACGGACGCAATTCTCCGTTTTTCTTCTGCACGAAGAAAAATCCTGCCCCTGCCGGTGACACCGACTTCCTAATAAACCCTCTTGCCAGGTTCTCCTGAATATATTGCGACATGGCCTCTGTCTCAGGAAGAGAGAGGGGATAGACCCTTCCCTGAGGAGGTTCTGCGCCAGGCAAGAGGTCGATAGGACAGTCATAGGGGCGATGAGGCGGAAGAGTCTCCGCAGCCTTCTTGGAGAACACGTCTGCATATGACCAGTAGTGCTTGGGAAGTGGAGTAAGATCTGCGGGTAACTCCGTAGTGGTAACCTGAACGCAACTCCTGACACATCTGCCTCTACATGCATCACTCCAACCCAGTATCCTACCCGAAGTCCACTCTATATGTGGGGAGTGGAAACGGAGCCAAGATATACCTAGTAGGATCTCGTCTATTCCCTCGGAAAGACGAGTAGGGAAATAAGTTCCTGATGGGAAGGAGATACAGACAATGCAAGTGGAACAGTCTGGTGTGTAATTTGTGAGGG
Organism: Oophaga sylvatica; assembly: GCA_033576555.1. NCBI lineage: Eukaryota > Metazoa > Chordata > Amphibia > Anura > Dendrobatidae > Oophaga > Oophaga sylvatica. The sequence goes on along the minus strand of JARQOD010000003.1, from coordinate 537,419,977 downwards.
CAATGTCGACCCATTCACTACCCGGACAGTCACTGATTTGTCAAGCGCCACCAGAGATATTGCATGACGGCGAGCAAAGCTAGAGGACATGAAATTCCCCTCTGCTCCTGAGTCCACGCAAAGGTCGGCGGTGAGAATGGAAGTACCAACAGTGATTGTCCCTTTAAGTGTCATCTTGGAGGAAAATGCCGCTGTCTCTAGTGAACCTCCTCCCAGGACCACTAGAAGCGATCGCTTCCCCGATCGCTGTGGACTAGTGTTGAGCGATACTGCTCGATATCTAAAAATATCGTATCGAAATGGTATCGCCGATATCACTAAATATCGTCGATATCCGATTCCGATACCGGAAGTCCAATGTAAGTCTATGGGAACAAAAAATCGCAACTAAAAAAAACCTTTATTTCTTTGTAAACACTAAATATACACACATAGAATACATATATATATATATATATATATATACATGTCATTGTGACATATATATATATATATACATATATGTATAGTTTATACACTTCTACATAGTAAAATATCCTCTGATTCAATTGCCGGGTAAAGCCGGCTTCTGTGAAAAGACAGAAGCACCCGACATGAAATGACACTTGGTGTACATAGGGTTAACCATGTCTTTTCATGTCGTTTGCAATCTGATTTGCACAAACAATTACATCAGTCTATGTGTGCAAAATTTCACACCTGTAGGGGTTAATTAAAGGTGTAAATTCGTTGTAAAAAAACGGACTTTTTGCTACGAATTTACACCTTTAATTAACCCCTACAGGTGTGAAATTTTGCACACATAGACTGATGTAATTGTTTGTGCAAATCAGATAGCAAAGGACATGAAAAGACATGGTTAACCCTATGTACACCAAGTGTCATTTCATGTCGGGTTCTGCATTTTCACAAAAGCCGGCAATTGAATTAGCGGCTATTATACTATGTAGAAGTGTATGAACTATAAATATAAATGTATATATATGTGTCACAAATTCAATGACATGTATATATATATATATATATATATATATGAGGTGTAAAATTGTTTAAAAAAAATGCGTGGGCTCCCGCCCTATTTTCGCAACCAGACAGACAAAGCCAGCGAATGGGGGCAGATAATAATAGCCCAGAGAGGGACCATTATTTTTGGCCCCCCCTGGCTACTAACATGTGCCCCCAGACACCCCAGAAAAGACAAATCTAAAATTAGATTCACCCTTTCTGGCACTTTGCCCGTCTATTCCCATTGCCCTGTAGCGGTGGCGAATGGGTTAATAAGGGGTTAAAATGACCTTGCAATTGAAAGGTCACTTTAAGCCAGGTTAATAATTGAGAGCTGTCAATTAGACAACTATCAACTATTAATCCTATTGTATGAAAGAAAAATCAAACACACACACTTTAATAAAAAAGAAGTTTAATGAAATAATCACACAGTTTTTGACCATATTTTATTTACCTGCTAAAACCATTTCCTGTAATAAAAATAAAATAATAAAGCAAAATTATTCTTACCTATCCCATGCACAGTCAGGTCCCACGGTGTAACCCTTCAGAAAGGGTTAATGTTTACTGCAGGGACCGCAGCTAATGCTGCAGCCTCACAGTAAACCCCCAAATGAATGAGCTCCTCTTCTGGCTGACAGGAGAGGAAGTGGAAAGCTTAATTGATTGCTTTCCACTTTCACTTCAGGTCAGCCAGGGACACCATCAGTGACGTCAGAGGGAACTGATTAACAAAAATAGGGGTTCCCTTCGAAAAAAAAATGGCGTGGGGTCCCCCCTATTTTTGTTAACCAGCCAGATGAAGCAGACCGCTGAGGCCTGGATTTTCAGGCTGTTAAGGAGCCAAGATCCATGGACCTTGCCAGCCTGATAATACCAGGCCACAGCAGTCTGCATATTTTGGCTGATTAACAAAAATAGGGGATCCCCTCGAAAAAAATTGGCGTGGGGTCCCCCCTATTTTTGTTAACCAGCCAGATGAAGCAGACCGCTGAGGCCTGGTTTTTCAGGCTGGTAAGGATCCAATATCCATGGACCTTGCAAGCCTGATAATACCAGGCCACAGCAGTCTGCTTAGCTTGGCTGGTTAACAAAAATAGGGGATCCCCTCGAAAAAAAAACGGCGTAGGGGTCCCCCTATTTTTGTTAACCAGCCAAGTAAAATGCAGACTGCTGCGGCCTGGTATTAAAAGACTGTCAAGGCCCATGGATTTTGGCCCTCAACAGCCTAATACCAGGCTACAGCAGCCCCACATTTGGCGCATCAAAAGATGTGCCAGTTGTGGCACTTTACCCGGCTCTTCCCACTGCCCTGTAGCTGTGGCAAGTGGGGTAATAAGGGGTTAATGTCACCGTTGATTGCACGGTGACAATAAGTCCGGTTAATAATGGAGAGGTGTCAATAAGACACCGATCCATTATTAATCCCAAAGTTATTAAATGTTTAAAAAAAAGACACAGCAAGAAAAAAGTATTTTAATGAAATAAAAGAGACAACACAGTTTTCATTTCTTTTATTGTACTCTCATTTCTGCGACGCCATTGATCTCCTGTAAAAAAAGAAAAAAAAAAAACCAACAGTATACCACCTGTCCGACGCAGTCCATAGTAATGAGTGTCCCACGACGATCCAGCTCTCCTACATCGCAATGACAGGCAGAGCCTGTCATCGCGACGCAGCACAGCTGATTACCTGCTTCCCCGGCGGTGACGTCATCGACTGACTGCTTTACGGCCGGGATTACCCAGCAGTCACTGCAGTTATCGCGAGAAACTGCATGTGACCGCCGGGGAGAAGAGGATGGCGGCCATGAAGCAGTCCAGGCCGTGACCGCCGGAGATCTTCTGCCAGGTAAGTGCCGCTGACTCCTGACAGACCCGACCGACGGACACTGACAGTGACAGACCCGACCGACGGACACTGACAATGACAGTGACAATCCCGATTCCGGTATTCGATATGACAAAAATATCGGTATTCGGAATCGAAAGGCCGATACAGCTAATATCGGCCGATATCCGATATTTGCAGTATCGTATCGCTCAACACTACTGTGGACATTTGTTGGCATAGTGTCCTGTCTGCTGACAACGGTTACAGACCACGAATACTCGGACGGACAGAGACTTAGGTCCTGCATGAGGAACTTCTGTGGCCTTTTGGGGTTCGGACGCCAGATCGGGAAATTCGAGAGGTTTGGCAAAGGTGGGAGCCAACCGAAACCTCTGCCTACACTGGGCCCGCTCCAACCTCCGCTCGTGAAAACGGAGGTCAATGCGGGTAGATATGGAGATAAGCTTCTCCAGTGTGGCGGGAATCTCCCTGGTAGCCAAAGCGTCTTTAACATGGTCAGCCAGTCCTCGCCAGTAGATTGGAATAAGAACTTTATCAGACCAATCTAGCTCAGAAGCTAGAGTCCGAAACTGGACGGAAAACAGACTGACCAAAGACGAACCCTGTGCCAATGCCAGCAGTTGTAGCGCCGTATCGTGGGTCACCTGAGGTCCTAAAAAGACCTTTTTAAGAGCCTCCAAGAAACGAGGAGCACTCCGCACCACACGATCGTCGCGCTCCCACAGCGGCGTTGCCCACTCCAACGCTCTGCCCGAGAGTAGAGAAAGTACAAAACCCACTTGTGCCCGATCCGTGGGAAAACGTGCAGCCAGAAGCTCGAGCTGTATAGAGCACTGACTCACGAATCCCCGACATTGCTTGCTATCACCGGCAAACTTGTCAGGAAGCGGGAGGTGGGATAATGTAGGAGCAGAGGTGGCAGAAGACAAACTGGCTGCAGCCACGCTAGCAGCCTGAACAGCGACTGCGGTAACATCCACAGCTGAGGTTGTGCGCTCAAGAGCCGCCAACCTACCCTCCATCTGCTGGATGTACTGCGATAGACGCTGTTCATCCGCCATTTTACTAGCCAGACCCTAGCGCTAATATTATGTTAAGGCTGGCGGAACGCACAAAATAATATAAATAATAAGTGCGTTCGCAGCCCGGGGTCCACCGTGCAAGCTGAGCTTGCTGCTAGTAGAAATGGCGCGAGAAGCAAACTCTGTTATCCCGCAGAGTCGCCAACATAAACGCCGTAATGCGCTGTGGCAATAAGTGCGAACTCTATTACTCCACAGAGCCGCTAGAAGGAGAGCCGCGGTGCTATATGGCGATGTGTGCGCACTCACTAGACACAACTGAGTGGCAAAGAAAACACGCTAGGGCGCTGTCTAGCGTTGAAAGCGAACCCTATTACGTCACAGGGCCGCTGAGAAAAAGTACTGTGTCCTGTCAAGCTCTCAGGTACACAGTTAAGTGCTACGCGTTCATAAAGCGTGATCATGTGCTAATGTCCTCGCGGGAGTCACCCGTAATCTATGGCGTCTGAACGCCAGACCCTGAATACGGCAATCAAAACTCCTCACCGGTTATGCCGGTAATCTAGGGCATCTAGGACACCGACCCTGACCAGCTACCATACCAAACTCCTCACCGATTAAGTCGGTATTCTAGTGGCTTATTTCAGCCTGGTCCCTATCCACACATACACATGACCACACTGGCGCATAGCATACAATGATTGATATTAGCGCATGGCGGCCCAGCCATGCTACCCTTTTATAGCAACAGCTACAGGACCTTCCAGGAACAAGGACCAATGAGAAGCTGTTACAAACAAACGTAGCTACATGACCTTCCTGGCGGACCAATAGGAGCCGCTGCAGCACCTGAACATGTGACCCCTGATCTCCAATGAGAGATCTCACTCTGGGCATGCTCAGATGGGAAAACGCAGGACTTTGTCTCAAAGACGACTGCTCCAGCACTGGCTATAATAGCAGATCCAGAAAAGGCAGCAGCAAGTCACTGCACAGTAGAGGAGTGGGCAAGACGCCTGGACCGACGTCTCTGCTGAGCAGGCTCCACTGCAGCCGGAGATGAATGGGAGACCGTAGCGGGATGGGTTCGAGACTCCCCTTGTGCAGCAGCGGGAAATCGAACCCTAGCAGACGCTCACTCAGTATGGATTTGCCTGTAATACCAGCAGATATACGGTACTGTGCGATGAGCGTACAGCTGTATACGGTGAACACCAGGAGGAAAGGAAGCAAATGGGTGACAAAAAATAAAATAATTTTAAATGAATTTTATTTGAAAAAGTACAAAAGTCAAAACAAACAGTAACATGCAGAGAAAATAGTAAACATGACTCAAAGCAGAAATACCTAAGGCTCACCAGGGCATCTACTCTCCTCACAGAATCCCCATTTCATGTGGTAAGAAAGGAGGGACCATCATGTCCTGAGATTACCAGTGCGTAGAAAAGACATGGGTGAAAAAGGCAAGTGTCCCCTCACAAAAATCATTGCCAGTGCGCCAGTGCGATGGCCGGTATATATATAAAGGTTCAAGATAGACCCATAAGTGAAAGGGGCGCTTACCAATGTATTTAAAGTCCAAAGAGGAGAGAGAAGTCCTGGGCCGCAGTGTGGACCTCCGACGCGCGTTTCGTGTGCATCACAGCACACTTCCTCAAGGGGAATGTATAGGTAATCCATAGAAGGACCTTTAAAAGAACATGTGATCGGATCACATGATGAGTGTGAACCAATAGCAATGCGCATAGTGGCGCATGAGCAATGCAAGCCGCAGGTCCTTGAAACAATGTGTACCATTGGGTGCCTTATTGCATCTTACTTATTGTATTTGATACATATTGCGGCATTACATGTGCAGCGCGCATGCGCGATTGCCTGCCGCGGCTCCTGACATGTGGTGGGCGTCACACAGGACGCGCTGTGTGAGCGCGCCTCCTGGCGCGTGCGCACTGGCGTCCTGACGCCACTCACACGTTTCAAGGACCTGCGGCTCGCATTGCGCATGCGCCACTATGCGCATTGCTATTGGTTAACACTCATCATGTGATCCGATCACATGTTCTTTTAAAGGTCCTTCTATGGACTACCTATACATTCCCCTTGAGGAAGTGTGCTGTGACGCACACGAAACGCGCGTCGGGGGTCCACACTGCCGGCCCAGGACTTCTCTCTCCTCTTTGGACTTTAAATACATTGGTAAGCGCCCCTTTCACTTATGGGTCTATCTTGAACCTTTATATATATACCGGCCATCGCACTGGCGCACTGGCAATGATTTTTGTGAGGGGACACTTGCCTTTTTCACCCATGTCTTTTCTACGCACTGGTAATCTCAGGACATGATGGTCCCTCCTTTCTTACCACATGAAATGGGGATTCTGTGAGGAGAGTAGATGCCCTGGTGAGCCTTAGGTATTTCTGCTTTGAGTCATGTTTACTATTTTCTCTGCATGTTACTGTTTGTTTTGACTTTTGTACTTTTTCAAATAAAATTCATTTAAAATTATTTTATTTTTTGTCACCCATTTGCTTCCTTTCCTCCTGGTGTTCATGTTACTTTGGAGCGGGTGTAGTCTGTTTCTATATGGGCTTATGTTCTCGATTTGTGGCACCATTTGTATGCCATTATAGGGTATTTTCGTTTATAGCTGTATACGGTGTAGGGGAAAATTTAAATCTCCGTATTTATTTCCAGAGTCACACACAGATAGTCAGCATGTATTTGTCCATGATACCAGCCGGTACACGGTAGTGTGTCAGTAGCGTACAGCGCTTAACGGTGTGGGAAAAAATGAACGCTCGGTAACTGTGCAGAAAAAAAGAATGAAAGTATTAGTGCTGTGTAAAAAGCAGTCTGCACAGCAGTGTACACACAGCAATACAGCTATCAGGCAGCCTATTAACCAGCGCTGCTGCACACAAGAAAATCCTCCCCTTGACTGCACACTAACTGTACAGCACAATTGCTATCAGCACAAGCACAGAAGAACTTCTTCTATCTTTACAGCCCTAATTCTCTCCCTACTGATAAACAGCAACCTTTCCCTACTGTGAAGATCGCCAGAAGTAAAATAGAGGTCGGCAGTGAGGGCTTTTATAGACACTATGAAGCCCCCCAAAGCAAGACAATCACTGCAATGCCCTTCTCTACGATGGTGGTGGACGCTGCAAATGTCATCTCGTTGCCCACCATGTACGTCCTTGCTCATTGGCTGAAAAAAGGCACCAGCAAGCATTCTGGGAAATACGACTTTGGCGCTCATTTCAACGACCGCATGGCCGACCTCACCCTATTGTCGGGTTTCGGTTGACGAAACTCGACTTCAGCTAAAGTCGGCGACTTTTGAATCTGACCGACCTGTTTCGCTCAACTCTACTTACCGTATTTTACAAGTTTTGTCACCAACAAATATTGGAGATGTCTAATTTTTATCATAAGTGCACTTCAATTGTGAGAGACAGAATCATAAAGAAAATCCAGAGAATCACATTGTATGATTTTTACATAATTAATGAACTTGCATTTTATTGCATGAAATAAGTATTTAATACATTAGATAAACAGAACTTAATATTTGGTAAAGAAACCTTTGTTTACAATTACAGAGGTCAGACGTTTCCTGTATTTCTTGACCAAGTTTGCACACACTGCAGCAGAGATTTTGGCCCACTCCTCCATACAGATCTTCTCCAGATATTTCAGGTTTCAGGGTTGTCGTTGGGCAACATTGAGTTTCACAAAATCATTAACATCCAGCGCCTCTTTGGATGAATGATCTCAGGAAATCCAAGGTTTCTTGAAACATCCGTTTATTCTTTATAATAAAAACAGGTAACAAGAAGGTCAGGCAGTTTGGATACACTCATAATTATAAAGAAGGTATAGAAACTAACATGTTTCGACCCGAACAGGTCTTAATCATAGAGCTACCATGATTAAGACCTGTTCGGGTCGAAACATGTTGGTTTCTATACTTTTTTATATTCATGAGTGTATCTAAGCTGCCTGACCTTCTTGTTACCTGTTTTTAATATGAAGAATAGTGTTGAGCGATATTGCTCGATATCTAAAAATATCGTATCGAAATTGTATCGCCGATAGCACTAAATATCGTCGATATCCGATTTCGATACCGGAAGTCCCATGTAAGTCTATGGGAACAAAATATCGCAACAAAAAAAACCCTTTCTTTCGTTGTAAACACAAAATATACACACATAGAATACATATATATATATATGTACATGTCATTGTGACATATATATATATATATACATATATTTATAGTTTATACACTTCTACATAGTAAAATCGACTCTAATTCAATTGCCGGGTAAAGACGTGACATACCCATAGAAGTCGATGGGCTCGGTGCCGAGTACCCCGAAAACCTCTGGCTCTGTGCGACTCAACTTGGGCGTCACGAACAGGATTCTGTAGCTCGCTATAAGCGAGTCCTGTGTGCCTGAATTGCACTGGTTTTGTGCTTGAGAATTTCTAAAATCATCAGAGAATGTATTTGCCATTTTTCCGCCATATCTGCGTCACGACGAGGCACTGGTGAAGAAGAAGGGCGTGCTCTTCGTGGGTGTCACTCACTCAGTGGCGTGAAAACGATGGCCGCCCACTGTAAATGGTACTGCAATGTAACATCGTGCCCCACAGCTCTGGAGTTCCGCCTCCTCATCCTCCTCAGTGTGATAAGGTCCCGCCTCCCTACAAAAGAGGGGCCCTCTCCAGATATGACACATGTGACTTGGCAGAGATGGCTAATGGACACGACGAGCAGAAGTGGGAAGGGATGGAGCAGTCAGAGCTCTCCCCCCACGGAAGCGACCCGATCGCCACGGAATCACCGTTGGGCACCCGGCCTGTAAACCCTCCTACGCTGCAAGAAGCGGAGGATACCCTGAGAGGCCTGGCCCGGCACCGGGAGGAGGTCGCCAGGATGGAAGCCAGCTGGCGTGCCCTAAAAATAAACTTGGAGCGGCGCCAATCCCTCTTACCTGAAGTGTCTGTACCGGAAGGTGAGGCACCCGTTATAGTAGAGGAGCCCTTGCAATGTGATCCGGTTGACGTTGTCGCAGTGGAGGCACCCGTTCCTGCAAAAACCGCAGCACTGTCAGCAGCACCCAAGATCCCGCTGTCTGACCCCGTCGCTGAGACAGAAGAAGCGACACCCGTCCTCATGGAGGAGGCCGCGCAGGCACCAGAGCACTACCTGCCTGTACCGGAGCCCCGACTGTCATCTGATTTAGAGCCGTCTGCTTCCTCCGCAGGGGAGCGCCGCCAGGACTGGGGGGCGACAGGAGAGCTGCCGCAAACCGGACACTGTAAGCTGCAGTGGAGTGGTGGAGACATGGAGCAACTGGTGGAGGAGAATTTCAACCGGCGTCAGGAGGAAGAGTGGAGACGTTGGGAGAAGGAAGCAGAGCGACAAAGGGAGCAGCGAGAAACCCTAAAACTTCGCCAACGTCACCTGGAGAAGGACCGGGCAGATAAGGACCGGATGAGAAAGGACAAAGGAACCCTGAGTGAGCCGCGGCGTAAGGGTGCAGTACGGAACTTTAAATTGAAAGGTGGGTGGGGCTTCATCAAGGAGCCTGGACTTTATTTAGAAGTCTTTGTGACCCGGCGGGACGTGGAGGCTCACCTCCCAGAAGGACACCCGGGGAGGGACCTGTTGCCAGGAGACTTGGTGACTTACACCCGACACTGGGGTTACAATGGGTGGTACGCCCTAAATGTTACCAGGTGCGACCCCTACTCCCCAGTGTGTCAGGAACCTGTGAGACCCTCGAAGCCTTCAGCCTCCCACATCCAGGCCTCTGCAAAAGTGCCCACCCCACGCCGTAAATCTCCCCAGCCTCCCTCAGTGGTCTCCTCAGCAGACCCACCCATGGACATGATATCGATACGTGGCCCGTACCCGGCGCCTGTTAGGCCCCCTGGGGTTCGTACAGTCCGTGACATAGGGCTCCAGACCCGGAGAGAGATGAAAGAGGTGGCCACACAGACCCAGATAGCGGGTCACGACTTGACTGTACAGGCCACACGACGTCATCAGGTCCTGGTGGTCCTTGGTGCCTCGGATGTTTGGCAAGCACCAGAAGAGTACCAGGTGGTACCTGGAAGAGGCCAGCCAAAGAAGTCTAAATAACCCGGACAGGGTCCCTGTATGTAAATAAATAGTTAAATTGTTTATGTACCCGGACGGGTGAATGTTCCAAAAAATTTTTTTTAATTTAATAAAAAAAAAAAAAAAACACAGTTTTCATTTCTTTTATTACTGTCTCATCCTGCTGCGACGCCATCGATCTCCTGTAAAAAAATGAAAAAAAAAAAAGTATACCACCTGACCGACGCAGTCCATAGTAACGAGTGTCCCACGACGATCCAGCTCTGCTACATCAGAATGACAGGCAGAGCCTGTCATCCCGGCGCAGCACAGCTGATTACCTGCTTCCCCGGCGGTGACGTCATCGGACTGACTGCTTTACGGCCGGGATTACCCTGCAGTCACTGCAGTTATCGCGAAAAACTGCATGTGACCGCCAGGGAGAAGATAATGGCGGCCATCAAGCAGTCCAGGACGTGACCGCCGGAGATCTTCTGCCAGGTAAGTGCCGCTGACTCCTGACAGACCCGACCGACGGACACTCACAGTGACAGTGACAAATCCGATTCCGGTATTCGATAAGACGAAAATATCGAAACGAATTATCGAAAGGCCGATAGAGCTAATATCGGCCGATAGCCGATATTTGCATTATCGTATCGCTCAACACTAATGAAGAATAAAGGATGTTTTAAAAAACCTTGGATTTCCTGGGATCATTCGTCCAAAGAAGTGCTAGATGTTAATGATTTTGTGTACATGAACTTTCACCCAGTGATTCCGTACAGCCTGGAGGACTCGGTAACCGAAGCGGAGGTGAGCTGACAGTCTCATTTTATAAACATTGAGTTTCAGCTCCCTCTAAAGATTTTATACTGAGCTCAGGTCTGGAGACTGGCTAAGCCACACTAGAACCTAGTAATGCTACTTATGAAGCCACTCCTTACTTCTCTTGGCTGTGTGTTTCGGGTCATTATCATGCTGGAAGATGCAGCCAAAACCCATCTTCAATACTCTTACTGAGAGAAGAGGTTGTTGGCCAAAATATTGCGATACATGACCCCATCCATCCTTCTGTCACCTTTTCAGAAAAGCACCCCCAAAGTATGATGTTTACCACACTGTGCTTCATGATTGAGAAGATGTTCTTGGATTGTGCTCATCCTTCGTCCTCCAAACACGAGAGGAGTTGATATTAAAAAGTTCCATTTTGGTCTCATTTGACCACATGACCTTCTCCCATGCCTCCTCTGGATCATTCAAATGGTCATTGGCAAACTTCAAATGGACCTGGACGTGTTTTGAGGTGAGCAGTGTGACCTTGTGTGCCCTGCGGGATTTTAATCCATGATGGCGCAATGTGCTATTAACAGTAATCTTCGAGACTGTGGTCCTAGCTCTCTTTAGGTCATTGATCAGGTCCTACTCCTGGGCTTATTCCTTATTTTTCTAAGAATCATCCTTATCCCATGAGGTGAGATCTTGCATGGAGCTCCAAGTAGAGGAAGATTGACAGCCATCTTGTGTTTCTTCCATTTTCAAATAATTGTGCCAACATTTGTTGCCTTCTCACCAAGCTGCTTGCCTATTTTACTGTAGCCCATCCCAGCTTTGTGCAGGTCTACAATTTTGTCCCTAGTGCTCTTAAACAGCTCTTTGGTCTCAGCCATGGTGAAGAGGTTGGAGTGTGATTGATTGAGTGTGTGGACAGGTGTTTTTTATAGAATTAGTTCAAACAGGTGCAATTAATTCAGGTAATGAGTGCAGAGTAGGATTTGTTCTTAAAAAAAACCTAACAGGTCTGTGAGAGACAGAATTTTTGCTGGTTGGTAGGCGATCAAATACTTATTTCATGCAATAAAGTGCAATTTAATTAGTTAAAAATCATACAGTGTGATTTTCTGATTTTTATTTTTAGATTCTGTCTTTCACAGTTGAATTGTACCTCCAAAAAAATAATTCAGGTCTCTGCATTCTTTGTAGGTGGTAAGACATGCAAAATCGGCAGTGTATGAAATACTTATTTTCCCCACTGTGTATATATATTAACCGTCTACTTCTCAAATGTGCATGTTGTCAAAAATGTTTTTTTCATACTTCTTTTTTTCCAGTTTTCCAATATTAGATATGTACAGTCATGGCCAAAAGTTTTGAGAATGACACAAATATTATATTTTCACATGATCTGCTGCCCTCTGGTTTTTATGTGTGTGTTTGACAGATGTTTTTATCACAGACAGAAATATAATTGCAAACATATGAGTAACAAAAGCTTATATTGACAGAATGAGTTAATGCAGCAAGTCAATATTTGCAGTGTTGACCCTTCTTCTTCAGGACCTCTGCAATTCTCCCTGGCATGCTCTCAATCAACTTCTGGACCAAATCCTGACTGATAGCAGTCCATTCTTGCACAATCAATGCTTTCATTTTGTCAGAATTTTTAGGTTTTTGTTTGTCCACCTGTCTCTTGATGATTGACCACAAGTTCTCAATGGGATTAAGATCTCAGGAGTTTCCAGGCCATGGACTCAAAATCTCTGTTTTATTCCCTGAGCCATTTAGTTATCACCTTTGCTTTATGGCAAGGTGCTCCATCATGCTGGAAAAGGCATTGTTGATCGCCAAACTGCTCTTGGAGGGTTGGGAGAAGTTGCTCTTGGAGGACAGTCTGGTACCATTCTTTATTCATGGCTGTGTTTTTAGGCAAGACTGTGAGAGAGCCGATTCCCTTGGCTGAGAAGCAACCCCACACATGAATGGTTTCAGGATGCTTAATAGTTGGCATGAGACAAGACTGGTGGTAGCGCTCACCTTGTCTTCTCCGAATGAAGCGTTTTCCTGATGTCCCAAACAATCGAAAAGGGGATTCATCAGAGAAAATAACTTTAACCCAATCCTCAGCAGTCCACTGCCTGTACCTTTTGCAGAATATCAGTCTGTCCATGATGTTTATTCTGGAGAGAAGTGGCTTCTTTGCTGCCCTCCTTGAGACCAGGCCTTGCTCCAAGAGTCTCCGCCTCACAGTGCGTGCAGATGCACTCACACCTGCCTGCTGCCATTCCTGAGCAAGCTCTGCTCTGCTGGTAGCCCGATCCCGCAGCTGAAACACTTTTAAGAGACGGTCCTGGCGCTTGCTGGTCTTTCTAGGGCGCCCTGGAGCCTTTTTGGCAACAATGAAACCTCTCTCCTTGAAGTTCTTGATGATGCGATAGATTGTTGACTGAGGTGCAATCTTTCTAGCTGCGATACGCATCCCTGTTAGGCCATTTTTGTGCATTGCAATGATGACTGCACGTGTTTCTTTAGAGATAACCATGGTTAACAGAAGAGAAACAATGATGCCAAGCACCAGCCTCCTTTTAAAGTGTCCAGTGGTCTCATTCTTACTTAATCATGACAGATTGATCTCCAGCCATGTCCTCATCAACACCCACACCTGTGTTAATGGAGCAATCATTGAAAAGAGGTTAGCTGGTCCTTTTAAGGCAGGGCTGCAATGATGTTGAAATGTGTTTTGGGGATAAAGTTCATTTTCTAGCCAAATATTGACTTTCCACGTAATTGCTGTTAAGCTAATCACTCTTTATAACATTCTGGAGTATATGCAAATTGCCATTAGAAAAAGTGAAGCAGTAGACTTTGTAAAAATTAATATTTGTGTCATTCTCAAAACTTTTGGCCATGACTGTACATGTCACTCAGATATAGTGGTTATAATTCACTTTCCACTAGCCAGATTGTTGAAGTGCTTGAACTCAAAAGAGGTTCTGTAGAGTCCTAGGAGAACACCAAGGGTCATACACATATATTTGGAGCAATTTGAGGTTTTGCAGTAATATAAAAAAAAGTTTGTAAATGCAGCTCACCCCATGCAATATATGGAGGTTTTGCAGTATTGAAGCTCGAAGTGAATAAACTCTTTTGCAAAAAAGTTTTTGTGGAAAATGTGGGAAAGTGAATTTTAATTTCGAAAAGTTTGATCATCTCTATTTGCATATTTTATTGTACATCAGCTTTCGTAGTACCTCTAAAAGGTACCTACACTAAATTGTTCTGGTTTTGTGCCCATTTTGCAGTAATATCGAAGCCACCTATAGTATGGAAACCAGATGCATTTTACTATAATTAGTCTTGAAAAATACAACTAATATGAAATGCAATAGTAGATAGCTGAGAAGGTGGTGTGTCAAGTAGAAAATTGAACTCTTGAAAAACGCAACAATAGATAGAAAATATTGCCGGTTTTTGATGACACATAAGAATAGGACTAGGATATAATACATATTTGTTATGATAATAACTTATTTTATTTTGTGGAAATAAAATTGGTGAAATAAGGAACTGGTTAAAATGTAATTAGATTTTTTTTATACTGGAAAAATATAGCTTTAATGCAAATTGATTCATTTGACGGGTATTTTTTTATTATTTCTCTAACAGCTTGTCTCTCCTGCACATTCCTATATATTTCTTAGTTTTTCTCAAATAATATTGTAACAATAAACAATGCAGAGATAATTATTCCTTCTGCGTACTTCTACTAATGACATACATAGAAGATTGGGGCCTGTGGCAAAGCTTAAAATAGACCTCCCAGGAAAAAAAGACCTGGTGCATTTTACCCCTTGACATCTCTTTTGTAACCCTAATGTCTGCAAGCAATACAATTTTTCTACAATGGGAAGTTCTGTGCAGTTTTCTAATAAGGCAAAAGAGTCAATTCATTTTGGGTATAATTTCACCTCTATTCATAGTTTGTACTACTACGACCAATGGCATTAGCTTGGTTCAAGTGGTCGCCCAGTCTTTGCAAACAGGTGGCAAGTGACCATTGCAGTTAATCACATGATTAAGTAGTAACATGCCATGCTATTGGCACTACTGGGCAGTGTTGGGAGCTATGCCAATATGATGACTTGTGACTGCTGAGGCCAGCAATTGGTTGAATTGGATACATGTGGGTTGCATTAGTGATGGGTTATGTAGGAAAGAAGAGGAGGCTATTAGAGATGAATGCATCGATCCATGGAGGGTGACCTTTAATTGAATTTACTCATTATCGCAGGTCCCCACAAATTTTAATACTCTGCAATTAAAATTGTGAGGATTCTAAAAAAAAAGTGCCTAGTGACTTTTAACACACACCTAAGGACTCAGCAAAAGGGATATTGACATCAGATGCAGCTAGGCAGACTTCCCAATAATAATCTGCAGCTATCACATCACATCACTTCTATCCCAGCTCCCAGCCAATCAGTACGGAATATCATTGCCAATATAAAAGATGGGGGTTGGCCAAGCAGTGCCATTTTAGGCATTCCCAGCTTAGGGATAGGAGGTCAGAGCACACAGCCCATTCCACAAAAGGATAGAAAAATGCCTGATCTGATTGTGGTCAACTACTGCAGTGCTGATTTACAAGATTGAAAATTGAAGTAATAATCTAAGTCTGTGAATACTATTCCAAAGATTCAAGTTATATATGGAGGTGCTGTATCTATATGGTGACTACTTGTGACTGTGAGTTGATTGATCTGTAATAAACTTCAGTAATATCACATTAATATCAGCCTTTTTTCCATTTGTCAAGTACTGCAAACAAGGAGGGCAATATTAAACTACCTATTGCTAATTTTGCTTCTAAGCTAAAATCCTGAAATCAAGGATTGCGTGTCACAGAAATTATGCTTCTTGGATTGTGACACAGTTAAGCCATTTCTTTTTAAAACCAAAATAAAAATCTCCATTATCCTAGAAATTTGAACACTGCCATCTAATTACCTACAAAGTGCGAAGGTTGCAAAAAAAATAGTTGTTGCTTTTTTCTGCACACTTTTGTTTTTGTTATAGCCTAACATTATGCTCACACATTCCACCTGAATACTACTGTTGGTTATTATCCGTTTTCCAATAGCCAGTTAGGCTGATTTGATTTGGTCATTAATAAGGCTTTGATTCCATTGAGGAGCTCAAATGTGTTCAATCTAGTTCTAAATGACTGAAGAGTGTTATACATTTAATATGTGGTCTATTACAGTCATTTTAGTATTGCAATTGGTGGCAAATTTATTCACCACCAAACTCTTTTCGGAGGAAAATTCTGCAAACCTGGAAAATTTGAATTTCAAATTATATGCCTAACTCTAGTGGTTATGTTTTTTTTAGTTTCCTAATATTTCTAGCTGTTTTTTTTAAATATTAACCCCTCTCTGACATTAGACGTACTATCCCGTCCATAAAACCCGTGCCATTCTGCCCATGGACGGGATAGTACGTCATAGGCGATCAGCTGCGCTCCTGAGGGGAGCGCAGCTAATCGCCGCCGGGTGTCAGCTGATTATCACAGCTGACACCCGTGACTGTGTGTCAGGAGCGGTCACGGACCGCTCCCGGCACATTAACCCCTAGCACACCGCGATCAAACATGATCGCGGTGTACTGGGGGCACAGGGGAGGATCGCGCAGGGTGGGGGCTCCCTGCGCGCCCCCCTGAGACCCTCAGACCAGCGCGATGTGATCGCACTGTTCTGAGGGCTTCCTCCCTCCCAGGACCCGGATCCAAGATGGCGCCGGGGTCCTGGAGGGAGGCGGCTTCCTCAGTGCCTGCTGAGAGCAGGCACTGAGAAGCCTGCATCTATGCCTGAGCGATCGCTGGTGTGACAGTGTGCTGTGCACACTGTCACACCAGCGATTTGATAAAATACAGTGATGTCCCACCCTGGGACAAAGTAAAAAAGTTAAAAAAATAAAAATAAACATGTTATAAAAAAAAATCCAAAATAAATAAAAAAAAATATATATATTCCCCAATAAATTCATTTCTTCCTGTAAATAAAAAAAACAAACAATAAAAGTACACATATTTGGTATCGCCACGTCCGTAACGACCCCCCCTATAAAATTGTCCCACTAGATAACCCCTTTAGTGAAACCCTTAAAAAAAAATAAAAACGAAGCAAAAAATCAATGCTTTATCATCATACCGCCGAACAAAAAGTGGAATAACGCGCGATCAAAAAGACCGATATAAATAAACATGGTACCGCTGAAAACGTCATCTTGTCCCGCAAAAAAACGAGCCGCCATACAGCATCATCAGCAAAAAATAAAAAAGTTATAGCTCGCAGAATAAAGCGATGCAAAAATGATTATTTTTTATATAAAATTGTTTTTTATTCTATAAAAGCGCCAAAACATAAAAAAATGATATAAATGAGGTATCACCATAATCGTACTGACCCGAAGAATAAAACTGCTTTATCAATTTTACCACACGCGGAACAATAAAAACGCCTCCCCCAAAAGAAATTCATGAATTGCTGATTTTTGTTCATTCTAACCTCCCAAAAATCGAAATGAAAAGCGATCAAAAAATGTCACCTGCTCAAAAATGGTACAAATTAAAACGTCAACTCGTACCGCAAAAAATAAGACCTCACATGACTCTGTGGGCCAAAATATGCAAAAATTATAGCTCTCAAAATGTGGCGATGCAAAAAACTATTTTTGCAATAAAAAGCGTCTTTTAGCGTGACAGCTGCCAATCATAAAAACCCGCTATAAATAGTAAATCAAACCCCCCTTTATCACCTCCTTAGTTAGGGAAAAATAATAAAATTAAAAAAATGTATTTATTTCCATTTTCCCATTAGGGTTAGGGTTAGGGTGCGGCTAAAGTTAGGGTTAGGGTTGGCGCTAAAGTTAGGATTAGGGTTAGGGTTGGGATTAGGGGTGTGTTAGGGTTAGGTTTGTGGTTAGGGTTGGGACTAGGGTTAGGGGTGTGTTGGGGTTAGGGTTGGAGTTAGAATTGGGGGGTTTCCGCTGTTTAGGCACATCAGGGGCTCTCCAAATGTGACATGGCATCTGATCTCAATTCCAGCCAATTCTGCGTTGAAAAAGTCAAACGGTGCTCCTTCACTTCTGAGCTCTGCCATGCGTCCAAACAGTAGTTTATCCCCACAAATGGGGTATCAGCGTACTCTGGACCCCAAGAGTTATTGTGCAATTTGTCCTATTTCTTCTGTTACCCTTGGGAAAATAAAAAACTGGGGGCGAAAATATCATTTTTGTACAAAAAAAAATTTTTTTGTTTTTTACGGCTGTACATTATAAACTTCTGTGAAGCACTTGGGGCTTCATAGCGCTCACCACACACCTAGATAAGTTCCTTGTGGGGTCTATTTTCCAAAATGGGGTCACTTGTTGGGGATTTCCACTGTTTAGGCGCATCAGGGGCTCTCCAAATGCGACATGACGCCCCCAGACCATTCCATCAAAGTCTGCAATCCAAAACGTCACTACTTCCCTTCCGAGCCCCAACGTGTACCCATACAGTAGTTTTCTCCCACATATTGGGTATCAGCGTACTCAGGACAAATTGGGCAACAACTTTGGGGTCCAATTTCTCCTGTTACCCTTGTAAAAATAAAATATTGGGGCGAAAAAATCATTTTTGCAAAAAAAAAAAAAGATTTTTTATTTTTACGGCTGTGCGTTATAAACTTCTGTGAAGCACTTCGGGGTTCAAAGTGCTCACCACACATCTAGATAAGTTCCTTGTGGGGTCTATTTTCCAAAATGTGGTCACTTGTGGGGGTTTCCACTGTTTAGGCGCATCAGGGGCTCTCCAAATGCGACATGACGCACCCAGACCATTCCATCAAAGTCTGCAATCCAAAACGTCACTACTTCCCTTCCGAGCCCTGACGTGCGCCCATACAGTAGTTTTCTCCCACATATTGGGTATCAGCGTACTCAGGACAAATTGGACAACAACTTTTGGGGTCCAATTTCTCCTGTTACCCTTGTGAAAATAAAATATTGGGGGCGAAAAAATCATTTTTGTAAAAAAAAAAGATTTTTTATTTTTACGGCTGTGCGTTATAAACTTCTGTGAAGCACTTCGGGGTTCAAAGTGCTCACCACACATCTAGATAAGTTCCTTGTGGGGTCTATTTGCCAAAATGGGGTCACTTGTGGGGGGTTTCCACTGTTTAGGTGCATCAGGGGCTCTCCAAATGTGACATGACGCCCCCAGACCATTCCATCAAAGTCTGCAATCCAAAACGTCACTACTTCCCTTCCGAGCCCCGACGTGTGCCCATACAGTAGTTTTCGCCCACATATTTGGTATCAGTGTACTCAGGACAAATTGGACAACAACTTTTGCGTTCCAATTTCTTCTGTTACCCTTGTGAAAATAAAATATTGGGGGCGAAAAAATCATTTTTGTAAAAAAAAAAAAAAAGATTTTTTATTTTACGGCTGTACGTTATAAACTTTAGTGAAACACCTGGGGGTTCAAAGTTCTCACCACACATCTAGATAAGTTCCTTGAGGGTCTAGTTTCCAAAATGGTGTCATTTATGGGGGTTTCCACTGTTTAGGCAGATCAGGAGCTCTCCAAACACGACATGGCGTCCAGCCAATTCTGCGTTGAAAAAGTCAGACGGCGCTCCTTCCCTTCCAAACTCTGCCATGCACCCAAACAGTGGTTTACCCCCACATATGGGGTATCAGCGCACTCAGGACAAATTGCACAATAACTTTTGGAGTCTTGTTACCCTTGGAAAAATAAAAATTGGGGTGAAAAGATCATTTTTGTGGAAAAAATATGATTTTTAAATTTTACGGCTCTACGTTATAAACTTGTGTGAAGCACTTGGGGGTTCAAATTGCTCATCAAAAATCTAGATAAGTTCCTTAGGGGTCTAGTTTCCCAAATGGGGTCATTTGTGGGGGGTTTCCACTGTTTAGGCACATCAGGGGCTCTCCAAATGCAACATGGCATCCAAACTCAATTCCAGCCAATTTTGGTTGGAAAAAGTCAAATGGTGCTCCTTCCATTCCGAGCTCTGCCGTGCGCCCAAACAGTGGTTCCCCCCCACATATGGGGTATCAGCGTACTCAGGACAAATTGTACAACAACTTATGTGGTCCAATTTCTCCTGTTACCCTTGGGAAAATAAAAAATTAGTGACTAAAAGATAATTTTTGTGGGAAAAAAATAGGATTTTTTATTTTCATGCCCGGGCATTATAAACTTGTGTGAAGCACTTGGGGGTTCAAAGTGCTCACCAAAGATCTAGATAAGTTCCTTAGGGGGTCTAGTTTCCAAAATGGGGTCACTTGTGGGGGGTTTCCACTGTTTAGGCTCATCTGGGGCACTGCAAACGGAACATGACCCCCATTAACGTCTGCATTCCAAAACGTTACTACTTCCTTTCCAAGCCCTGCCGTGCGCCCAAACAGTTTCCCCCCCCACATATGGGGTATCAGCGTACTCAGGACAAATTTGACAACAACTTTTGGGGTCCAATTTCCTTGGGAAAATTCAAAAATTTGGGACTAAAAAATCATTTTTGTGGAAAATTGATTTTTTTTTTTTCACACCCAGGCTTTATAAACTTTTGTGAAACACTTGAGGGTTCAAAGTGCTCACAACAGATCTAGATAAGTACCTTAGGGGGTCTAGTTTCCAAAATGGTGTCACTTGTGGGGGGTTTCCACTGTTTAGGCGCATCAGGGGCTCTCCAAACGCGACATGGCATCCAATCTAAATTCCAGCCAATTTTAGTTTGAAAAAGTGAAACGTCGCTCCTTCCCTTACAAGCTCTGCCGTGTGCCCAAACAGTGGTTTTCCCCCACATATGGGGTATTGGCGTACTCATGAGAAATTGCATAACAACCTTATCTGTCCATTTTCTCCTTTTACCCTTGTGAAAATAAAAAAAAGTTTGTAAAAGATCATTTTTGTGGCTAAAAAGTAAAATATTCATTTTTTCCTTCCACGTTGCTTTAGTTACTGTGAAGCACCTGAAGGGTTAATAAACTTCTTGAATGTGGTTTTGAGTACCTTGAGGGGTGCAGTTTTTAGAATGGTGTCACTTTGGGTATTTTCTGCCATATAGACCCCTCAAAGTGACTTCAAATGTGAGGTGGTCCCTAAAAAAAATGGCTTTGTAAATTTTGTTGTAAAAATGAGAAATCGCTGGTCAACTTTTAACCCTTATAACTTCCTAACAAAAAAAAATTTTGGTTCCAAAATTGTGCTGATGTAAAGTAGACATGTGGGAAATGTTATTTCTTAACTATTTTGTGTGATATATTTCTCTGTTTTAAGGGAATAGAAATTAAAAGTTTGAAAATTGCAAAATTTTAAAAATTTTCGCCATATTTGCGTTTTTTTCAAAAATAAACGCAAGTTATATTGAAGAAATTTTACCACTATCATGAAGTACAATATGTCACGAGAAAACAGTCTCAGAATCGCGAAGATCCGTTGAAGCGTTCCAGAGTTATAACCTCATAAAGAGACAGTGGTCAGAATTGTAAAAATTGGCCCGGTCATTAACGTGCAAACCACCCTTGGGGGTGAAGGGGTTAAAATATGGCAGAGTTGTGTGTGTTTTCTTAGCTGATTTGTGTCCTGTACTAGGATCCACATTCAGTGGATTCTGTATTTTTCTTTCCAAGTGATGGTGATTCTATTGCTGTAATATCCTTCAGATGCCCATTAATTTTTGTTTTGCATTGTAAAGTGTTCTCTAATTAAACCATCGATAAAATATGTTTCAAAATCTTCCAGGCATCCAACCAGACGTTTGACATTCCACTAACCCTGTCAGGAGCAGTGGTATTACGCTGGAGGTTGAATTATGAAGAAAAGAAAAGATACTATGTTATAGTCATAGCGAATGTAAGTACATTTTATAATATAATTTGACTATACTTGCTAGGTTTACCCTGTAGACAAATAGTGTAATTTTTTTTATTGCTTCTGCTCCTACTATCCCATTCCAAGCTTGTTATTCACCTCCTTCCATACTATCCATGACCTTTAACACTCTTTGACATGAAATTACTTTCTAACAATCTAAATGCATGTTCCGGTGGAATGACAATTTCTACAGATGCTGAATACTGTCTGTATAATAATGACTGTCAATTGTAGACTGTATATTGGTTGTCACTTGTGGTACTGTATGTTTTTTGATATGTCAGCGCAAGCTAGTATGGAGCATATTTATTGGATTATTGCATCTGAGCTTCCCTCTTGGGACTAAAATTCCATTAAAATAACCATAATATGATGGCGTGTTTTTTTTATGAATGAATTGTCATTTTTATTGGAAACATTTTGGGATATATATAATTTATTGACTATCTTTTATTACATGCTTTCAAGATGAAGAAAATTTACTGTAAATCTGTAATTGCTTTTACTTTAGAATGGTAAATTCTAAAGATTAGGCAATTTATTTGACTATTATTGCATTTTATATAGTGGGGCGATGTCAAGGAAATCTGCTATTCTTTTCACACCATATATGTATACAAGAGCTTCTCACTAAATTAGAATATCATCAAAAAGTTAATTTATTTCAGTTCTTCAATACAGAAAGTGAAAATCATATATTTTGTAGGTGTCATTATAGACAGAGGCATCTATTTCAAGTGTTTATTTCTGCTAATGTTGATGATTATGGCCTACAGCCAAAGAAAACCAAAAAGTCATCATCTCAGTAAATTATAATAATTCACAAAAAAATAGCTGCAAAGGCTTCCTAAGCATTTAAAAAGGTCCCTTAGTCTGTTTCAGCAGGCTCCACAATCATGGGGAAGACTGCTGACTTGACAGATGTCCAGAAGGCAGTCATTGACACACTTCACAAGGAGGGTAAACCACAAAAGGTCATTGCTAAAGAAGCTGACCGTTTACAGAGTGCTGTATTCAAGCATAGTAATTAATTAAAGTACCAATACCTTGTTTAAAAACAACAGTATCACTGTACTTGATTGGCCAGCAAACTTGCCTGACCCAAGACCCCATAGATAATTTATGGGGTATTGTCAAGAAGAAGATGAGAGACACCAGACCCAACAATGCAGACGAGCTGAAGGCTGCTATCAAAGCAACCTGGGCTTCCATAACACCTCAGCAGTGCCACAGGCTGATCGCCTCCATGCTACATCGCAATGATGCAGTAATTGATGCAAAAGGAGCCTGACCAAGTATTGAGTGCATTTACTTAACATACATTTCAGTAGGCCAAAATTTCGAATTTTAAAATCATTTTTCAAGCTGATGTTATAAAGTATTCTAATTTACTGAAATAATGACTTTTAGGTTTTTATTGGCTGCAAGCCATAATCATCAACATTAACAGAAATAAACACTTGAAATAGATCGCTCTGTTTGTAATGACTCTATATAATACACGAGTTTCACTTTTTGTATTGAAGAACTGAATTAGATTAACTTGTTGATGATTTAATTTAGTTAGAAGCACTTGTATATATATATATACAGGACTCTGCACAAGATTTAGGCAGGTGTGAAAAAATGCTGCAAAGTAAGAATGCTTTCAAAAGCATAAGAGCTATTTTTTTATCATTTAGCAAATTGCAAAGAGAAAAAATAAAAGAGAAAACCAAGTCTAATTATTTTTTGTGACCACTCTTTGCCTTTAACCCCTTCCCAACATTTGACATACATATACGTCATGATGGGGAAGGTGTTGCCTCACTATAGTGTACAGTTACATCAAAATGAACATTCGGACATACGAGGAGTGCCTGCATGATGACCATAGGGAGCTCAGCTTAACTGACAGCCAAGCTCTTGCAGCAACAACCAGGATCAGAACGATCACTGTTCCTGGCTTCTTAACCCTCTAAATGTTGCAATCAGTATTGTTTACTGTATTTAGAATGTTGTGAGAGTAAGAGGGCTCCCTCTCTCCCTCAAAGATGGGATAACAAGGTGCCAATGGTTTTTATGGCAACTTGAGACTATACAACGACCTCCAGGTCTGCCTGGTTTGGTAACCTATTGAGAAGGGTCAAATAGAATAATTCAATTCATATGCCTTAACGAACATAATGTTAAATAGTATATCTCAAGAATAAATCACATCACACAGAGAACCAAGAAGTATTGTTTTTCCTTGCGGAGATTAACATGCTAACATGACAAAGACAGATGCAAAAACTGGGGTACCTGTACATGTATAGTGTGTTCATACCTGCCTAATTGTGGATGCCCATGCAGTGTATTGAATCTCCCAGGGGTTCTCTGTCTTGGTGTTGCTTCGCTGATATTCCAGACGGTTGATGTTTAAAAGCCTCTCGGTGATGATGTAAATATACTGTATGTAGTTAATCTTGATATCTACTTAATCATAATATTTATTTAATCTCTATATGTACTTAAACTTTGTATATTAAAATATACAAAACTGTGCACACTCATACTGTTAGGCATCGGAAAACATCCAAACCTGGAACCGAGTAGTCTGTTCTCTCCCATTCAGACACAGCCGAGGCAGATGCTGCTCAGCTTCGCCGTCAATCCCAACACCCAGCCAATACCCGAGAGGCACAAGTAGTAACTTGGGTCTTTGTTCATAGTAGCCTTAAATCTAGGTTACAGAACAAGAAAAGGCTGTTATAAGCCTAAGTCCAGAAATGCCTGCACTAAGCTTGTCCGTGACATGGCGAGCCATGATTGGTGGCTAATGTCAGCTGATCCTCTGACCTGGCATCGCCTGATTGGTCGCGGATGACGTCATCGGTGATGCGATTGATGAGATGGCTGGGGGCGGAGCTTAACCCTTAAATAGGTTGTCTGTCCGCGGTGCGGCACGGTCAGATCATACTATTATAGGTAGTGCTCTTGTGTGGATGTACCAGAATCTGGGCTCCACGTGCTCTCTAGCTTTGCTCTCCGGGACCTGCCAATGCCAGAGTACGCTCGGCTAATTAGCACAGGTCCTTCAGGCAGGTTTAACTTATGCCAGGCATTTAGCCAAGGTGTGCAGTCTAGCTACGAATATAGGGTAGCTATACATCCTGAGCAGACTGCGGGGTGCGTAACCTGGGCATCGCCTGCCAAGCTGAACAGAGAGTTGTTCAGTCCGGTCACACGCCGGCTGGGAGCACGTACGCCTGGCGTTAGTCGCGCGCACTTCCTAGCGGCTGGCGCGTGGCTTCTCTGCAGTCAACAGGGCTACGTCTATACCGGCTTGCAGCACATAGTGAAAACTTAATATCTGGCAAGTGGCTTCTGTGCCATCAACAGGGCTACATCTACGCCAGTCGATAACACATCTCCCATGACGATTAACGGAGATAGTGCCAATTCTACTACTCCCCTAGGGTGAAGTAACACAGGCGAGATCTAATGTTAGTTTTCTGTTGTCAGTTTGACTCTCATACTCCAGGGGTGTTCGGCAGCAGTGACTATAAACTGCATCCCGGACCCCGTGTTCGGTTGCAATCCATTATATAATAAAGTTTTTGCAACCGAGCGCATAACAGTATCTGACCGCCAGGGTCTAGCTGACCATGGCTGACAACCAGCAGCTGCAGCACTACGTTCAGCAAATAGATTCCATACTTATGTCTCTGGAACAGGCCGTTCCAGTTGCTGATCTCACTGCAGTAGCTACTCAGGCAGCCGCACAAGCAGCAAATCTCGTAAGCTCTGCTGCTGTGAAAGCTGCGGTAGCTGCTAAAGTATCACTACCGCATTTTGCCCTGCTGGAAAAATTTTCTGGTGACAGTAACTCCTGCAGAGGGTTTATTAATCAATGCTCCATTCAGCTAGAAATGATGGAGGCATGGTTACCCTCCGAAAGGGCTAAAGTGGGTTTTGTCATCTTATTACTTACCCGCAAGGCCTTGGAGTGAGCTACTCCTCTGTGGGAGCGGAGTGATCCGGTAGTGGCTAATGTGGGTATTTTCCTTAGAACCCTAAAAAGTGTGTTCCTCGGTCCCCAGGTTACACATGATACGGCTGTTAAGTTGCTTGCATTAGTGCAGGGTTCGACCACTGCCAGTCACTATGCCGTCCAGTTCAGGACATTAGCGGCAGAACTGGATTGGTCTGAACTGTCGCTAATCCCGGTGTTCTGGAAGGGTCTGGCTGGGCATATAAAAGATGCTCTAGCCACCAGGGAGATTCCAACCTCTCTGGAAAAATTAATGACCCTTGCCAACCATTTAGATTTATGTTATGCAGAAAGCAAACTGGAGCTGGAGGTTTCTAAACCTCGGTTTCCGTTGACACCGTCATTTTCCAGACCAATTTCCGAACCCGCGGTTCCAGACACGGAACCGGAGACTATGGATATATCCCTGGCCAGGAAAGGGTCCCCTCGTTCTCATCCTACACATCTCTTGGAATACCCCAATAATAAGGATTCCAAGCGGACGGGGAAACGAGTGTCTAACCACCATTGGAGGGGGTGTGTTAGATTCGGAGGTTTCTTCCTCCAGACTAGTATATAATGTGACGTTACTCTTTGGTACAACCACGGTTTCTGCCTAGGCGGTGGTGGGGCCGATGGCAATTTTTTGTCGTCAACTTTTGCCCAGAGGCACGCCGTTCCTGTGTAGTTACTTTCCAGACCCATAAACATCAGGGTGGTCAACGGTGCCATGTTAGACACACAGATCACTCACCAGTCTATTTACCTCACCATGTCGTTTCCTCAGGGTCACCGTGAGGACATCTCATTCCTTATTCTCCCCGGGGGATTGGATGAGGTGTTATTGGGACTTCCTTGGCTACGATGTCACAATCCTCATATAAACTGGAACACGGGGTTAGTTTATTCCTGGGGTCAGAAGTGTTCTGCCAGTGTATGGTGGCATCAACACAGAAGGTGGCCTTAGACCCCCCAGTCGGTCTGGATGTGCTTCCAGAGCAATATTGGAGCTATGCCGATGTGTTCTCTAAAAAGGTTACAGAGACCTTTCCTGCCCACCGACCGTATGACTGCGCCATAGATCTGATCCCCACCATAAAAACAAATATCCTCTACCTCTGATTTCAGAATTGTTTGACAGATTATGAGGGGCTAAAATTTTCACTAAGTTAGACCTGCGAGGGGCATATAACCTCATCCGAATCCGTGAGGGTGACAAGTGGAAGACAGCCTTCAACATTCGTGATGGCCACTACAAGTACCTCGTCATGCCCTTCGGATTGTGCAATGCTCCTGCGGTCTTTCAGGATTTCGTTAGCGATATTTTTCGGGATTTATTGCTATCTTTGGTAGTACTATATCTTGACGATATCCTAATATTTTCCCGGACCTCTCCACACACAGAGGATGTTTGCAGAGTTTTCGAACGCTAGCACGCAAATTCTCTGTATTGCACGCTGGAGAAAAGTCAGTTCGAACAAGAGAGTGTGTCCCATTCTTGGGGTACATTGTATCCAGTATCCAGTAAGGGCTTGGCTATAGATCATGAAAAATTGGTAGCCGTGCAGAACTGGCAGGAGCCCCATTCTCTGAAGGCAATACAGTGCTTTATGGGGTTAATTAACTATTATCAGCAATTTATACCACATTTTTCCACACTGGTGGCTCCTTTGGCTGCATTAACCAAGACAGGTGCCAACCTGAAAAACTGGTCTAAAGAGACATCTGAGGCATTCCGGGAGATCAAATCTTATTTTTCAAAAGCTCCCGTCCTACATCGCCCAGATGTTAATAAGCCATTTTTTCTGGAGGTCGATGCCTCCTCCGTAGGAGCAGGTGCGGTCCTTTCGCAAAATAATGGGCAGGGTCAGAGAAGACCATGTTTCTTCTTCTCCAAGACCTTCTCTCCAGCGGAAAGAAATTACACGATTGGGGACAAAGAGTTACTCGCCATAAAATTGGCTTTTGCGGAATGGAGATATCTCTTGGAGGGAGCTAAACATCCTTTTGTGGTATATTCTGATCATAAAAATCTCTCGTACCTACAGATGGAGCAACGTCTTAACCCGAGGCAGGCTCGGTGGTCCCTCTTTTTTGCCCAATTCAATTTTACCATCAATTTTCTAAAAGGGGAAAAGAACCCTCGGGCGGACGCCCTATCTCGGTCTATGGATATGATGGAGGACAGTGACGACCCCAGGCTTATCGTTCCTCCTGGGAGTATGCGGATGGTGGCACTGGTGACCTTGGACCAGATTCCACCCGGGAAGACGTTCATTCCTCCTAGCCTACAAAATGAGGTTCTCTCTTGGGCACATGCCTCTAAGATTGGAGGTCATTTCGAAGTCAAACGTACCACTGAGTTTCTCCAACGGTCGTACTGGTGGCCTCGGTTACTCCAGGATATTAAGGAGTATGTCCAGGCATGTATCTCCTGTGCGAGAAATAAGGCGTCCTATCAGAAACCGGCGGGTCTTCTCCATTCGTTACCTGTGGCGGATAGGACTTGGGAAATGATTGGGATGGATTTTGTGGTTGAGTTACCTAAGTCCCAGGGTAATACGACTATATGGGTGGTCTCTTACCACTTTTCTAAGATGGTCCACTTGCTATCTTTGCCTATGGTTCCTTCTTCCCGGGTTCTAGCATCATTATTTATTCTCCACGTTTTCCGTCTGCACGGGATGCCTGATACGATTGTCTACGATCGAGATCCACAGTCTACCTCTCGATTCTGGAGAGATTTGTGTAACTTGCTCAGTATCTAATTGAATTTGTCCACTACCTATCACCAATGGTCTGGTGGAGCGCACTAACCAGATGCTGGTAACATACTTGCGCCATTTCGTTTCTGCCAACCATAATGATTGGGCAACATTGCTTCCTTGGGCAGAATTTGCTCTAAACAATGCAGTGGCGGATTTCACAGGTCAGACTCCTTTTCTTCTGAATAGTGGTCAGCACTCGTGTGTTCCGGTCCCTATGCCAGCCAACTCTGGGGAGCCTGGGGTCATAGATTGGGCTAAGAGGCACGGGATGTCTGGGATCAGACGCAGGATGCGTTGTTGGCCTCCAAGAATCGGATGAGACAGTCGGCTGACACTCATCGTCGTCCAGCCCCCGTATTTTCTTCGGGCGACAGGGTCTGGCTTGCGGCTCGCAATATCAGAGGTCACGGGGAATCTGCTAAATTCGCCACCCGGTTTATTGGTCCTATTAAAATTTTCGTCCAAGTAAATCCCGTGGTGCATCGCTTGCAGTTGCCTCGGCACATGAACATAAATGATAAGTTTCATGTGTCGCTCCTGGAACCCGTTCGCCTGACGAAATTCTTGGGGGTTCATCATGCCTCTGACACCGGGGGTGAGGATTTCGAGATAGAGGCGATTATGGGGTCTAAGGTGGTTTGTGGCAAAAAACTTTACTTGGTACACTGGAGGGATCGCAGTTCTGAGGATCGCACTTGGGAACTCGTGGACCATATTTATGCTCCCCTGCTCATTGAGGAATATGAGCGTCAAGTGGGGCGATGTTAGAGGGGGGATAATGTTAGGCATCAGGCGACATCCAAACCTGGATCCGAGGAGTCTGTGGTCTCCCATCCAGACCCAGCTGCTGCTCAGCTTCGTTGTCAATCCCAACACATAGCCAATACCCGAGAGGCACAAGTAGTTACTTGGGTCTTTGTTCATAGTAGCCTTAAATCTAGGTTACAGAACAAGAAAAGGCTGTTGTAAGCCTAAGTCCAGAAATGCCTGCACTGAGCATGTCCGTGACATGGCGAGCCATGATTGGTGGCTAATATCAGCTGATCCTCTGACCTGGCATCGCCTGATTGGTCGTGGATGACATCATCGGTGATGCGATTGACGAGATGGCTGGCGGTGGAGTTTAGCCCTTAAATAGCTTGTCTGTCCGCGACGCGGCGCGGTCAGATCATACTGTTATAGGCAGTGCTCTTGTGTGGATGTACCAGAATCTTCGCTCCAAGTGCTCTCTAGCTTTGCTCTCTGGGACCTGGCGATGCCAGAGTATGCTCGGCTAATTAGCACAGGTCCTTCAGGCAGGTTTAGCTTATGCCAGGCAGGTAGCCAAGGTGCGCAGTCTTGCTACGAATATAGGGTAGCTTTACACCCTGAGCAGACTGCGGGGCGCGTAACCTGTAGCCAATGTGACAGTCTTGCTACGAATATAGGGTAGCTATACACCCTGAGCAGACTGCGGGGCGCGTAATCTATAGCCAATGTGGCAGTCTTGCTACGAATATAATGTAGCTATACACCCTGAGCAGACTGCGGGGCGCGTAACCTGGGCATCGCCTGCCAAGCTGAACAGAGAGTTGCTCAATCCGGTCTCACGCAGGCTGGGAGCACGTACGCCTGGCGTTAGTCGCATGCACTTCCTAGTGGCTGGCACGTAGCTTCTTTGCAGCCAACAGGGCTACGTCTATACTGGCTTGCAGCACATAGTGCAAACCTAATATCTGGCAAGTGGCTTCTGTGCCATCAACAGGGCTACATCTACGCCAGTCGATAGCACATCTCCCGTGACGATTAACGGAGTTAGTGCCAATGCTACCCCCCTAGGGTGAAGTAAGACAGGCGAGATCTAATGTTAGTTTTCGGCAGCAATGACTATAAACTGCATTGTGGAGTCCTTGTTCGGTTGCAATCCATTATATAATAAAGTTGTTGCAACCTAGCGCATAAAACATACTATTCAATCATACTATTCCTTTAATTTTGTACTTTTAATGTCAATCATGTCCGCAAGGATAAAGAATACTTCTTGGATATTGGTTAGACGCCTCTCACACAGCCAAACTAGATCTCACACTTTGCACTGATGAGGGGCAGTACCCCAAAACACAGTATCTGCAAATTGAGATTCTGGTTTGGCTTTTATCCTAAGTTATGTAACAAGGCTTGTTAACCCCTTTACCCCCAAGGGTGGTTTGCACGTTAATGACCGGGCCAATTTTTACAATTCTGACCACTGTCTCTTTATGAGGTTATAACTCTGGAACGCTTCAACGGATCTTCGCGATTCTGAGATTATTTTCTCATGACATATTGTACTTCACTAGACAAAAAAACCTGACTGGCACATCCAGACTAATGTGAACTAGGTGCAAACCAAGGGAAGCTACCCCCATGTAAAACATACAAAAAAAGGCTGCACTCAAGCATACTAAAGCATGACAATATGGAATACATGAAATTTAGAATAGCAATATGGCTTTGGAATATAAGGAAAAATTTGAGACGCTTAGTATAAACATTTGGCCAAACATTTTAAAGCCCACCAACCATCGTCAAGGTGGTCTCAATACTGGTGAGTCCCTGACCTAATGTGAACATACCTCTATTAGGCTGATATCTGAATTTCTGGGTGAATATGCACCTCTGTCAGCAATGCCTGCATTTATAGGTAAAGTAGGGACCTGGTGTAATTAAAATCACCACCTGGTGGGGGCGGAGTGCTCGGTCAGCAAGCTAACATTCAATAGACAAAAAAACCTGACTGGCACATCCAGACTAATGTGAACTAGGTGCAAACCAAGGGAAGTTACCCCCATGTAAAACATACAAAAAAAGGCTGCACTCAAGCATACTAAAGCATGACAATATGGAATACATGAAATTTAGAATAGCAATATGGCTTGGTGGGCTTTAAAATGTTTGGCCAAATGTTTATACTAAGCGTCTCAAATTTTTCCTTATATTCCAAAGCCATATTGCTATTCTAAATTTCATGTATTCCATATTGTCATGCTTTAGTATGCTTGAGTGCAGCCTTTTTTTGTATATTGTACTTCACGTTAGTGGTAAAATTTCTTCGATATACCTTGCGTTTATTTTTGAAAAAAATGCAAATATGGCGAAAATTTTTAAAATTTTGCAATTTTCAAACTTTGAATTTTTTTTCCCTTAAAACAGAGAAATATGTCACACAAAATACTTAAGAAATAACATTTCCCACATGTCTACTTTACATCAGCACAATTTTGGAACCAAAATTTTTTTTTGTTAGGAAATTATAATGGTTAAAAGTTGACCAGTGATTTCTCATTTTTAACAACAAAATTTACAAAGCCATTTTTTTAGGGACCACCTCACATTTGAAGTCACTTTGACGGGTCTATATAGCAGAAAATACCAAAAAGTGACACCATTCTAAAAACTGCACCCCTCAAGGTACTCAAAACCACATTCAAGAAGTTTAATAACCCTTCAGGTGCTTCACAGGAGCTGAAGCAACGTGGAAGGAAAAAAATTAATATTTAACTTTTTAGCCACAAAAATTATCTTTTACAAACTTTTTTTTATTTTCACAAGGGTAAAAGGAGAAAATGGACAGATAAAGTTGTTGTGCATTTTCTCCTGAGTACGCCAATACCCTATGTGTGGGGGAAAACCACTGTTTGGGCACACGGCAAAGCTCGTAAGGGAAGGAGCGCCGTGTAAAATTGGCTGGAGTTGAGATTGGACGCCATGTCGTGTTTGGAGAGCCCCTGATGCGCCAAAACAGAGGAAACCCCCCACAAGTGACACCATTTTGGAAACTAGACCCCCTAAGGAACTTATCTATATCTGTTGTGAGCACTTTGAACCCCCAAGTGTTTCACAAAAGTTTATAATGCCTGGGTGTGGAAAAAAAAAACAATTTTCAACAAAAATGATTTTTTAGTCCAAAATTTTTGATTTTCCCAAGGAAATTGGACCCCAAAAGTTGTTGTCCAATTTGTCCTGAGTACACTGATACCCCATATGTGGGGGGGGGGAAACTGTTTGGGCGCACGGCAGGGCTTGGAAAGAAAGCAGTAACGTTTTGGAATGCAAACATTGATGGGGTCATGTTCCGTTTGTAGTGCCCCAGATGAGCCTAAACAGTGGAAACCCCCCCACAAGTGACCCCATTTTGGAAGCTAGACCCCCTAAGGAACTTATCTAGATCTTTGGTGAGCACTTTGAACCCCCAAGTGCTTCACACAAGTTTATAATGCCCGGGCATGAAAATAAAAAATCCTAT
The DNA here is from genome assembly GCA_033576555.1 of Oophaga sylvatica. Taxonomy (NCBI): domain Eukaryota; kingdom Metazoa; phylum Chordata; class Amphibia; order Anura; family Dendrobatidae; genus Oophaga; species Oophaga sylvatica. The sequence continues at coordinate 537,387,225 of JARQOD010000003.1, read as the reverse complement.
TTTTTTCCCACAAAAATTATCTCTTAGTCACTAATTTTTTATTTTCCCATAGGTAACAGGAGAAATTGGACCTCAAAAGTTGTTGTCCAATTTGTCCTGAGTACGCTGATACCCCATATGTGGGGGGGAACCACTGTTTGGGCGCATGGCAGAGCTCGGAATGGAAGGAGCACCATTTGACTTTTTTCAACCAAAATTGGCTGGAATTGAGATTGGACGCCATGTTGCATTTGGAGAGTCCCTGATGTGCCTAAACAGTGGAAACCCCCACAAGTGACCCCATTTGGGAAACTAGACCCCCTAAGGAACTTATCTAGATCTTTGGTGAGCAATTTGAACCCCCAAGTGCTTCACACAAGTTTATAACATAGAGCCGTAAAATTAAAAAATCATATTTTTTCCACAAAATTGATCTTTTCACCCCAATTTTTATATTCCCAAGGGTAACAAGACTCCAAAAGTTATTGTGCAATTTGTCCTGAGTACGCTGATACCCCATATGCTCCATTTAATGCCCCATATGCTCCAGATTAAGGCCTTATATGCTCCAGATTATGCCCCCATATGTTCCACAGCTTATGCCCCATATGCTCCATATTATGCCCCCATATGCTCCAGATTATGCTCCCATATGCTCCAGATTATGCCCCATATGCTGCAAAAAAATGACATACTCACCTCTCGTCGCTGGGGGCCAGGTGCCGGTGTCCTGAGCAGGCGGTGACACCATTGCGCTATGGGGGACAGGTGCCGGTGTCACCGCTCGCTCAGGACCCCGGCACCTGAGATATTACCTGTCCTCTCTGCACAATGCGTCCTCGTCAGACTCCTCTGGCTGTGAATGATCTGGCAGGGGGCGCGGCGCTCACTAACGATGTCATCGCGCCCTCTGCCTGATCATTCACAGCCAGAGCAGTCAGACGAGGACGCAGCAGTGGACCGAGGGACAGGTAAATATCGCTATACTCACCCCTCCACCGGCACGGTCTCTGCAGCCTCTCCTCTTCTCCCGGCGTTCTCTGCAGCGCTTCCTTCCTACAGCGGTCACATGGTACCGCTCATTAAAGTCATGAATATGTGCATATTCATGATTTTAATGAGCGGTGCCATGTGACCGCTGAAGGAAGGAGCAGGAGATCGTGGGAGAAGCAGGGGGGCTGCAGAGACCGCACCGGCAGAGAGGTGAGTATAATCCGACACCCCCGCTCCCCCTCCCCCGCTGACCCCCGTATATAACCCGCGTATAAGCCAAGAGGGTGACTTTCAGCCCTAAAAAATGAGCTGAAAATCTCAGCTTATATACGAGTATATACGGTAAAAAAAAATTGCATCTAAAGGAAAATTTTGATGAAGAAAAGTTAAATGTTTATTTTTTCCTTCCACATTCTATTAATTCCTGTGAAGCACCTGAAGGGTTAATAAACTTTGTGAATGTGTTTTTAAGTACCTTGAAGGGTTCAGTTGTTAGACTGGTGTCATTTATTGAATAGTGTCCCTTTTGGGCATTTTCTGCCATATAGACCCCTCAAAGTCACTTCATATGTGATCTGATCCCTAAAAGAATGGTTTTGTAAATTTTATTGCAAAAGTGAGAAATTGCGGGTCAATTTCAACCTTATAACTTCCTAACAAAAAAACAAATTATGTTTCAAAAATTGAGCTGATGTAAACTAGACATGTTGGAAGTGTTATTTATTAACAATTTTTTCTGACATGACTGATTTAAGGGCATCAAAATTAAAAATTGAAAATTTAAAAATTTTCTAAATTTTTGATTTTTCACAAATAAACATAAGTCATATCAAATAAATTTTACCACTATCATGAAGCACAATAAGTTATGAAAAACAGTCTTGAAATCAGTGGGATCCATTGAAGCATTCCAGAGTTATGACCTCATAAATTGACAGTGGTCAGAATTAGAGATGGGCGAACCCGAACTGTAAAGTTTGGCATCCATACCAAACACCTACTGTTCGGGCATGGACTCTGAACATGGACTTCACCAGGAAATCCGTGTTACTATTTGGGTTTGGATGCCTGAACACCGGGTGATTGTTGCATTGTCATGTGCATGATTGGCATTGAAATCATCACCTCCTGTCAGAGGGCCATAGTTCCCACACTGTCAAAAGACAGCGTGAGTGCTCAGCTGTGGTCGGAGGTATAAAGTTTACCTCCGGTCACTGGTGTCAGTGGATGGGTCTACTGCTCCCATCATCTGACACCTGCTGCCACTAATAACAGCGAGAGGAGGAGCAGCAGATAGTATTCATTAGCTGGTTCCTGCGCTGTAAATAAATAATTAAAAAAAAAACAGCGTGGGTTCCCCAGTCTTTTTGTAACCAGCCAGGCAAAACTCACAGCTGGGGGCTGCAACCTCAGCTGTCAGCTTCAACAAGGCTGGTTATCAAGAATAGAGGTGTTCCGACGCTGGTTTTTTAATTATTTAAACAAATAATTTAAAAAACGGCATGGAGACCCCCAATTTTTGAAAACTAACCTTGCTAAAGCAGACAGCAGGGCTGGTATTCTCAGGGTGGTAAAGGGCCATGGATAGGCCCCCCAGCCTAAAAATAGCAGCCCGAAGCTGCCCATAAAAGGCAGATTTATTAGATGTGCCAATTCTGGCACTTTGCCAGGCTCTTCCCACTTGCACTGTAGCGGTGGCAAGTGGGGTTTATATTTGTGGGGTTGATGTCACCTTTGTATTGTCAGGTGACATCAAGTCCATGGCTTAGTAATGGAGAGGCCTCCATTCCAAATGATTCTTGGAAAGTTTTTTCATGACGTATTGTACTTCATGTTCGTGGTAAATTATGGTCGATATAATTTGCATATGTTTATGAAAATATCAAAAAAGTTTGAAAATTTAGCAATTTCAAACTTAAATTTTTATGTCCTTAAATCAGATAGTTATACCAAACAAATAACAAATAACATTTCCATATGTGTACTTTATATCTGCATCATTTTTTAAACATATTTTTTTTATGTTTAGACATTAGAGTGGTGCAAAGTTGATCAGCAATTTCTCATTTTTCAAGCAAAATTAACAAAACCATTTTTTTAGTGACCACATCACATTTCAAGTGACCATGAGGTGTGTATTGGACAGAGAATACCCAAAGAGACACTATTCTAAAAACTGCACCTCTTAAAGTCTTCAAAACTACATTCAAGAAGTTTTTTAACCTTTCAGGTGCCTCACAATAATTAATAGAATGTGGAAGGAAATAAAGAACATTTTAAATTTTTTCACAAACATTTTTCTTTAGCCCCAAATTTTTTACTTTTACAAAGACAACAGGAGAAAATGAACTGCAAGATTTGTTGTGCAATTTCTTTTAAGTATGCAAATACTCTATATGTGGCGGTAAACTACTATTTGTTTATTTATTGCATAAGCCCATCCCTAACCCGAAACCTAGCCCTAACCCTAGCTGCAAAAAATGAAAAAAAAAAAAAATTTTAAAAAATAAAAAAAAATTAATCTGACTAAAGGATGACATGGGGGATGATTTACTATCTATTGGCTTTTGATCACTGTGATAGGGTCTATCACAGTGATCAAAAGGAACCAATAGGAAAAATCTCTGCTGTCTGCGAGTGCCGGTTGGCAGATCTCAGCGGGCACACTGTGCATGAGCCCGCCATTTTTTTCAGGAAGAGGAGACGGAGGGCCAGAGGACGGAGGAGAAGGGCCAGAGGGAGGGTGGAGGTACTAGGGGGGGTTGGAGACACAATTTATCTCTCCTCTGACAGAAGAGAGAGAAATGATTTGTGGACATACTTTTTTATTCATTAAAACACAGCGACCACGTGATACGGGACCAGATAATCAGTCCCAGATTGTGTTCTCCAGAGTCTCAGCTAAATCCAGTAACCAAGACCCCAAAGATTTTCAGACTCCAGGTGGTGCTATAGCCTTATTCTCAATCGCTGTTTTAAAACGGCGATGAGGGAACAATACCTCTTAGCGGCTGCCGTTTTAATGCGTATCAGTGGTCCTTAAAGGGTTAAACATAGAAAAGAATAAGTTGCACTTCAGTTAAATGCTTCATCTTGTCATGTCATGAACAACACTTTTTAAAATTCTTCAATATTTATTTGCTTTTATTTTTTGCATTAATGCTGACCACTTCTGGACATGTTGAGGTATAGGCAATGCACAAAGTGGTAAATTTTGTCCATTGTCATGTTATTCAACAGCACAACCAGTAAGCAATAACAAGGAGCCTCTATGACCATTTCCTTCAGCAATGATTCCTAAGGAATGAATGAAAATATATCTCAATTTAAAGGCAGTCTCAGATGATAATAGGTTCCTTTCAGATTTATGTTCCAAGATATTTTTAAAAAAGTATAGAAGCTATTTGCATTTATACTTTATAAGGTTTCATTACAAATCTCATTTTTAATTGCTTAGCTGGAAACTTATGTGTTCATTTTTTTGTTACACGTTTGATAAGATCAAGCCACAGTATGAGAGAGCAAATGCTCATAATTAGTGTTGAGCGATACTGCTCGATATCTAAAAATATCGTATCGAAATGGTATCGCCGATATCACTAAATATCGTCGATATCCGATTCCGATACCGGAAGTCCAATGTAAGTCTACGGGAACAAAAAATCGCAACTAAAAAAAACCTTTATTTCCTTGTAAACACTAAATATACACACATAGAATACATATATATATATATATATATATATATATACATGTCATTGTGACATATATATATATACATATATGTATAGTTTATACACTTCTACATAGTAAAATATCCTCTGATTCAATTGCCGGGTAAAGCCGGCTTCTGTGAAAAGACAGAAGCACCCGACATGAAATGACACTTGGTGTACATAGGGTTAACCATGTCTTTTCATGTCGTTTGCAATCTGATTTGCACAAACAATTACATCAGTCTATGTGTGCAAAATTTCACACCTGTAGGGGTTAATTAAAGGTGTAAATTCGTTGTAAAAAAACAGACTTTTTTGCTACGAATTTACACCTTTAATTAACCCCTACAGGTGTGAAATTTTGCACACATAGACTGATGTAATTGTTTGTGCAAATCAGATAGCAAAGGACATGAAAAGACATGGTTAACCCTATGTACACCAAGTGTCATTTCATGTCGGGTTCTGCATTTTCACAAAAGCCGGCAATTGAATTAGCGGCTATTATACTATGTAGAAGTGTATGAACTATAAATAAATATATATATATATGTGTCACAAATTCAATGACATGTATATAATATATATATGAGGTGTAAAATTGTTTAAAAAAAATGCGTGGGCTCCCGCCCTATTTTCGCAACCAGACAGACAAAGCCAGCGAATGGGGGCAGATAATAATAGCCCAGAGAGGGACCATTATTTTTGGCCCCCCCTGGCTACTAACATCTGTCCCCAGACACCCCAGAAGAGACAAATCTATAATTAGATTCGCCCTTTCTGGCACTTTGCCCGTCTATTCCCATTGCCCTGTAGCGGTGGCGAATGGGTTAATAAGGGGTTAAAATGACCTTGCAATTGAAAGGTCACTTTAAGCCAGGTTAATAATTGAGAGCTATCAATTAGACAACTATCAATTATTAATCCTATTGTATGAAAGAAAAATCAAACACACACACTTTAATAAAAAAGAAGTTTATTGAAATAATCACACAGTTTTTGACCATATTTTATTTACCTGCTAAAACCATTTCCTGTAATAAAAATAAAATAATAAAGCAAAATTATTCTTACCTATCCCATGCACAGTCAGGTCCCACGGTGTAATCCTTCAGAAAGGGTTAATGTTTACTGCAGGGAACGCAGCTAATGCTGCAGCCTCACAGTAAACCCCCAAATGAATGAGCTCCTCTCCTGGCTGACAGGAGAGGAAGTGGAAAGCTTAATTGATTGCTTTCCACTTTCACTTCAGGTCAGCCAGGGACACCATCAGTGACGTCAGAGGAAACTGATTAACAAAAATAGGGGTTCCCTTCAAAAAAAAAATGGCGTGGGGTCCCCCCTATTTTTGTTAACCAGCCAGATGAAGCAGACCGCTGAGGCCTGGTTTTTCAGGCTGGTAAGGATCCAATATCCATGGACCTTGCAAGCCTGATAATACCAGGCCACAGCAGTCTGCTTATCTTGGCTGGTTAACAAAAATAGGGGATCCCCTCAAAAAAAAAACGGCGTAGGGGTCCCCCTATTTTTGTTAACCAGCCAAGTAAAATGCAGACTGCTGCGGCCTGGTATTAAAAGACTGTCAAGGCCCATGGATTTTGGCCCTCAACAGCCTGATAATACCAGGCTACAGCAGCCCCACATTTGGCGCATCAAAAGATGTGCCAATTGTGGCACTTTACCCGGCTCTTCCCACTGCCCTGTAGCGGTGTCAAGTGGGGTAATAAGGGGTTAATGTCACCGTTGATTGCACGGTGACAATAAGCCCGGTTAATAATGGAGAGGTGTCAATAAGACACCGATCCATTATTAATCCCAAAGTTATTAAATGTTTAAAAAAAAGACACAGCAAGAAAAAAGTATTTTAATGAAATAAAAGAGACAACACAGTTTTCATTTCTTTTATTACACTCTCATTCCTGCGACGCCATCGATCTCCTGTAAAAAAAGAAAAAAAAAAAAACCAACAGTATACCACCTGTCCGACGCAGTCCATAGTAGCGACAGTCCCATGACGATCCAGCTCTGCTACATCGCAATGACAGGCAGAGCCTGTCATCGCGACGCAGCACAGCTGATTACCTGCTTCCCCGGCGGTGACGTCATCGGACTGACTGCTTTACGGCCGGGATTACCCAGCAGTCACTGCAGTTATCGCGAGAAACTGCATGTGACCGCCGGGGAGAAGAGGATGGCGGCCATGAAGCAGTCCAGGCCGTGACCGCCGGAGATCTTCTGCCAGGTAAGCGCCGCTGACTCCTGACAGACCCGACCGACGGACACTGACAGTGACAGACCCGACCGACGGACACTGACAATGACAGTGACAATCCCGATTCCGGTATTCGATATGACGAAAATATCGGTATTCGGAATCGAAAGGCCGATACAGCTAATATCGGCCGATATCCGATATTTGCAGTATCGTATCGCTCAACACTACTCATAATCAATATTTTGATGTGATGCAAATTTAAGAGATTCCTGGAAAACTCCAGAAAACTTTAGAATTAATACAATGTGAATACTCTGTGGTTTCTCCTTTAGGACTAAGTCTGTTATACCTTTACTAAAAAATGAATTATACACATATCAATTATGATAAATTAGTCCTCGAAGAATAAGGTTGCTGTGATGGAAGATAAATTAGTAGTGAATGTCAAATTCATACATGTCCCATAATAAGAATGTAAACATATACTGGCTTCGGCTGTGTTCACCTTTACCTCTCTGCAGATATCCTTAACCTCTTAATGTAAAATTACATACATGTGATTGCGGTGGTTTATGTATGTGGTGAGGTCTGAGTTCTCTCTACATGCAGTAGATGCTGGCTGCATTACCGAGCCGGCATCTGCATTCATCAGTAGTGGATGGAGCTTAGCTTCAAGCGCTGCTGTCATCCATTTAAATGCCCCTGTTAATCACTGAAACTGGCATTAAAATGGCGTAATTGCTGGAGCTGGCATGTACTGTTTCAAATAATGTGATTGTGTTGTGCCAAAGGATTACAATGGCAGCTTGGGGACTTCTGTCCTTGTCTCAGGCACAGGTTGAGCTTCATCTTGATCTTGATTTCACTATATTTTCACTATATTTTCTTGAAATACTGAAAATGGTACTGCAGCATTTAGTATTAACCCCTTAACCCCCAAGGGTGGTTTGCACGTTAATGACTGCGCCAATTTTTACAATTCTGACCACTGTCTCTTTATGAGGTTATAACTCTGGAACGCTTCAACGGATCTTTACGATTCTGAGACAGTTTTCTCGTGATATATTGTACTTCCTGATAGTGGTAAAATATCTTTGATATAATTTGCGGTTATTTATGAAAAAAGTGGAAATATGGCGAAAATTCTGAAAATTTTGCAATTTTCAAAATTTTAATTTTTATTCCCTTAAAACAGAGAAATATGTCACACAAAATAGTTACTAAATAACATTTCCCACATGTCTACTTTACATCAGCACAATTTTGAAACCAAATTTTTTTTTTGCTACGAAGTTATAATGGTTAAAAGTTGACCAGCGATTTCTCATTTTTACAACAAATTGTACAAAACCATTTTTTTTAGGAACCACCTCACATTTGAAGCCACTTTGAGAGGTCTATATGGCAGAAAATACCCAAAAGTGACACCATTCTAAAAACTGCACCCCTCAAGGTACTCAAAGCCACATTCAAGAAGTTTATTAACCCTTCAGGTGCTTCACTGGAGCTGAAGCAACTTGGAAGGAAAAAATGAACATTTAACTTTTTAGTCACAAAAATGATCTTTTACAAACAATTTTTTTATTTTCACAAGGGTAAAAGGAGAAAATGGACAGAAAAAGTTGTTGTGCAATTTCTACTGAGTACGCCGATACCCCATATGTGGGAGAAAACCACTGTCTGGGCGCACGGCAGGGCTTAGAAGGGAAGAAGCGCCGTTTGACTTTTTCAAACAAAATTGGCGGGAATTGAGATTGGACGCCATGTCGCGTTTCAAGAGCCCCTAATGTGCCTAAACAGTGGAAACCCCCCACATGTGACACCATTTTGGAAACTAGACCCCCTAAGGAACTTATCTAGATCTGTTGTGAGCACTTTGAACCCCCAAGTGTTTCAATAAAGTTTATAATGCCTGGGTGTGAAAAAAAAAAATTCCACAAAAATGATTTTTTTTGTCCCCAATTTTTGATTTTTCACAGGGAAATTGGACCCCAAAAGTTGTTGTCCAATTTGTCCTGAGTACGCTGATACCCCATATGTGGGGAGAAATACTGTTTGGATGCACCGCAGGGCTCGGAAAGGAAGTAATGACGTTTTGGAATGCAGACTTTGATGGGTGTCATGTTCAGTTTGCAGAGTCCCTGATGTGCCTAAACAGTGGAAACCCCCCACAAGTGACCCCATTTTGGAAACTAGACCCCCTAAGGAAATTATCTAGATCTGTGGTGAGCACTTTGAACCCCCAAGTGCTTCACGCAATTTTATAATGCCCGGGCATGAAAATAAAAAATCCTATTTTTTCCCACAAAAGTAATATTTAAGTTACCAATTTTTTATTTTCCCTAGGGTATCATGAGAAATTGGACCATAAAAGTTGTTCTCCAATTTGTCCTGAGTACGTTGATACCCAATATGTGGGGGGGAACCACGGTTTTGGCGCACGTCAGAGCTCAGAAGGGAAGGAGCGCCATTTGACTTTTTCAAACCAAAATTGGCTGGAATCGAGATTGGACGCCATGTCGCATTTGGATAACCCATGATGTGCCTAAACAGTGGGAATCTCCCACATGTGACCCCATTTTAGAAACTAGACCCCTTAAGGAACTTATCTAGATCTGTGATGAGCACTTTGAACCCCCAAATGCTTCACACAAGTTTATAATGTAGAGCCGTAAAATTAAAAAATCATATTTTTTTCCACAAAAATGATCTTTTGACCCCAATTTTTATTTTCCCAAGGGTAACAAGACCTCAAAAATTATTGTGCAATTTATCCTGAGTACGCTGATACCCAATATGTTGGGGTAAACCACTGTTTGGGTGCATGGCAGAGCTCGGAAGGGAAGGAGCGCAGTTTGACTTTTTCAACGCAGAATTGGCTGTATGCCATGTCGCGTTTGGAGAGCCCCTGATGTGCCTAAGCAGTGGAAACCCCCCACAAGTGACACCATTTTGGAAACTAGACCCCTTAAGGAACTTATCTAGATCTGTTGGGAGAACATTCAACCCCCAAATGTTTCACTAAAGTTTATAATGCCTGGTGTAAAAGCAAAAAAAAAAATTACACAAAAAATGATTTTTAGTCACCAATTTTCCAATTTTTTGATTTTTCACAAAGAAATTGGACCCCAAAAGTTGTTATCCAATTTGTCCTGAGTACGCTGATACCCCATATGTGGGGGGGAAATACTGTTTGGGTGCACGGCAGGGCTCGGAGAGGAAGTAATGACATTTTGGAATGCAGACTTTGATGGGTGTCATGTTCAGTTTGCAGAGTCCCTGATGTGCCTAGACAGTGGAAACCCCCCACAAGTGACCCCATTTTGGAAACTAGACCCCCTAAGGAACTTATCTAGATCTGTGGTGAGCACTTTGAACCCCCAAGTGCTTCACACAAGTTTATAATGCCCGGGCATGAAAATAAAAAATCCTATTTTTTCCCACAAAAATTATCTTTTAGTCACCAATTTTTTATTTTCCCAAGGGTAAGGGGAGAAATTAGACCCTAAAAGTTGTTGTCCAATTTGTATCAAGTACACTGATACCCTATATGTGGGAGAAAACTACTGTGTGGGGGCACGTTGGGGCTCGGAATAGAAGTAGTGACGTTTAGTAATGCTGACTTTGATGGAACGGTCTGCTGGTGTCATGTCGCGTTTGGGGAGCCCCTGATGTGCCTAAACAGTGGAAACCCCCCACAAGTAACCCTATTTTGTAAACTATACCCCCAAAGGAACTTATCTAAATGTGTGGTGAGCGCTTTGAACCCCCAAGTGCTTTACAGAAGTTTATAACGCCCGGACGTGAAAATAAAAAAATCATATTTTTTCCACAAACATGATCTTTTAGTCCCCAGTTTTTTTATGTTCCCAAGGGTAACAGGAGAAATTGGACCCAAAAAGTTGTTTTCCAATTTGTCCTGAGTACGCTGATACCCTATATGTGGGAGAAAACTACTGTATGTGCACACGTCGGGGCTCGGAAGTGAAGTAGTGACATTTTGCATTGCAGACTGATGGAATGGTCTGCGGGTGTCATGTCGCGTTTGGAGAGCCCCTGATGTGCCTAAACAGTGGAAACCCCCCACAAGTGACCCTATTTTGGAAACTAGACCCCCAAAGAAACTTATTTAGATGTGTGGTGAGAACTTTGAACCCCCAAGTGCTTCACAGAAGTTTATAACGTAGAGCCATAAAAATGATAAATCATATTTTTTTCTACAAAAACGATATTTTCGCCCCCAATTTTTTATTTTCCCAATGGTAACAGAAGAAATTGGACCCCAAGAGTTATTGTGCAATTTGTCCTAAGTATGCTGATACCCCATATGTGGGGGTAAACTACTGTTTGGTCGCATGGCAGAGCTCAGAAGGGAAGGAGCACCATTTGACTTTTTCAACGCCGAATTGGCTGAAATTGAAATCAGATGCCATGTCACATTTGGAGAGCCCATGATGTGCCTAAACAGTGGAAATCCCCCAATTCTAACTCCAAACCTAACCCCAAAACACCCCTAACACTAATCCCAACCCTAATCATAACCCTAACCACAAACCTAACCCTAACACACCTGTAACCCTAGTCCCAACCCTAACCCTAACTTTAGCCCCAACCCTAACCCTAACTTTAGCCCCAACCCTAACCCTAACCCTAATGGGAAAATGGAAATAAATACATTTTTTTAATTTTATTATTTTTCCCTAACTAAGGGGTGTGATAAAGGGGGATTTGATTTACTATTTATAGCGGGTTTTTATGATAGGCAGCTGTCACGCTAAAAGACGCTTTTTATTGCAAAAAGTAGTTTTTGCATCATCACATTTTGGGAGCTATAATTTTTCTATATTTTGGCCCACAGAGTCATGTCAGGTCTTATTTTTTGCTGGACGAGGTGATGTTTTTATTTGTACCATTTTTGGACACATGACATTTTTTGATCGCTTTTTATTACGATTTTTGTGAGGCAGAATGAACAAAAACCAGCAATTCACGATTTTCTTTTAGGGAGGGGCGTTTATAGCGTTCCGCGTGTGGTAAAATTGATAATGGAGTTTTATTCTTCTGGTCAGTACGATTACGGCGATACCTCATTTATATCATTTTTTATGTTTTGGCGCTTTTATACAATTAAAACGATTATAACTGATTTATTGTTTCGCTGATGATGCTGTATGGTGGCTCGTTTTTTGTGGAACAAGATGACATTTTCAATGGTACCATGCTTGTTTATTTCCGTCTTTTTGATCGCGTGTTATTCCACTTTTTGTTCGGCAGTATAATGATAAATCATTGTTTTTTAGATTTTTTTTTAAGGGGTTCACTAAATGGGTTAACTAGTGGGACAGTTTTATAGGGTGGGTCGTTATGGATGCAGCGATTCTAAATATGTGTACTTTTATTGTTGTTTTTTTTTTTTACATTAAAGAAGTGAATTTATTGGGGAATATATCTTTTTTTTCATTATTTAGGATTTTTTTTTACACATGTTTATTTTTATTTTTTTTAACATTTTTACTTTGTCCCAGGGTGGGAAATCACAGTATGGGGTCAGATCGCTGGTGTGACAGTGTGCACAGCACTCTGTCACTCCAGCAATCGCACAGGCAGTGCTGGAGGCTTCTCAGTGCCTGCTCTCAGCAGGCACTGAGGAAGCTGCCTCCTTGCAGGACCCGGCGGTCATCTTGGATCCGGGGTCCTTCAGTGAGGAGAGTCCCTCGGAACATCACGCTATTCTGAGGGTCTCAGGGGAGCGCCCAGGGAGCCCCCTCCCTGCGCGATGCTCCCCTGTGCCCCCGGTACACCGCGATCTTGTTTGATCACGGTGTGCCAGGGGTTAATGTGCCGGGAGTGGTCCGTGACCGCTCCTGACACATAGTGCCGGGTTTCAGCTGTGATAATCAGCTGACACCCGGCGGCGATCAGCTGCGCTCCCCCGGGAACCCAGCTGATTGCCCTGGACGTACTATTCCATTCATGGGAATTAAGTACCAGGTCATATGGACGGAATATTACGTCCAATGGGATTAAGGGGTTAAACTGCACTCACTCTCAGTGGTAAAACTTTTAATAGCAGCAACCTGGTGTCATTGTGGTCTTTTTCTGCTTCATGGTCATGGCCATAATGATTTCTGCAAGATTACATATTTGTGCAGAGAAACAGTGAAAATTTTGCAGTGGCACAGACTGCAGTTTAAAGTTGCAGTATGACCGCTGCATATGTATGCAGCTTAAGTGATCAAATGATCGCAGATTCAAGTCCCCTAAAGGAATTAAAAAAGAAAGCACAAAAAAAGTTTGAAAACATAGAAAAAATGTTACAAAATCAAATTACTCCTTTTAAAATAAAGAAAAGCAAAATAAACATATTTGGTAAAGCAAACTCCATAAAAGTTTGGTCTATCAAACTTAACAATTAATTAATCCATATGGTAAATGCCGTAATGACTAATGAGAAGAAAATCAAAATGCTAGAAGTGTGGTTTTTTTTGGTCACTACACCTCTCTAATAAAATGCAATAACAACATGTTACATATTCCCCTAATTGATATCAACAAAACTGTATTCCCTCACACAGCTCCATCAATGGAAGCTATATAATTTACAAGTCTGGGAAAATGGGGACACAACTTTTTTTTAATTTTGTAAAATTAGTATTTCCACAATTGTACTGACCTGGGAAATTACAATATTTTGCCAGGTCATTTTTACAACATAATGAATGCTGTAAAGACAAAACATTTTTACTGCATTTGAATTTTTTTCCCATTTCACAGTAAATCAAATGGTAAAATGAATGGTTTGATTTAAAACAATAACTCATCCATCAAAAATAAAGCCCACATATGGCTATGTTGTCAAAGAGTAAATAGTATAAAAATGGCCAGTGGAGTAACTTGAAGCTCATGGGCCCCAATGCAAAAGCTTCAATGGGGCCCCTGATTTTTGTAAGCCTTTAATAGTATTGGTCTTTTCATATGGGCTAATGAGACTTTTTGGGACCCTTTGGCTCCAGGGCCCGGGTGCGATTACAACCTCTGTATCTATTGTATTTACACCCTTGGAAATGGTTCTTGGAAGAAGGCAAAGAAAACATGAAAGCAGAAAAAGTAATTGCCCCATTTTTAAGCTAAATGCACAATAGGCTGAAACTCACATCACAACAACTAGGAGGACACATATAGACTCATATAGCATAAACATCTCATGAATAAGTATTATGAATTATTGTTTTCATGTTTGTTTGTTTGTTGTTTCTACATTAGTCACTACACACCACTCTACTTGGGAAATGGTGAGCTACAAATGTTGATAAGTAAGGACACATCTGTATTTAAATATCATAAAAAAAGATTTTAAAGTGAACTTGACAGCAGGATTGTGCTGATTAATAAACTTATGGAAATCATCAAAGAAAATAATTAAATACACATTATAGATGCGATCATGCTGCAGCACAGGCATCACCACTGGTACCTGCCTGAGAAGGGGATATCTTTTTCAATATATATAATATTCACTATGTAAAATAGAGGGCAGGGCACTTTTGCAAAAAGTGAGGTATCAGTGTCCTGTCAGAAGCCACACTGATGAATTCCTAATCAGGGCACAACATGAAGACCCCCCACAGGCCACCCCGGAGCATGAGCATTCATTAATTTATTTTCAGTTTTGAGTTAAACAACCACAAGACGGATTTCATCACCCAGGTATCAATGTAATCAGTACAGCGACGCCAACCTGACACTGTGTGAAGGGTATTAAAAAAAATTAGTTTGAAAATGGCGCAAACCACTAAGATGGCGTTGGGGATCTGATAGATACTACCGCACAGGCGCAGCGCCATTTTCAAACTGATTTTTTTTAATGAATTTATGGATATCATCAAAGAAAATAATTAAATACACATTAAAGATGCGATCATGCTGCAGCACCGCCGCCTCCAACAAAAGGGGATTTTTTTCAATAGATATAATATTCCTTATATAAAATTGGGGCAGGTCACTGAGAGATCAGTGACTTGTCAGAAACCATACTGATGAATACCTAATCAGAGCACCACATGAAGATCACCCCGGAGCACGAGCATATCATTAACTCAAAACTGAAAATAAAGATTAAACAACCACAAGACGGATTTCATCACCAAAGGTATCATTGTAATCAGTATAATGGTGCCGACCTGACACTGTCTGTAGATTACTGCATACAGTCCTGCTGACAGGTTCCCTTTAAGGCTGATACTAGATGACTTAAGAATGAAAGAGTACGCACTATAGAGCATATTATATTGTATTCTCTTCTTGCAAAGTAAACCTTAGTGTGTGTTTCTCAGACACTTGACAAACTCTATAATGAAGACGAAAATCTTTATAATGGAAAAAAGGTTTCAACCTGAGACAGGGATATTGCATTTTTCCTTCATGCTTCAGAATGTTATTTTCCATACTGTGGCGAGCTGTACACTGCAATCTTGTGAAAACTGTAAAGTTTTTTACTTCCCTTTCTTTATATAAAAGGAGTCTTCTCAAGATTTTATTGCTGTCATCTAACAGTTATCATCTCACTTAAAACAGCAAATATGATCCTCTCTTTTCAATCCCTTCCTTTTCAATTTCTTAAGAATTATTGTAAGTGATTTTTCAAGGCTTCTTAATGTATAAAAGATTCCAGTCAAGGAAAAGCTGTGTCAACCCACTATTGTTCTCCTATTGCTCTTATCATAGGAATCAATTCAATACCCATGCAGCTGGGTTACTTTGCCCTCTGTTCTCCATTTCTGAAGTATAATATTATATTTGCAAGCCTGTAATTTTGAGTACCTTATTTTGCTATATGCTGTGATGAATTTTGTTTGTGCCAATGTTTTAGACTGATTTTTATATTTTAGAGTAGGACAGAGCTAATGCATGAAACGGGAATATTTCTCATATGTTTGTGCTTTAAGTTTTATCTCTTTGTGAATAAGTAATGTATTTTCCATTTCCATTGCTGTTATGGCTATAAAAAAAATGTTATCGCAAAATTTGATTTTTTTCTTATACTATGTAAATATTCCCAGTCAACAGAAAGCTTTCAATTACCATATAAACATCACAATTTCTAACATAGCACCATTGAAGCTAAATGGAACATCTTAATAACTCTTGAAAGAGATTGGCACACATCAAGGTGTAGAATAATAAACAAATGGGAATAGAAAACAATATTAGGAACTCTATATAATTCTGAAGTGCTGGAGAACTTTTACAGGTTAAAGACGTTAGAAACTGCAGCTGTAAGTAATAGTCACCTACAAAGGAATGTGTACTCTTGTGTTCAAGTGACTGCACATACAGTTGTGCTCAAAAGTTTACATACCCCAGAAGAATTTTTGCTTTCACAGAATATGAATGATAACACCAAAACTTTATCTCCACTCATGGTTAGTGGTTGCGTGAAGCCATTTATTGTCAAACTACTGTGTTTTCTCTTTTCAAATCATAATGACAACCCAAAACATCCTAATGACCGTGATCAAAAGTTCACATGCCCTGGTGATTTTGGCTGACAACATGCACAGAAATTGACACAAAAGGGTTTGAATACCTACTAAAGGTAACCTGTGACCTGTTTGCTTGTAATCAGTATGTGGGCATAAAACCTGAGTGAATTTCTGGGATCCAGACAGACTCTTGCATCTTTCATCCAGCTACTGATGGTTTTGGATTGTGAGTCATGGGAAAGTTAAATAATTGTCAATGATCTACAGGAAAAGGTAGTTGAACTGTATAAAACAGGAAAGGGATACAAAAAGATATTCAAGGTATTGATAATGCCAGTCAGCAGCGTTCAAACTGTAAATGGTGTGATCTCCATTCTATGGTGTGCATACTGTTTGTACATGGGATATTTAATATTACTTGCTACTTGGCTTAAAGGGTTTGTCCACTTTATCTGTATTTTATCAAATGTGTTCAGGATATGACTTTCTGCTGCTTCCCAACATCTAAATATTCCAGGTTCTCCTACTTGTACTCATTACAGCAGCCTTCCTTACAAACCGCACAGATCTACTCTTCTCAAAATTATTGTTCATAGAGGAGGTAGCATGAGACCAGACTTATCCATTTGACACCACCAATTGAAAAAAATATTTCCCATGTGAAATGTTTTTCAATTATAGCAGACAGTTCTGTTCACATGCATCTTCTTAAACTATCTTTCAGTTCCTTACACAATGCAGACACTGTTGCCGCTTTCTATAACACCACAATAGCTGTAGCTCTGGAATCGGTCTCCCCTCTCCCATATACCAAAGCTTGCAAACTCAATAGACAACCTTAGTACACTACTGCTGTTCAGAGATGGAAAAGACTTCAATGAGCGCTTCATCACATTCAAACAGTCCCTCGCTACTTTCAAATCAACACTCACTGCAGCAAAACAAACCTACTCCTTTTCGCTCATATCTTCCCTGTCTCACAACCCTAAACAGCTATTCAACACTTTCAATTCTCTCCTCCATTCCCCAGCACCTCCTCACTCTTCACTCATTCCAGCTGAAGACTTTGCCTCATTCTTCAAGCAAAAGATTGATAACATCAGAGAAAGCTTTGGCCTACAACCCCCAGAGCCTCTCCTAACTGCTCAGTCCTCCTCCGCCAAAACCAACTTCTCCACCATTACAGAAGATTAACTTTCCACTCTACTCACAAGATCACATCTCACCACCTGTGCACTTGACCTGATCCCATCCCACTTCATCCCAAACCTCACCACAATCTTCATTTCAACCATAACCCATCTCTTCAACCTATCACTAACAACTGGTATTTTCCTCTCATTTTTCAAACATGCCTCAATTACACCCATCCTCAAAAGCCCACTCGAGTCTTGACCCATCTTCTGTATCTAGCTATTGCCCCATATTACCTCTTCCCTATGCCTCAAAACTACTGGAACAACATGTCCATTTTGAACTGTCCTCCCACCTCTCTTCCTGCTCACTACTTGACCGTTAACAGTCTGGCTTCTGATCGCATCTCTCCACTGAAACTGCCCTGACTAATGTCACTAATGACCTACTTACCACCAAAGCCAAGTGACACTACTCTGTCCTCTGCCTCCTGGATCTGTTATCTGCCTTTGACACAGTGGACCATTCCCTATTACTACAGACCCTCTCTTCTCTTGGCATCACAGACTTGGCCTTATCTTGGATCTCATCATACCTAACAGACCGGACATTCAGCGTCTCCCACTCACATGCCACCTTCTCACCTCGCCCCCTATCTGTTGGAGTCCCGCAAGGTTCAGTCCTAGGGCTCCTGCTCTTCTCCATTTACACCTTCGGCCTGGGAAAGGTCATAGAATCTTATGGCTTTCATTATCAATGTTGATAACACACAGATCTACATCTCTGGACCAGATATTACCTCCCTACTAACCGAAATCCAACAAAGTCTGTCCACTATTTCATCCTTCTTCAAGACTAGATTTCTAAAACTTAATATGGACAAAACAAAATTCATCATCTTTCCCCCATTTCACTCGACCCCCCAAATGGACCTATCCATTAAAGTAAATGGCTGCTCACTCTCCCTAGTTCCACAAACTTGCTGCCTTTTGGTAATCGTCGACTCTTATCTCTCCTTCTCCTTCTCTCCTTCTTATCTCCTCTTCCCACAATTGCATACAAGATTTCTCCCACGCATCCCCTCTACTCTTGAACTCTCTACCACAACATATTAGACTCTCGCCTACCAAGGAAACCTTCTAAAGGAACCTTAAGACCTACCTCTTCCAAAAAGCCTATAACAAACAGTAACCACCAAACCGCTGCATGACCAGCTCTACACTCATCTACTGTATCCTCACCCATTCCTTGATTGTGAGCCCTTGAGGGCAGAGTCCTCTCTCCTTCTGTAGCAGTCGTGACTTGTATTGTTTTGTATTTCTTTTTTATTATGTATACCCCTCCTCACATGTAAAGCACCATGGAATAAATGTCACTTTAATAATAAATAATAATTTTAAGAACAGGAATGTTGTACAGCTTGTAAGGAAGGCAGCACTGATAAGAAGGTGGTGTATCATAAAGGAGGAGGTTGTCACTGAACTTTTAATAATTTTTAATTCTGTAAGTACCAAAAATTCTTAGCTGAAACAGCTTCAATCAGATAAAGATCAAGTGAACAAGTTTAAAACTAGACTAGATAAACTCAAGACGTGATAGTGTTGCTAAATCTTCCTAGACATGCTAGACACTTCTCATTTTCTTATGCCTCTGATCAGCTTACTTTTTCCTAACTATACTGTTTTTCACCAAATAGTGGCCAAATTTTAGTGCTCATTTGGCACCTTGTAAGCTCCAGTACTTTTCTTTTAGAAACAAACATTTATCTGTACATTTTTTAAACTGTCTAGTGAGGCACAGAAACGTATCTATACCACATAATAAATCTTATGCATGGCATGTACAAAATGTCAACTCTTATATTTAACTTAGTAAGTCTCCTCCATTGTGTTTAAAAGTGTCCACCATGTGGATGTGTGTAGTTAATGTGTGTAGTTAATGTAAACTTTGGCTTTTGAGGTATGAATATTGCTGGCTTGTTATTGATGCTTTGATAGTTCTTTGGTTTGGATGTGATTACTAAGGTATTAGAGGATGTATAATACTGTCAACATAGTACCATCCTACTTTATACTATAAAATTATGTCATTCAGTTGGCAAAATACAATACTGTTTAAAATGTGGACGGCCCCCCAAAAATTCTGTGTATGCTGTTTTGAATAACTGGATGGAAACGATTTGTGAACCTAGAAGAAAAATTTGTTTGCAATTGACTGGTTAATTGGCTGTTGCGAGTGTAGGGATTTCCATAATGGATTAGAGAAATAAATGTGTTTTGTGTTAATCAATAACTCCAAGCACTCATTGTGCCCACATGGACTTAAGGTACTTAAATAAACATCCACCTTGATTCAAATCTCTAGAATTTACTACTTCATTTTGTTGTATGTTTACATAGCAAGATTTGATAAGATAGAGTGATCATTATAGAGTTGTTGGCCAGATGAGATTGAAATTGCAAAACAAGGAACAAAAAAATTATGGACTTATAGAAATCACAGAATGTTAATAATATATGAATGATGGAAAAATGTAAGCAAATGCTTCAAAACATTCCAATGTATTTAGTAGCTTGCATGAGTGCCATGTGCATGAACACAGACACTTGCATGATTTGGCATGCCACTAGTGAGGTTATTAATAGTTGTCTGAGATATATTCTGTCATACAGAATGCACTTAGCTATTCAAATCATCAAGATCTGCTGCTGGCAGCTCCCTTTGCAATTCCTGACTAATGATGCAACATAAGTGCTCTATAGGATACAAGAACAAGATGCTTCAGGGCAGTTCAGCTCATTTAATCTGTTAGCAAATTTTTGTAATGCACAGTAAATACATAGCCTTAATGGTGCTGTAATACATATTAAATTGATTCCTTTGGTAAAGAAATATTGTTATTGTTCTTATTTAACCCCTTAACTCCCAGAGCTTTTTTCGTTTTTTTTGCTCCACTTCTTTCCAGAGCCATAACTTTTTTATTTTTCCGTCAATATGGCCATGTGAGGGCTTTTTTTTTTGCGGGACGAGTTGTAATTTTGAACAACACCATTGGTTTTACCATGTCGTGTACTCGAAAACAGGAAAAAAATTCCAAGTGCGGTGAAATTGCAAAAAAAGTGCAATCCCATACTGTTTTTTTTGCTTGGCTTTTTTGCTAGGTTCACTAAATGCTAAAACTGACCAGCCAATATGATTCTCCAGATCATTTTGAGTTCATAGACACAAAACATGTCTAGGTTCTCTTTTATCTAAGTGTTGAAAAAAAATCCAAAGTTTGCTTAAAAAAATGCATTTTTTCGAGACCCGTAGTGTCTCCATTTTTCGTGATCTGGGTCGAATGAGGGCTTATTTTTTGTGCCCAGAGCTGACGTTTATAATGATACCACTTTTGTGTAAATACGTTCTTTTGATCACCCGTTATTGCATTTTAATGCAATGTCGCGGCGACAAAAAATGTAATTTTGACGTTTTTAATTTTTTTCTCGCTACGCCGTTTAGCGATTGGGTCAATCCTTTTTTTATTGATAGATCGGGCGATTCTGAACATGGCAATACCTAATATGTGTATGTTTGATTTTTATTTTATTGTTTTATTTTGATTCGGGCGAAAGGGGGATGATTTGAAAGTTTAGGTTTTTTTAATTTTTTTAATGTTTAAACACGTTTTTTTACTTTTGACATGCTTCAATAGCCTCTATGGGAGGCTAGAAGCATGCCACACTTGATCGGCTCTGCTACATATGGGCGACTTACTGCTTTGCTATGAGCGCGAAACCACAAGGCGGTGCTCATAACAATGTGCCTGCAACAACCATAGAGGTCTCTATGAGACCTCTGGTTGTCAAGGCAACAAGTCGCTGGCCATGATCAAGTGACGGGGTCGGCGATGTGCTCACTTCCAACCCGGTGGCTGGAAGCCCTAGTTAAATGCCCGCTGTCAGCTTTGACAGCTGGATTTAACTAGTTAATAGGCACGAGTGGATCGCTATTCTGCTCGCGCCTATTGCGGTCACATGTCAGCTGTTTATAACAGCTGACATGTCGCGACTTTGAGGTGGGCTCACTGCCGGAGCCCACCTCAAAGCAGGGGATAATTACTGATGACGTACTATTCCATCATCGGTAAGTAAGGGATTAATCATCATTTGAAGTTTTCTGCTAAATAGATTTTGGTGCATAGGGACTGGACTATGTGCTGGGTCCCTGCCTCTCCCGCTGTCCTCCGATCTGTGAATGATCTACCACCTCTGTTTGAAATTTCAGCAGTGACCTGTCAATCACAGACCAGAGACAGGTGGAGGGGCCAGGGAATCACAGACAGGCAGGGGAAAAGTCTAGCCTCTATGCACCGAAATCTATTTAGCAGAAAACTTCAAATGGTGATTAAAGAAGAACAACAAAATTTCTTCACCAAAGGAATCAATTTAATATGTGTTACAGCACCATTAAGGCTATGTCTTTACTGTACATTACAAAAATATGTTTACAGGTTAAATGAGCTGTACTGCCCTGTAGCATCTTGGGGTTGTCTCCTATTGAGAACTTCTGGTGCATCATTGGTCAAAAATTGGGATTAAAGAATTAGTGCAAAGCTGATATCTTCACTAAATATTGCAACTTAACGGGTTCTTTTTAAGCCATGCTGTCTGCTCATAGTATTGTAAGCATGCAGCTTGGCATTGTCATGTTGAAAAATGGATCCTGGGACACAGTCATGTTCCCTCATAAAGAACTCTTCATGGCATTACCCAAGCATTCTCCAGAAAACTTTGGCTGTCATTGCATCCAACAAAAAAACAGGTCTCATCATTGAAGTGGATAGACCTCCATTCCAGTCTCCATTGACATGTTACTTTGCACCATGACAGTGCTAAGAGTGGTGGCGTGAGGTCAATAGAACTCCTGTAGCTGGATATTTAGCTTGGAGCACTAATTCTTTATCATGGTTTGTGCAGACATTGTTTGACACCTTAGGCTTGGTATATGATATCTAATTTTACTTGCAATGCAGAATGAATTCCTTCATGCCATTCTTCAATCTGACAAGACCATGTGGGCAATACCATGAAAAGACCTTAGCAAAAGAATGTGACATTTTTCCAAGAACCATTTTTCAACACAATAACGCATGCCACATTTTACTCATGTTATCATGCAGTCTCTTCAGACTTCTTTAACACTGATCACATATGATATGTAATTGCAATTGCAAGAGACTGGCCAGAAGTGTGTCTTGGTAGCTTACCACCATAATTGCATTCTGCATGACAAAACATTCACCAGACAACCATTAACCCCTTAATCTCCACTGACGTGCAGAGTCCGTCATGGCAAGGTGTCAGTTCCGGCACCAGGACGGACTCTGCACGTCATGGCTTTGATCTACCACTGCGTGTAAACACGCAGTGGTAGATCAGCGCTGACAGCTGTCACAGACAGCTGACAGGCACGGCAAGCGGTGCGGGGACCTTTGCCATCGGTCCCCGCACCTACAGCGCTGTGCTTGGTCAGTCAATCTGACTGACCAAACACAGCAGCGATCGTGCAGGAGAAGCTGAAATTTCAGCTTCTCCAGCGCGATCAGTGCAGGAGCCGGCGCTGCAGTGGCCAGGCTTCCTGCACTGACAGTCAGGAGCGGAGCCCCCACCGCCCCTGGCTGTTAACCCCCTGACTGCTGCGATCGAGCGCGATCGCAGAACTCAGGGGGGGAGGCAGAGGGTCGGGAGCTCCCTCTGCCTCAGATCGGCACCCTGCAATGTATTTGCAGGGGCCGATCTCTGCCTTGATGACCCGGGGTCATTTAGCTACGGGAAGCTGCTGTGATCATTGTCACAGCAGCTTCCACTATAGTTGCAATGCATTGCAATGCCAGAGCATTGCAATGCATTGTAACTGCAATAAAAAGTAAAAAAAGTGAAAGTCCCATAAAGGGACAAGTTAAAAAAAATCATTTTTTTAAAAAAATTGTAAAAAAAATATTAAAAAATAATTTAAAAAAATCCCCTAAAAAATACACATTTTTATGTAATAAAAAAAATAAAAAACAAAAAACATACACATGTTAGGTATCGCCACGTCCGTAAAAATCCCATCGTTAACCCTTTCAGTGAAAGCCGTAAAAAAAAAAACACAAAAAAGTAGTAAATTATACTTTTTCCAAGCGGTATCATTATACCGCTTGGAAAAAGTGCAATAACACGCGATCAAAAAGTCAGATATAAATAATCATGGTATCGCTGAAAACGTCATCTTGTCCCACAAAAAACAAGCCGCTATACAGCATCATCAGCGAAAAAATAAAAAAGTTATAGCTCGCGGAATAAACTGATGCAAAAATAATTATTTTTTCTATAAAATTTTTTATTGTGTAAAAAACGCCAAAACGTAAAAAAATATATATAAATGAGGAATCGCCGTAACCCTAGTGACCCGAAGAATAAAGCTGCTTTATCAATTTTACCACACACAGAACGGAGGAAAAAAAAAAAAAAAACAATTCCTGAATTGCTGGTTTTTGTTCATTCTGATTCCACAAAAATCGGAATAGGAAACGATCAAAAAACGTTATGTGCCTGAATATGGTACCAATAAAAACGTCAGCTCGTCCCGCAAAAAATAAGCCCACAGATAACTCTGTCGGCCGAAATATGGAAAAATTATAGCTCTCAAAATACGGCGATGCAAAAATTTCTTACAAAAAATTATTCCAAGAAAAAGCATCTTTTAGTGTGTGACAGAAGCTAAACATGAAAAAAGGGTGTAAATCTGGTATCGCTGTAATCGCACCGATCTGAGGAATAAAGTCGCCTAATCACTAATACCGCACGAGGAACGGCGTAAAAAAGAAAACCAATTCTTCACCTTTTGTGGATTTGTTCATTGTGCCTCCCAAAGATCGCAGTAAGGCGATCACAGTGGTTCCCCCCCACATATGGGGTATCAGCGTACTCAGGACAAAATGAACAATAGCTTTTGGGGTCCTGTTTCTCCTGTTACCCTTAGAAAAATAAAAATTTGGGGCAAAAAGGTAATTTTTGTGGAAAAAAATATGATTTTTTTATTTTCACGGCTCTACATTATAAACTTCTGTGAAGCCCTTGGGGTTCAAAATGCTGACCACACATCTAGATAAGTTCCTTGGGGGTCTAGTTTGCAAAATGGGGTCATTTGTGGGGGTTTCTACTGTTTAGGCACATCAGGGGCTCTCCAAGCGCGACATGACACCCGCAGACCATTCCATCAAAGTCTGCATTTAAAAACGGTGCTCCTTCCCTTCCAAGCTCTGCCATGCGTCAAAATAGTGGTTCCCCCCCACATATGGGATATCAACATACTCAGGACAAATTGCACAATAGCTTTTGGGGTCCTATTTCTCCTGTTACCCTTATAAAAATAAAAATTTGGGGGCAAAAAGATTATTTTTGTGGAAAAAAATGTGATATTTTTATTTTCACGGCTCTACGTTATAAACTTCTGTGAAGCACTTGGGGTTCAAAGTGCTCACCACACATCTAGATAAGTTCCTTGGGGGTCTAGTTTCCAAAATGGAGTCACTTGTGGGGGGTTTCTACTTTTTAGGCACATCAGGGGCTCTCCAAACGTGACATGACACCCGCAGACCATTCCATCAAAATCTGCATTTGAAAAAGGCGCTCCTTCCCTGTCCAGCTCTGCCATGCGTCAAAATAGTGGTTTACCCCCACGTATGGGGTATCAGCATACTCAGGACAAATTGCACAATAACTTTTGGGGTCCTGTTACCCTTTGGAAAATAACAATTGGGGGTGGAAAGATCATTTTTGTGGAAAAGATATGATTTTTTAATTTTACTGCTCTATGTTATAACCTTCTGTGAAGCCCTTGGGGTTCAAAGCTTTCACCACACATCTAGATAAGTTCCTTGGGGGGTCTAGTTTCCAAAATGGGGTTACTTGTGGGGGGTATCCACTGTTTAGGCACACAGGGGCTCTCCAAATACGACATGGCGTCCAATCTCAATTCCAGCCAAAAAAGTCAAATGCCGCTGCTTCCCTTCCGAGCTCTGCCATGCACCCAAATAGTGGTTTACCCTCACATATGGGGTATCAGCGTACTCAGGACTAATTGCACAATAACTTTTGGGGTCCTTTTATCCTTTGGAAAATAAAAATTGGGATGAAAAGATCATTTTTGTGGAAAAAACATGATTTTTTAATTTTACGGCTCTACGTTATAACCTTCTGTGAAGCCCTTGGGGGGTCAAAGCTCTCACTACACATTTAGATAAGTTACTTGGGGGGTCTAGTTTCCAAAATGGGGTCACTTGTGGGGGGTTTCCACTGTTTAGGCACATCAGAAGGGAGAAAATGAGGGTCCCCGTGTCCCCCTGAACCCCCCCTATACTTACCGGTGTCCTCTGGCAGGTCCCTCTCGCCTCCGATCATCCCGGTCTTCTTCCTGCAAAAAAAAAATGGTGGGCGCATGCGCAGTGCGCCCGCCGATCTGCTTGGCGGCAGATTCAAATTTTTTTTCATTCATTCTCATAAAAGTGCATTTTGATCACTGTGATAAACTATCACAGTGATCAAAATAAAAAAAACAGTACATAACCCCCCATTTATCACCTCCTTAGTTAGGGACATATAATAAAAAATAGAAATTATATTTATTTTCATTTTTCTGTTAGGGTTAGGGTTATAATTAGGGTTAGGGTTAGCATTAGGGTTAGGGTTATAATTAGCGTTAGGGTTAAGCTGGGTTCATACTGCGTTATGGCAGTCCGTTAGACGGACTGCGTTACACCGCGGTATAACGCGGTGTAACGCAGTCCGTTAACGCTGCCATTCACCCCCATTTGAGGGCGCATCGCGACGCATGCCGTAAAGCGGCATGCGTTTGCGACGTGCCATCATTCAGTGACGGAGCCTCGGACGCGGGCTGCAGCGTTTGGGCTCCGTCACCGCTAGTGCAGATGAATCATCTGCTGATTCCTCTGCGCTAGCGGGTATAGCATAACGCGATCGCGTTATGCTATACCGTTACCAGCCCGTCAACGCTATGTGTTGAACGGGCTGGTAAAACGCAAAATGAACCTAGCCTTAGGGTTAGGGTTATAATTAGGGTTAGAATTAGGGTTAGGGTTACAATTAGGGTTAGGGTTAAAATTAGGGTTAGGGTTACAATTAGAGTTAGGGTTATAATTAAGGTTATGGTTACAATTAAGGTTGGAATTAGGGTTGGGATTTAAGTTAGGATTAGGGTTGGGATTAGGGTTAGGGGTGTGTTGGGATTAGGGTTGGAGCTATAATTGAGGGATTTCCACTATTTAGGCACATCAGGGGGTCTCCAAACATGACGTGGCGTTCAAAAAGTCAAATGGTGCTCCCTCCCTTCCGAGCCCCGCCGTGCGCCCAAACAGTGGTTTACCCCAACATATGGGGTATCAGCGTACTCAGGACAAATTGCACACCAATTTTGGGGTTCTAATTTTCCTGTTACCCTTGGGAAAATAAAAAATAGCTGGCTAAAAAAATCATTTTTGAGAAAAAAAATGATTTTTCATTTTCACGGCTCTGCGTTTATAAATTTCTGTGAAGCACTTGGGGGTTCAAAGTGCTCACCACACATCTAGATAAGCTCCTTAAGGGGTCTAGTTTCCAAAATGGGGTCACTTGTGGGGGGTTTCCACTGTTTAGACACATCAGGGGGTCTCAAACACGACGTGGCTTTCAAAAAGTCAAATGGCGCTCCTTCCCTTCCAAGCACTCCCATGCGCCCAAACAGTGGTTTCACCCCACATATGGGGTATCAGCATACACAGGAAAAATTGCACACCAATTTTGGGGTTCTAATTTCTTCGGTTACCCTTGGGAAAATAAAAAATAGCTGGCTAAAGAATCATTTTTGAGGAAAAAAATGATTTTTTATTTTCACGGCTCTACGTTTATTAATTTCTGTGAAGCACTTGGGGGTTCAAAGTGCTCACCACACATCTAGATAAGTTCCATAAGGGGTCTAGTGATTTGTGGGAGGTTTCGACTGTTTAGGCGTGTCAGGGGCTCTCCAAACGCGACATGGCGTCCAATTTCAATTCCAGCCAATTTTGGTTTGAAAAAGTCAAACTGCGCTCCTTCCCTTCCAAGCCCTGCCGTGCGCCCAAACAGTGGTCCCACCCCACATATGGGGTATCAGCGTACTCAGGACAAATTGGACAACAACTTTTGTGGTCTAATTTCTCCTGTTACCCTTGTGAAAATAAAAAATTGGGGACTAAACGATCAGGTTTGTGGAAAAAATATGACTTTTTATTTTCATGCCTGGGAGTTATAAACTTCTGTGAAGCACTTTGGGGTTCAAAGTGCTCACCACACATCTATATAAGTTCCTTAGGGGGTCTAGTTTCCAAAATGGTGTCACTTGTGGGGGGTTTCCACTGTTTAGACACATTAGGTCCTCTACAAACGCGACATGGCGTCCAGCCAATTCTGAGTTGAAAAAGTCAAACGGCGCTCCTTCCCTTCCAAGCTCTGCCATGCACCCAAACAGTGGTTTACCCCCACATATGGGGTATCAGCATGCTCAGGACAAATTGCACAAAAACTTTTGGGGTCTTGTTACCCTTGGGAAAATAAAACTTGGGGTGAAAAGATCGTTTTTGTGGAAAAAATATGATTTTTTATTTTCACGGCTCTATGTTATAAACTTCTGTGAAGCACTTGGATGTTCAAAGTGCTCACCACACATCTAGATAAGTTCCTTAGGGGGTCTAATTTCCAAAATGGGGTCACTTGTGGGGGGTTTCCACTGTTTAGACACATCAGGGCCTCTACAAACACGACATGACGTCCAGCCAATTCTGCGCTGAAAAAGTCAAACGGCGCTCCTTCCCTTCCAAGCTCTGCCATGCACCCAAACAGTGGTTTACCCCCACATATGGGGTATCAGCATGCTCAGGACAAATTGCACAAAAACTTTTGGGGTCTTGTTACCCTTGGGAAAATAAAAATTGGGGTGAAAAGATTGTTTTTGTGGAAAAAATATGATTTTTTATTTTCACTGTTCTATGTTATAAACTTCTGTGAAGCACTTGGAGGTTCAAAGTGCTCACCACACATCTAGATAAGTTCCTTAGGGGTCTAGTTTCCAAAATGGGGTCACTTGTGATGGGTTTCCACTGTTTAGACACATCAGGGCCTCTACAAACGCGACATGGCGTCCAGCCAATTCTGCGTTGAAAAAGTCAAATGTCGCTCCTTCCCTTGCGACCTCTGCCGTGCGCCCAAAAAGTGGTTTACCCCCACATATGGGGTATCGGCTTATTCAGGAGAAATTGCACAACAAATTTTTGGTTCATTTTTTCTTTTAACAGTTATGAAAATAAAAAAAATAGGTTCCGAAGTAAAGTTTTTGCAAAAAAAGTTAAATGTTAATTTTTTCCTTCCACGTTGCTTCAGTTCCTGTGAAGCACGTAAAGGGTTAATAAACTTCTTGAATGTGGTTTTGAGCACCTTGAGGGGTGCAGTTTTTATAATGGTGTCACTTTTGGGTATTTTCTATCGTATAGACCCCTCAAAGTGACTTCAAATGTGATGTGGTCCCTAAAATAAAAATGGTGTTGTAAAAATGAGAAATCGCTGGTCAACTTTTAACCCTTATAACTTCGTAACAAAAAAAAATTTTGGTCCCAAAATTGTGCTGATGTAAAGTAGACATGTGGGAAATGTTATTTATTAAGAAATTTGTGTGACATATCTCTCTGATTTAAGGGCATAAAATTTTAAAGTTTGAAAATTGTTAAATTTTCAAAATTTTCGCCATATTTCCATTTTTTTCATAAATAAACAGAAGTCATATCAAAGAAATTTTACAACTAACGTGAAGTACAATATGTCACAAAAAAACAATCTCAGAATCAGCGGGATTCGTTAAAGCGTTCCAGAGTTATAACTAGTGTTGAGCGATACTGCTCGATATCTAAAAATATCGTATCGAAATGGTATCGCCGATATCACTAAATATCGTCGATATCCGATTCCGATATCGGAAGTCCAATGTAAGTCTATGGGAACAAAAAATCGCAACAAAAAAAACCCTTTCTTTCGTTGTAAACACAAAATATACACACATAGAATACATATATAAATATATATATATATATATATATGTCATTGTGACATATATATATATATATACATGTATTTATAGTTTATACACTTCTACATAGTAAAATAGACTCTGATTCAATTGCCGGGTAAAGCCGTGACATACCCCATAGAAGTCGACGGGCTCGGTGCCGAGTACCCCCAAAACCTCTGGCTCTGTGCGACTCAACTTGGGCGTCAAGAACAGGATTCTGTAGCTCGCTATAAGCGAGTCCTGTGTGCCTGAATTGAACTGGTTTTGTGCTTGAGAATTGCTAAAATCATCAGAGAATGTATTTGCCATTTTTCCGCCATATCTGCGTCACGACGAGGCACTGGTGAAGAAGAAGGGCGTGCTCTTCGTGGGTGTACACTCACTCAGTGGCGTGAAAACGATGGCCGACCACTCCAAATGGTACTGCAATGTAAGATCGTGCCCCACAGCTCTTCAGTTCCGCCTCCTCATCCTCCTCAGTGTGCGGAAACTAACACGAAGGTCCCGCCTCACTACAAAAGAGGGGCCCTCTCCAGATGCTAATGACACATGTGACTTGGCAGAGATGGCTAATGGACACGAGCAGAAGTGTGAAGGGATGGAGCAGTCAGAGCTCTCCCCCCAAGGAAGCGACCCGATCGCCACGGAACCACCGTTGGGCACCCGGCCTGGAAACCCTCCTACGCTGGAAGAAGCGGAGGATACCCTAAGAGGCCTGGCCCGGCACCGGGAGGAGGTCGCCAGGATGGAAGCCAGCTGGCGTGCCCTAAAACTAAACTTGGAGCGGCGCCAATCCCTCTTACCTGAAGTGTCTGTACCGGAAGGTGAGGCACCCGTTCTAGTAGAGGAGTCCGTGCGGGCATCCCAGCCCTTGCAATGTGATCCGGTTGACGTTGTCGCAGTGGAGGCACCCGTTCCTGCAAAATACTCTGCACCGGCAGCACCCCAGATCCCGCTGTTTGCCCCCGTCGCTGAGACAGAAGAAGCGACACCCGTCCTCATGGAGGAGGCCGCGCAGGCACCAGAGGTCTACCTGTCTGTACCGGAGCCCCGACTGTCATCTGTTCCAGAGCCGGCTGCTTCCTCCGCAGGTGAGCGCCGCCAGGACTGGGGGGCGCCAGGAGAGCTGCCGCAAACCGGACATCGTAAGCTGCAGTTTGGTGGTGGAGACATGGAGATGCTGGAGGAGAATTACAACCGGCGTCAGGAGGAAGAGTGGAGACGTTGGGAGAAGGAAGCAGAGCGACAAAGGGAGCAGTGCGAATCCCAGAAGCTTCGAAAATGTCACCTGGAGAAGGACCGAGCAGATAAGGACCGGATGAGAAAAGATAAAGGAACCCTGAGGGAGCCGCGGCGTAAGGGTGCAGTACGGAGCTTTAAATTGAAAGGTGGTTGGGGCTTCATCCAGGAGCCTGGACTTTATTTAGAAGTGTTTATGACCTGGCGGGACGTGGAGACTCACCTCCCAGAAGGACACCCGGGGAGGGACCTGTTGCCAGGAGACTTGGTGACTTACACCCGACACTGGGGTTACAATGGATGGTACGCCCTAAATGTTACCAGGTGCGACCCCTACTCCCCAGAGTGTCAGGAACCTGTGAGACCCTCGGAGCCTTCAGCCTCCCACATCCAGGCCTCTGCACAAGTGCCCACCCCACGCCGTAAATCTCCCCAGCCTCCCTCAGTGGTCTCCTCAGCAGCCCCAGCTATGGACATGATAACTATAGCTGGCCCGTACCCGGCGCCTGTTAGGCCCCCTGGGGTTCGTTCAGTCCGGGACATAGGGCTCCAGACCCGGAGGGAGATGAAAGAGGTGGCCACACAGACACAGATAGCGGGTCACGACTTGACTGTACAGGCCACACGACGTCATCAGGTCCTGGTGGTCCTTGGTGTCTCGGATGTTTGGCAAGCATCAGAAGAGTACCAGGTGGTACCTGGAACACCCCTGCCAAAGAATTATAAATAACCCGGACATGGTCCCTGTATGTAAATAGTTAAATTGTTGATGTACCCGGACGGGTGAATGTTCATATAAAAGTTTTTTAATTTAATAAAAAAAACAACACAGTTTTCATTACTTTTATTACAGTCTCATCCTGCGACGCCATCGATCTCCTGTAAAAAAATGAAAAAAAAAAACAGCAGTATACCACCTGTCCGACGCAGTCCATAGTAACGAGTGTCCCACGACGATCCAGCTCTGCTACATCAGAATGACAGGCAGAGCCTGTCATCCCGGCGCAGCACAGCTGATTACCTGCTTCCCCGGCGGTGACGTCATCGGACTGACTGCTTTACGGCCGGGATTACCCAGCAGTCACTGCAGTTATCGCGAAAAACTGCATGTGACCGCCAGGGAGAAGATAATGGCGGCCATCAAGCAGTCCAGGACGTGACCGCCGGAGATCTTCTGCCAGGTAAGTGCCGCTGACTCCTGACAGACCCGACCGACGGACACTCACAGTGACAGTGACAAATCCGATTCCGGTATTCGATATGACGAAAATATTCGGTATTCGGAATCGAAAGGCCGATACAGCTAATATCGGCCGATATCCGATATTTGCAGTATCGTATCGCTCAACACTAGTTATAACCTCATAAAGTGACAGTGGTCAGAATTGTAAAAATTGGCCCTGTCATTAAGCTGCAAAATGGCTCTGTCACTAAGGGGTTAACAGCAGCAGTAGCACAGTATAGAATAAGAGGGGAAAGGCAAGGGGACAAATGACTGTGTAGTGTCAGTACTGACAACCCAAGATTCAGGGGTCACACAGAATAAATGTATCCTGATGGAAAGGCAAGAGATACCTGGCTAAGCTGTGAGCATGGGCATTGGCATAGGCAGCAGATCAGAGTAGAGTAGAATGGATAGATAGGAATATGCTGCAGCCAATCTCATCATTGGCATCAGCTGAATGTGAATTAAAATCTGGACTAGTCCATGCCTGATGCATGGAGTTGATCTTTTTACCTATATTTTCAACAAAATTCAACTTCACGCTTCTCAAACACATATAACAGGAAGTGCTAGGTAGGTACACTTCCAAAAAGCCAGTACCTGCAACAGGGCGCTATACTACAGTGGCATTTATGAATGTAAAACTTGACTAGCATAACTGGTATGCAAAAATGTTTGCAACACTGACACTTTATGAGGTAGACAGTTGTAGTTGAATGTCTGGATTTTGGATAATTTTTTTTTTTTATATTAACCCCTCTCTGACATCAGACGTACTATCCCGTCCATGAAACCCGTGCCAATCTGACCATGGACGTGATAGTACGTCATAGGCGATTAGCTGCGCTCCCTATGGGAGCGCAGCTAATTGCCGCCGAGTGTCAGCTGATTATCACAGCTGACACCCGTGACTGTGTGTCAGGAGCGGTCATGGACCGCTCCCGGAACATTAACCCCTTGCACACCGCGATCAAACATGATCGCGGTGTACTGGGGGCACAGGGGAGGATCGCGCAGGTTGGGGGCTCCCTGCGCGCCCCCCTGAGACCCTCAGAGCAGCGCGATGTGATCGCGCTGTTCTGAGGGCTTCCTCCCTCCCAGGACCCGGATCCAAGATGGCGCCGAGGTCCTGGAGGGAGGCGGCTTCCTCAGTGCCTGCTAAGAGCAGGCACTGAGAAGCCTGCATCTATGCCTGTGCGATCGCTGGTGTGACAGAGTGCTGTGCACACTGTCACACCAGCGATCTGATAAAATACAGTGATGTCCCACCCTGGGACAAAGTAAAAAAGTAAAAAAAAAAATAAATAAACATGTTTTAAAAAAAAATCCAAAATAAATAAAAAAAATATATATATATTCCCCAATAAATTCATTTCTTCCTGTAAAAAAAAAAACAAAACAATAAAAGTACACATATTTGGTATCGCCGCGTCCGTAACGACCCCCCCTATAAAACTGTCCCACTAGTTAACCCCTTTAGTGAACCCCTTAAAAAAAAAAAAAAACAAAGCAAAAAATCAATGCTTTATCATCATACCGCCGAACAAAAAGTGGAATAACACGCGATCAAAAAGACGGATATAAATAAACATAGTACCGCTGAAAACGTCATCTTGTCCCGCAAAAAACGAGCCACCATACAGCATCATCAGCAAAAAAATAAAAAAGTTATAGCTCGCAGAATAAAGCGATGCAAAAATATTTATTTTTCATATAAAATTGGTTTTATTCTATAAAAGCGCCAAAACATAAAAAAAATGATATAAATGAGGTATCACCGTAATCGTACTAACCCGAAGAATAAAACTGCTTTATCAATATTACCACACGCGGAACGATAAAAACGCCTCCCCCAAAAGAAATTCATGAATTGCTGATTTTTGTTCATTCTAACCTCCCAAAAATCGAAATAAAAAGCGATCAAAAAATGTCACGTGCTCAAAAATGGTACGAATAAAAACGTCAACTCGTACCACAAAAAATAAGACCTCACATGACTCTGTGGGCCAAAATATGAAAAATTATAGCTCTCAAAATATGGCGATGCAAAAAACTATTTTTTGCAATAAAAAGCGTCTTTTAGCGTGACAGCTGCCGATCATAAAAACCCGCTATAAATAGTAAATCAGACCCCCCTTTATCACCCCCTTAGTTAGGGAAAAATAATAAAATAAAAAAAATGTATTTATTTCCATTTTCCCATTAGGGTTAGGGTTAGGGTTTCGGCTAAAGTTAGGGTTAGGGTTGGGATTAGGGGTGGAGTTAGAATTGGGGGGTTTCCGCTGTTTAGGCACATCAGGGGCTCTCCAAATGTGATATGGCATCTGATCTCAATTCCAGCCAATTCTGCGTTGAAAAAGTCAAACGGTGCTCCTTCACTTCTGAGCTCTGCCATGCGTCCAAACAGTAGTTTATCCCCACATATGGGGTATCAGCGTACTCTGGACCCCAAGAGTTATTGTGCAATTTGTCCTATTTCTTCTGTTACCCTTGGGAAAATAAAAAACTGGGGCGAAAATATCATTTTTGTACAAAAAAATTATTTTTTTGTTTTTACGGCTGTACATTATAAACTTCTGTGAAGCACTTGGGGCTTCATAGCGCTCACCACACATCTAGATAAGTTCCTTGTGGGGTCTATTTTCCAAAATGGGGTCACTTGTTGGGGATTTCCACTGTTTAGGCGCATCAGGGGCTCTCCAAATGCGACATGACGCCCCCAGACCATTCCATCAAAGTCTGCAATCCAAAACATCACTATTTCCTTTCCGAGCCCCAACATGTACCCATACAGTAGTTTTCTCCCACATATTGGGTATCAGCGTACTCAGGACAAATTGGACAACAACTTTTGGGGTCCAATTTCTCCTGTTACCTATGGGAAAATAAAAAATTAGTGACTAAATGATAATTTTTGTGGGAAAAAAATAGGAATTTTTATTTTCATGCCCGGGCATTATAAACTTGTGTGAAGCACTTGGGGGTTTAAAGTGCTCACCAAAGATCTAGATAAGTTCCTTAGGGGTCTAGTTCCCAAAATGGGGTCACTTGTGGGGGATTTCCACTGTTTAGGCTCATCTGGGGCACTGCAAACGGAACATGACCCCCATCAACATCTGCATTCCAAAACGTTACTACTTCCTTTCCAAGCCCTGCCGTGCGCCCAAACAGTTTCCCTCCCCCCATATGGGGGAATCAGTGTACTCAGGACAAATTGGACAACAACTTTTGGGGTCCAATTTCCTTGGGAAAATTCAAAAATTTGGGACTAAAAAATCATTTTTGTGGAAAATGTTTTTTTTTTTTTAACACCTAGGCATTATAAACTTTTGTGAAACACTTGGGGGTTCAAAGTGCTCACAACAGATCTAGATAAGTACCTTAGGGGGTCTGGTTTCCTAAATGGTGTCACTTGTGGGGGTTTTCACTGTTTAGGCGCATCAGAGGTTCTCCAAGCGCGACATGGTGTCCAATCTCAATTCCAGCCAATTTTATTTTCAAAAAGTCAAACGGTGCTCCTTCCCTTACGAGCTCTGCCGTGTGTCCAAACAGTGGTTTTCCCCCACATATTGGGTATTGGCGTACTCAGGAGAAATTGCATAACAACCTTATCTGTCCATTTTCTCCTTTTACCCTTGTGAAAATAAAAAAAAGTTTGTAAAAGATCATTTTTGTGGCTAAAAAGTAAAATATTCATTTTTTCCTTCCACGTTGCTTTAGTTCCTGTGAAGCACCAGAAGGGTTAATAAACTTCTTGAATATGGTTTTGAGTACCTTGAGGGGTGCAGTTTTTAGAATGGTGTCACTTTTGGGTATTTTCTGCCATGTAGACCCCTCAAAGTGACTTCAAATGTGAGGTGGTCCCTAAAAAAAATGGCTTTGTAAATTTTGTTGTAAAAATGAGAAATTGCTGGTCAACTTTTAACCCTTATAACTTCCTAACAAAAAAAATTTTGCTTCCAAAATTGTGCTGATGTAAAGTAGACATGTGGGAAATGTTATTTCTTAACTATTTTGTGTGACATATTTCTCTGTTTTAAGGGAATAAAAATTAAAAGTTTGAAAATTGCAAAATTGTAAAAATTTTCGCCATATTTGCGTTTTTTTCAAAAATAAACGCAAGTTATATCGAAGAAATTTTACTTCTAACGTGAAGTACAATATGTCACAAGAAAACAGTATCAGAATCGCGAATATTCGTTGAAGCGTTCCAGAGTTATAACCTCATAAAGAGACAGTGGTCAGAATTGTAAAAATTGGCCCGGTCATTAACGTGCAAACCACCCTTGGGGGTGAAGGGATTAATCCCCCATTCACTAAAAAGATTGCTTAAGAAATGCAAAAACTCAAAACAGTCACAAGTGACTGTTAGGGTTCGAGTTCCCACTGCTGCACAAGGTGAGTCTCGAACCCATCCCACTGCGGTCTCCCATTCATCTCCGGCCGCAGTGGAGCCTGCTCAGCAGAGACGTCGGTCCAGGCGTCTTGCCCACTCCTCTACTGTGCAGTGACTTGCTGCTGCCTTTCCTGGATCTGCTATTATAGCCAGTGCTGGAGCAGCCGTCTTTGAGACAAAGTCCTGCGTTTTCCCATCTGAGCATGCCCAGAGTGAGATCTCTCATTGGAGATCAGGGGTCACATGTTCAGGTGCTGCAGCGGCTCCTATTGGTCCGCCAGGAAGTTCATGTAGCTACGTGTGTTTGTAACAGCTTCTCATTGGTCCTTGTTCCTGGAAGGTCCTGTAACTGTTGCTATAAAAGGGTAGCATGGCTGGGCCGCCATGCGCTAATATCAACCATTGTATGCTATGCGCCAGTGTGATCATGCGTATGTGTGGTTAGGGACCCGGCTGAAATAAGCCACTAGAATACCGACTTAATCGGTGAAGAGTTTGGTATGGTAGCTGGCCAGGGTCGGTGTCCTAGATGCCCTAGATTACCGGCGTAACCGGTGAGGAGTTTTGTTTGCCGTATTCAGGGTCTGGCGTTCAGACGCCATAGATTGCGGGTGACTCCCGCGAGGACATTAGCACATGATCACGCGTTATGTACGCTTAGCACTTAACTGTGTACCTGAGAGCCTGACAGGACACAGCACTTTTCCTCAGCGGCCCTGTGACGTAACAGGGTTTGCTTTCGACGCTAGACAGCGCCCTAGCGTTTTACTTTGCGGCTCACTGAAGCTAAGTGAGTTCGCACCTATCTCCATATAGCGCTGTGGCATTTCCGTTAGCAGTTCTGGGTATTAACAGAGTTCGCACTTACTGCCACAACGCGCTACGGCGTTTATTTTAGCGACTCTGCGGGATAACAGAGTTCGCTACTTTCGCCATTTTACTAGCAGCAGGTTCCGCCTGCACGGTGGACCCCGGGCTGCGAACGCACCTCTCTACCTCATATATTTGGTGCGTTCCGCAGACCCTAACATAATATTAGCGCCAGGGTCTGGCTGGTAAAATGGCGGATGACCAGCGTCTACTACGGGACATCCAGCAGCTGGAGGGTAGGTTGGCGGCTCTTGAGTGCACAACCTCAGCTGTGGATGTTACCGCAGTCGCTGTTCAGGCTGCTAGCGTGGCTGCAGCCAGTGTGTCCACTGCCACCTCTGCCCCCACAATATCCCACCTCCCGGTTCCAGACAAGTTTGCTGGTGACAGCAAGCAATGTCGGGGATTCGTGAGTCAGTGCTCTATACAACTCGAGCTTCTGGCTGCACGTTTCCCCACGGATCGGGCACAAGTGGGCTTTATAATTTCACTTCTGTCAGGCAGAGCGTTGGAGTGGGTCACCCCGCTGTGGGAGCGTGACGACCGTGTGGTGCGGAGTGCTCCTCATTTTCTGGAGGCT
Organism: Oophaga sylvatica; assembly: GCA_033576555.1. NCBI lineage: Eukaryota > Metazoa > Chordata > Amphibia > Anura > Dendrobatidae > Oophaga > Oophaga sylvatica. The sequence continues at coordinate 537,349,279 of JARQOD010000003.1, read as the reverse complement.
CTAAAAAAGGTCTTTTTAGGACCTCAGGTCACCCACGATACGGCGCTACAACTGCTGGCATTGGCACAGGGTTCGTCTTTGGTCAGTCTGTTTTCCGTCCAGTTTCGGACTCTGGCCTCAGAGCTAGACTGGTCGGATAAAGTACTCATTCCAGTCTACTGGCGAGGACTGGCTGATCATGTTAAAGATGCTTTGGCTACCAGGGAGATTCCTGCCACACTGGAGAAGCTTATCGCCATATCTACCCGCATCGACCTCCGTTTTCACGAGCGGAGGTTGGAGCGGTCCCAGTGTAGGCAGAGGTTCCGGCTGACTCCCACCTTCGCCAGACCTCTGGAATCTTCCAGCCAGGCACCTGACTCCCATGAGGCCATGGAGGTTTCTCGAGCGGGACCTAAGTCCCGGGCCGCTCGAGTACCCGTGGTCTGTAACATCTGCCAGCAGTTAGGACACTATGCCAACAAATGTCCACAGCGGTCGGGAAAACGGTTGCGTCTAGTGACCTTGGGAGGAGGTTCACTAGACACTGCGGCATTTTCCACCAAGTTGTCCTTTAAAGGGACAATTACAGTAGGTCCATCCACGCTCTCCGCTGAGCTCTGTGTGGATTCCGGAGCCGAGGGGAATTTCATGTCCTCTGCATTTGCTCTCCGCCACACTATACCTCTGGTGATGCTCGCCCAACTGGTGACTGTGCGAGTAGTGAATGGATCAACTCTGCCCTCCCAAATCACCCACCAGACGATCCCTCTCACTTTATCTATGTCCCCGTCCCATCAGGAGAGTATTTATTTTCTTGTCCTGCCCGAGGGAATAGACGAGGTGTTGCTGGGAGTACCTTGGCTCCGTTATCACTCTCCCCATATTGAGTGGTCCTCTGGGAGGATACTGGGTTGGGGTGATTCATGTAGAGGCAGGTGTATCAGGGAGTGCGTTCAGGTCACCACCACAGAGATACCCGTAGATCTCACTTCTCTTCCTCAGTGTTATTGGGCATATGCAGACGTTTTCTCCAAGAAGGCGGCGGAGACTCTTCCACCTCATCGCCCCTACGACTGTCCTATTGATCTCTTGCCTGGAGCAGAACCTCCTCGGGGGAGAGTATACCCCCTCTCGCTCCCTGAGACGGAGGCCATGTCCCAGTACATTCAGGAGAATCTGGCAAGAGGGTTCATTAGGAAGTCGGTGTCACCAGCAGGGGCAGGGTTCTTCTTTGTGCAAAAGAAGAACGGAGAATTACGTCCATGCATTGACTACAGGGGTCTTAACGCCATCACCGTCAAGAATAAGTACCCGTTGCCCCTAATCTCTGAGCTCTTTGATAGCTCCGAGGAGCAAGAGTATTTACCAAGCTTGATCTACGTGGTGCCTATAACCTAATTCGCATCCGTGAGGGGGACGAGTGGAAGACAGCTTTTAATACCAGGGATGGGCATTACGAATACCTGGTGATGCCCTTCGGGCTCTGTAATGCTCCCGCTGCTTTCCAAGACTTTGTCAATGATATCTTCTGGGATATGCTCTCCACCTCTGTGGTAGTCTATCTGGATGATATTCTCATCTTTTCACCAGATATAGACTCTCACCGGAGGGATGTCAACAAAGTCTTCGACCTCTTACGGGCAAACTCCCTCTATGCCAAGCTGGAGAAATGTGTGTTTGAGCAGGAGTCCTTACCTTTTCTGGGCTATATCATCTCTGCCCAGGGATTGGCTATGGATCCTGCCAAACTACAGGCTGTAATGGACTGGCAAGAACCCCATTCTCTTAAAACGGTGCAGCTCTTTATGGGGTTCATTAATTATTATCACCAGTTCATTCCCCATTTCTCGACTTTGGTAGCTCCCTTGGTAGCCCTCACCAAGAAGGGAGCAAATCCCAAGTTGTGGTCTGGGGAGGTCTCCAAGGCGTTCTCTTCCATCAAGTCGCATTTTGCCAGTGCTCCCATATTACATCGCCCTGATGTTGATAAACCGTTTGTTTTAGAGGTGGACGCCTCTTCTGTTGGTGCTGGAGCAGTCCTATATCAAAAGGATGCTCAAGGTCGGAAGCATCCCTGCTTCTACTTTTCTAAGACCTTTACACCAGCAGAGAGGAATTATTCCATCGGGGACAGGGAGTTGCTGGCTATGAAATTGGCCTTCTCAGAGTGGAGACATCTTCTGGAGGGAGCTCGTTTTCCCTTCCAAGTCTTCACCGACCACAAGAACTTGGTATATTTGCAAACGGCTCAGCGGCTAAATTCTCGCCAGGCCAGATGGTCCCTATTCTTCTCTCGGTTCCATTTCACCCTCCATTTTCTCTCCGGTGAGAAGAATGTTCGGGCCGACGCTCTATCTCGCTCCTTAGTGTCATCAGAGGAGGAGGATGAGGAGCCTCGGCTTATTGTCCCTGAAGAAAGCCTGAGAACTGTAGCCCCGGTTTTGCTAGAGTCTGTGCCTCCGGGCAAGACTTTTGTGCCCACTAATTTGCGACCGGAGGTACTCTCTTGGGCACACTCGTCCAGGGTGGGTGGACACTTTGGGGCAAAGAGGACAACTGAGCTATTGGCGAGGACATACTGGTGGCCACATATGGTCCGTGACGTCAGGGAGTATGTTCAGGCGTGTGTCTCCTGCGCCAGGAACAAGTCCCCTCGACAACGGCCAGCTGGGTTACTTTTTCCTTTGCCGGTGGCAGACAGGCCCTGGGAGATGGTCGGGATGGACTTTGTGGTGGGCTTACCCAAGTCTCGGGGTTTCACTATCATTTGGGTGATCACCGACCACTTCTCCAAAATGGTGCACTTAGTGCCGCTACCACGGTTACCTTCCGCACGGGCCTTGACAGCATTATTTATTAGACACATCTTCCGTCTACACGGTATGCCAGACAAGATTGTCAGTGATCGAGGTCCCCAATTTGCGTCTCGATTCTGGAGAGAGTTGTGTCATCTACTCTGCATTGAATTGAACCTCTCCTCTGCATATCATCCCGAGACGAATGGGTTGGTATAGAGGGCCAACCAGACCTTGGTCACCTACTTGCGACATTTTGTCTCTGCCAGGCAGGATGACTGGGCATCTCTGCTTCCGTGGGCGGAGTTTGCGCTAAATAATGCTGTGGCTGACTCCACCGGACAGACCCCATTCCTCTTAAATTACGGCCAGCATCCGCGGGTACCGGTGCCCATGCCCGTTGCTTCCGCTGACTCCAGGGTGTCAGACTGGGCTGTGGAAGCACGGGACATATGGGACCGCACCCAGGATGCCATTCAGGCTTCCAAGGAAAGGATGAGGTCTTCTGCCGATGCTCATCGGCGTCCCGCTCCGACATTTTCTCCTGGCGACCTAGTGTGGCTCTCCGCCCGAAACATCAGGCTACGGGTGGAATCCACTAAATTGGCACCCCGCTATTTGGGTCCCTTCAAGGTTCTCGAGCAGGTGAACCCTGTGGTTTACCGTTTGGCCCTTCCGCCTCGCCTTGGTATCTCCGACACCTTCCATGTATCCCTCCTAAAACCCGTGGTCATCTCCCGGTTGCCTGAGTCATCTGCCGGGACGTCGGGTTCGTCTTCGGACGACTACGAGGTGAATGCCATTGTTGGGTGCAAAGTGGTACGAGGCAAAAAATTTTATTTGGTGGATTGGAGGGGTTATGGGCCTGAGGATAGGTCCTGGGAGCCTGCCGAGCATGTTCACGCTCCGCAGCTCATCGCTGCCTTTGAACGCAGCGAGGTCCAGAGAAGGGGGGGCCCTAGGAGGGGGGTAATGTTAGGTTTCGAGTTCCCGCTGCTGCACAAGGAGAGTCTCGAACCCGTCCCGCTGCGGTATCCCATTCATCTCCGGCCGCAGTGGAGCCTGCTCAGCAGAGACGTCGGTCCAGGCGTCTTGCCCACCCCTCTACTGTGCAGTGACTTGCTACTGCCTTTCCTGGATCTGCTATTATAGCCAGTGCTGGAGCAGCCGTCTTTGAGACAAAGTCCTGCGTTTTCCCATCTGAGCATGCCCAGAGTGAGATCTCTCATTGGAGATCAGGGGTCACATGTTCAGGTGCTGCAGCGGCTCCTATTGGTCCGCCAGGAAGGTCATGTAGTTACGTGTGTTTGTAACAGCTTCTCATTGGTCCTTGTTCCTGGAAGGTCCTGTAACTGTTGCTATAAAAGGGTAGCATGGCTGGGCCGCCATGCGCTAATATCAACCATTGTATGCTATGCGCCAGTGTGATCATGCGTATGTGTGGTTAGGGACCCGGCTGAAATAAGCCACTAGAATACCGACTTAATCGGTGAGGAGTTTGGTATGGTAGCTGGCCAGGGTCGGTGTCCTAGATGCCCTAGATTACCGGCGTAACTGGTGAGGAGTTTTGATTGCCGTATTCAGGGTCTGGCGTTCAGACGCCATAGATTGTAGGTTACTCCCGTGAGGACATTAGCACATGATCACACGTTATGTACGCTTAACACTTAACTGTGTACCTGAGAGCCTGACAGGACACAGCACTTTTCCTCAGCGGCCCTGTGACTTAACAGGGTTTGCTTTCGACACTAGACAGCGCCCTAGTGTTTTACTTTGCGGCTCACTGAAGCTAAGTGAGTTCGCACCTATCGCCATATAGCGCTGTGGCATTTCCGTTAGCAACTCTGGGTATTAACAGAGTTCGCACTTACTGCCACAACGCGCTACGGCGTTTATTTTAGCGACTCTGCGGGATAACAGAGTTCGCTACTTTCGCCATTTTACTAGCAGCAGGTTCCGCCTGCATGGTGGACCCCGGGCTGCGAACGCACCTCTCTACCTCATATATTTGGTGCGTTCCGCAGACCCTAACAAGTGACAAGCAGCACACTTTATGTAATTGACATTGATTTCAGATTTTTTTATGTAAAAATATTGTGTTACTTTTCTAGAACATTCAAAATGATGACAAAATGTGCATTTAAAAATACAGCAGGACAAATACCAGCAATACCATACACCTCACTGAGTTTGGCACTTTTGCTGCTGCTAACTCTGTTATCTCTCTTGTGTACCCATTATGGCCTGGAGGTTTTGTCTAATGTTTTAGGACTTTCTCTCCATATTTGTATAGCTGTGCTATGACCTTTGACATCCTTTATCCTGAATCACCCTAAAATGTCTCCTGCATTCCCTTCTTTGGCTTTTATACAAACTTTGCTAGTACCTCCTAATGGGCTGCGCTATACCATGATATTTGATGGCTGTCAGGCATTATTGGCACTTACATTTTTGTGAGCCTTCTGTAATTGTTTCAATCGGCTGCAGTGTGTAAAATGGCAACAGGTGTTTTTGGTAATGATCAAATTACCAATTGTTCAAATTCGCTGGTACCTAAAAATTTAATAAAGTTTGACACAAATTTGATTGGTATTTAATTGGTTTACTTATATTTCTATTATCCTTTCCTGAAATTAGGAATATCTTGACAGTACCACAGTGAATTAAAGCACCATATGCTTTTTGGTCATTAAAATGGAATCATGGAAAAATTCATTAAAAAAGTGTGACACTATTTTCTTTGCATAAATGGATTTATAATATATATATAATTTTAAATGGACACTGAAATTCTAAAACAAATTAACATTTTAACTAAAAACAGTACTTTACAATTTAATATGTTTGCGATCTGTTTCTTATATCTCTCCTTTTCCTTTAAGGACCGTCCTATAAATCCCAGTGAAAGAAGAACAAGTACAACTACTTTGATAGTTGATGTCCTTGATGGTGATGACCTTGGTCCTAGGTTCCTTCCTTGCAATCCAGTAGCAAACACCCAAGACTGTCGGCCATTAACTTATAAAGCCAGCATACCAGAACTCAGTCCTCCAGTAAGTATTCCTAACACTTTATGTAAAATAAAACCATTTTTTAAATATATTATGCTTAGAATACAATAACTAACGTACAATATTTAGATCTTGGATTACATAAAATAAACAGCAACGTTACACCTAAAAAAAATTAAGACACACTTCAACAAGCACAATGGTATCATCATAATGATGTAAAAAATATTATCAATGTGATATATGAAAACATTGCGATACCATATCTAGGACCAAATATCTAGGACTAGTCATATATATACATACAACAAACACAAGAAAACATGACCAAAAAAGTCCAAAGGTATGATATAAAAAAATATATATTTTATTAATAAATTGAAAAATCAGAACAGGTGAGAATACTAAGTGCACAATTGTAAACAAGGAACGCTGGAGTACTGCTCCCACATATCATTTAATTATCATACAATCATATAGATAATATTCCCCATTTATATACAAGAGACCTGGCAGTTCTAATCACAGAACAAGTGGATAAGCCTGACGAAGGCTTGCGCCGAAACGCGTGTCGGGGTGACGCGTGGAGTCCTGCTTCTCTGCCTTCCTCCCTCTTCATTGACATCGCTGACCTCCTGGGTGGCTTTTCTCTTCACATAGTGGTATGTTTATCCGATTAATCACTAAGATTACCTGGGGTATATCTTACTATCTGATGGTTTTTATGATATTATCCACTTGTTCTGTGATTAGAACTGCCAGGTTATTATTATATGGAAGTCTTCAAGCACAGGCTGGACTGACCTCTGTCTGAGATGGTTTAGTGGAATCCTACATTGAGCAGGGGATTGGACACGATGACCCAGGAGGTCCCTTCCAACTGTAACATTCTATGATTTGTAGTGGTAATTATTTATATAGATGTGGTTTTCTCTTGAGATAATAACTGATTGCCAAAGCTTACAGAAATTGCTTTATATGACAACACAGAAGCTTTGATGCATGTCATATACATTAGGTTAAAATAAATAAATGCAGCTGATCAATTGTACATTATCTGATATAATCATACTAGCGTGAATTGTAAGTCAAGTCATGTAATGAATGGTCACAAAAGTCCCAAATGTTTGATCTTTTTTACCTAAAATAGGTAAATTGGCTTTTGACCTTTGATAACAATTTAAAAAATAATTTATAGAAATCCATCATTCCATCAAAATTTGATTTAATATGTATATTGAACTATAGCAACAGTATTAGCATTGCTCTCAAGATGCAACACTTTTTGTCCAAAAAGTTTTTTTTCTCAAACATCTTTTTAATCTCTTTAATCATTTTTTAGCTAAA
>JARQOD010000003.1:537306356-537342044 GCA_033576555.1 Oophaga sylvatica | reverse complement strand
GATAGCTCCTGAATGAATGAGCTTATCTCCTGCCGACAGGAGAGGATGTGATTCATGAATGAAGCTTAATTGATTGTATCCACTTTCACCTTAGGTCAGGTCACTGAAGTGAAAGTGGCAATAAATCAATTAAGCTTCATTCATGAATCTATTCCTCTCCTTTCACTGGGAGAGTAAGTTATTCATTCAGGGGGTAAGAGCTCAGCAGACATCATTATAGCTCTGTGCGAGCTCTAACCTGTTAACCCTTTCTGATGGATTACAGTGTGGGACCTGACTGTACATCGGATTGGTAAGAATAATTTTGCTTTTTATTTTATTTTTATTACAGAAATGGTTTTAGCAGGAAAATAAAATATGGTCAAAAACTGTGTGATTATTTCATTAAACTTATTTTTTATTAAACTGTGTGTGTTTGATTTTTGTATCATACAATAGGATTAATAATTGATAGTTGTCTAATTGACAGCTCTCAATTATTAACCTGCCTTAAGGTCACCTTTTAATACTAAGGTGACATTAACGCCTTATTAACCCATTCGCCACCGCTACAGGGCAATGGGAATAGACGGGCAAAGTGCCAGAAAGGGCGAATCTAATTATAGATTTGCCCTTTCTGGGGTGTCTGGGGGCAGATGTTAGTAGCCGGGGGGGCACAAAAAAAATGTACCCTCCCTAGGCTATTATTATCTGCCCCCACTCGCTGGCTTTGTCTGTCTGGTGGAGAAAATACAGCGGGAGCCCACGCATTTTTTTCAACGAATTTACACCTTTAATTAACCCCTACATGTCTGAAATTTTGCACAAATACACTCATGTAATTGTAAGTTCAAACAATATATCAAAATACAGGAAATGACATGGTTAACTGTGTGGAAACAATGTATCATTTCATGTCGGCTTCTGTGATTTCACAAAAGCGGGCAATTGAATTAACGGCTATTACAGTATGTAGAAGTCTAGGAACTATAAATATATGTATATATATATATATATGTCACAATTACATATATATATATATATATATATATGTATTCTATGTGTGTATATGTATTGTTTCTATTCTTTATTAAAGCTGTCAGTGTGATTTTACAGTAATGCCAGGGATGAATTAGCGGCTATTATACTATGTAGAAGTGTATGACCTTATATATATATATTATATATATATTAGATGTATATATATATATATATATTAATATATATAATTATTTGCTTTTTGTGAAAATTTTTTGTTACAATGTGATTTTTACATGACTTTTTACATAGAGATAACTGCTCTATGTAAAACTTCATGTTAAAATCGCATTGCATACAGATGGAAAACTGATGGAAAACTGACAGAAAACGCATGGTGCGATTTAAAATCGCATCAAAATCGCATGCCTTTTTACAACAAATGTACCGTTTTTTTCCTTCCGGAAACGGACCGATTTTTTTCCAGCCAGTGAGTATGAGGCCTTAGTGCAATATCGCTGCGATCAAAATAAGTAGTTCTGGTGTTTTGACTTTTTTTCAATCAGGTTAATCCTTTTTTTATTGATATATTGAGCGATTCTGAATGCGGCAATTCCGAATATGTGTATGTTTGATTTTATTTTTATTGTTTTATTTTGAATGAGGTGAAAGGGGGGTGATTTGAACGTTTATATTTTTAATTTTTTTTTTTATAGTTTTAAACACATTTTTTTAACATTTGGCATGCTTCAACAGTCTCCAAAGGAGACTAGAAGCTGCCACAACTTGATCGGCTCTGCTATTAAGAGGTGATGATCAGATTGCCTCTGTGTAGTAGAATAGCTGACTTGCTATGAGTGCCGATCACTGGATGGCGCTCAGAGCAATCCGGCACTGACAACCATAGAGGTGTTCTGGAGTCATCCGGTTGCCATGCCGACACATCGGTGACCCGTGATCATGTGACGTAGGTCACTGGTGTGCGTATTTCCTGCGCAATTGTTGGAAGCGCATATTAAATGTTGCTTTCAGTGTTTGACAGCGGCATTTAGCTAACTAATAGCTGTAGGTGGATCGTTCAAAACAGCTGACATGTCCTGGAAAAGAGAGGGAGTCTGACATCGGCATAAATATACACCCGATGTCAGAAAGGGGTTAAGGACTGTGAACTACGCATTTGTGAACCTATACTTAAAGTTGTTAGAAATTACTGTATATATTTTAGTTACATAGTTTTGATTTGTTTTGGATCCATTAACCTTTTATTCTTAGTTTGTTTCATCTGTAATTGTCTGTAATTGAGAAATTAGATTTTCAAATGAAATGCAGATGAGACTGTGCATCACTCTAGCTCTATTTCCCACACAGCGCTGCCTCTTCCAGATTGACTTATAGCTTCTATGTTGTGTGACTTCAGGCAAAGTAGACTTTGGTTAAGGAGAAAGAAGTGGCAGTGGGTAACAAATAGAGTCTCATTTGCATATTAATTCAAACACAAATTATTTTCAGAAATAGAGGAATATGCTGGCCATGTAGAGATATTACTGGACTTGACTTTGAAAGAGCTAAATGTGCATATATAGATTGCGGTTTGAAATCCTGCTGCCAGATTGTCTTTAAAGACAAAACAAAATGTCCATATGCATATTGTAAATAAAAATGAACATTTTTTTGTACACCTGATTGTTATAATAGTTGAACAGAACACCCATACACTTCATCAGCAAGGCAGGCTCCTACCCCCACTAAAGGATAATTTTTGGGCTATTTTTGCAGTATAATTAGCCTAAAAATGTCTTTTACTGCATTATATAAATAGGCTCTTGGTTACCACTGGTAACTATCTATTTTTCCCAATCCAGATATGTTGAGGTCTCTTGAACATTTCCAAAACTGTGTTTACTTCAGAGAACAAAAAGGATTCAATGCAGTCTTAGGAGACCTCATTGTGTTACACATGTATTTTCCATGCAAAATTTGTTGAAACTGTCAAATTCAAATTTCAAAGGATCCAATTATCATCACTACTAGCAGGCCATGTTCACTTCTGTACCAAACTGAGTTACCTTTTAAAAGAATGTTACTGTCTTTAGAATACCTAGTTTGTCCATTTATTTTTGGAAAGTCAAGTTCTGAAGAAAAATTTTGCTGTGAATTTAATTTCCCTGGAAAATCAGCACAATTTGGCAAATTCAAATTTTGTCAGATCTGCTTATTTCTAGAGATTACAGCTGAACACTGAGGTTCTGTATGTGAACAGCTGTTCTTTTACAGCACAAAAACAAATTACTAATTCCAATGTACAACAACCTGATTGACCTATTCAGTGTCCATCAAGTCAAATTTTCCAAAGAATCTTGAGTGTTGTTACATCTCTATAGACTAAGAGTTAGGAACAAAAGCTCAAAGACTGTTTTGAAATGTCCAGGAAAATCATTCATAACAAAAGTGAGGATAGGAGGAGGTATTAATGCACCATGAAAAACTAAGTTATAGTATGGGAAATCCAAAGGAATTCCAGAATATATTAGTAGAGCTACCAAACAAAAACTTATGTTAAACTGACGTATGACACAAAACACAAACACATATAATTTTAAATAAGCACAGACCTTTGGGCAAAGCAAAAAAAAAAAAAACAAAATGGTTCAATGGGGGAAATAAGTATGTGACCCCTTACTGATTTTTTGATTTTTGCTCACTGACAAAGACATGAACAGTCTATAATTTTAACATTGAAAGATAGAATATCAAAAATGAAATCCAGAAAATCACATTGTATAATTTGTATAAATGTATTTGCATTTTTCAGTGAGAAATAAGTATTTGATCCCTCTGGCAAACAAGACTTAATACTTGGTGGCAAAACCCTTTTTGGCAAGCACAACAGTCATGCATTTTTGGTAGTTGATAATGAGCTTTCAGCACATGTCAGGAGGAATTTTGGTCTACTCCTTTTAGCAGATCATCTCTAAATCATTAAGATTTTGAGTCTGTCACTTTACAACTCAGATCTTCAACTCCCTCCATAAGTTTTCTATGGGATTAAGGTCTGGAGACTGGCTAGGCCACTCCATGACCTTAATGTGCTTCTTTTTGAGCCACTCCTTTGATGCCTTGGCTGTACGTTTGGGGTCATTGTCTTGCTGGAAGACCCATCCATGACCCATTTTTAATGTCCTGAAAGGAGGGAAGGAGGCTGTCACTCAGAATTTTACAGTAAATGGCTCCATCCATTCTTCCATTGATGTGATAAAGTAGTCCTGTGCCTTTAGCAGAGAAACATCCCCAAAACATAATGTCTCCACCTCCATGCTTGACAGTGGGGACAGTGTACTTTGGGGCACAGGCAGCATTTCTCTTCCTCCAAGCACGGTAAGTTGAGTTAATACCAAAGACTTCAATTTTTGTCTCATCTGACCACAGCACCTTCTTCCAATCCCTCATAGAATCATCCATGTGTTCATTGGCAAACTTCAGATGGGCCTGCACATGTGCCTTCTTGAGCAGGGGGACCTTGCGGGAACTGCAGGATTTTAAACCTTTACGGCGTAATATGCTACCAATGGTTTTCATGGCAACTGTGGTCCTAGCTGCCTTGAGATCATTAACAATTTCCCCCGTGTAGTTTTAGGCTGATCTCTCACCTTCCTCATGATCCAGGATACCCCAAGAGGTGAGATTTTGCAATGTGCCCCAGATCGATGTCGATTGACAGTCATTTGGTATTTCTTCAATTTTCCTACTACTGCACCAGTTGTCTCCTTCTCACCCAGCGTCTTACTTATGGTTTTGTAGCCCATTCCAGCTTTGTGCAGGTCTATGATCTTGTCACTGATATTGTTAGAAAGCTCTTTGGTCTGGCCCATATTGTAGAGGTTAGAGTCTGACTAATTAATTGAGTCTGTGGACAGGAGTCTTTTATAAAGGTGACTATGTAATACAGCTGTCTTTAATGCAGGTAACGAGTTGATTATGATCATCTAACTGGTCTGTAGGAGCCAGAGCTCTTACTGGTTGGTAGGGGATCAAATAATTATTTCTCACTGCAAAATGGAAATACATTTATATAATTTATACAATGTAATCTTCTGCATTTGATTTTTTGATATTCTATCTCTCAATGTTAAAATTAACCTACCCTTAAAATTATGGACTGTTCATGTCTTTGTCAGTGGATAATCTTTCAAAATCAGCAAGAGATCAAATACTCAAATACTTATTTCCCCCACTGTATCTCTGCAGTTGCGATGATCCGCCTCACTCAGGGCTTGCAAAACCTCCTGGTTCAATTTAGCTCTAGGATCAACACTTTCCTGGAGTTTCTTTCTCCTCACATGCAGAACAATCACTGCTTCTAGAGGACAGCTATTTAAACTCCTGAGGTGGAGTTAAGGTAGACAACCTCCCACCCGCTCTATGGTTGTCCACAAAAACCCAGCCATTTAATCAAATTAGCTGTTAACCCCTTGCAGCACTTAATATGCTAAAGGAAAATCACTGGGTTTTACATCACTGACGCAGCTAAACATGTCTCCCCTCTAGTACTTTACCAGTACATAAAATATATTTTATTTAAGTGATTCATGCTCAACAGCAGATAGTGAGATAGTGATCACACAGCACTGAATACTTTTGTAAAAATAATGTGACATTTATTTTCACTGGTTGCACAGTACCGAAAGCAAAACCATAAACCTAGATCCTTAGCCTTGTCCAGGCACTAACAAAACAAAATAGACTCTGACCACTTCAGACACTGGTCAGCTACTCCCAATTCGGTCCCACAAAGCAGCTATCTTCCATAGCAACCAAAGATTCTTGCAGTATGGTGCACACGGCCTGTGCAGCCTCTTCTCAGACAGATACTCTGGCTTGTATCTCTTTTCACCTCTACAACAATCCACTCTGATTAGCTTTCCCCAGCAGACTGATAAGGTGTGAACACAATGTTATGGTCTGCGGAACGCACCTAATAGATAATGTAGAGAGGTGCGTTCACAGCCCGGGGTCCACCGTGCAGGCAGAGCCTGCTGCTAGTAAGATGGCGTGAATAGCGAACTCTGTTATCCCGCAGAGTCTCTAAAATAAACGCTGTAGCGCACTGTGGCAGTTAGTGCAAACTCTGTTAATCCACAGAGCCGCAAGCGGGAATGCCACAGCGCTATATGGCGATAAGTGCAAACTCACTTAGCTTTAGTGAGCCGCAAAGTAAAACACTAGGGCACTGACTAGCGTTTTAAAGTGAACCCTGTTGTGTCACAGAGTCACTGAGTAACCCTACTGGGTCCAGGTACACATTTAACTGCTGTGCGGATAGCAATCCGTGATCATGCAGTCAGAACACAAGCAATAATCTCCTCACCGGAGTAGCCGATATTCTAATGGCTTTTTCAGCCGAGCCCTGAACACGTGCATACAATCTCCTCACCGGAGGTGCAGGTATTCTAGGGGCTTATTTCAGCCAGACCTAACCACATGCATACATGACCACACTGGCGCAAGCACGTAACGGATTTGATACTAGCGCATGGCGGCCCAGCCATGCCACCCTTTTATAGTAGCAACTGCAGGACCTACCAGAAAAGGACCAATGCGAAACCATTCCAGAACACATGTAGTTTCAGGACCTTCCTGGCGGACCAATGGGAGTAGCTGCTGTACCTGAGCATGTGACCCTGATCTCCAATGGGAGATCTTGCCCTGGGCATGCTCAGATGGAGAAAGCAGGGACTTAGTTCCCAAACTGCCTGCTCCACTGGTTATAATAGAGGAACCAGGAAAGAACGCAACAAGCCTCTGCACAGTGTTAAACTGGGCGAGACGCTGGGACCGACGTCTCTGCTGAGCAGGCTCCACTGCGGCTGGAGATGGATGGGGGACCGCAGCGGGACTGGCTCGAGATGTAATGTATGTAGTACAGTTCATATAGCGTCTTGTGCTTGGGTGCGATGAAAATACATGAGACACAGGTTTGATATAGAAAGTCTTGTATTACTTCATACAAGTTGGCAAAAATAGTCACACAGTTTGCAGACACAGAAGCAGGAGACACAGCAGGCCAGAGTAATCTAAGCTCAGCAATCACTCTCCACAACAGATTCAGGATCTTCTTCTCTGTTACCGTAAATCCATGCAAACGTGGGTCTTTCAAAGAGCAGGGTTCAGAGTCCACAAGTGCTTCAGAGTTCCTCAGTAGGAATAGCTGGAGCACAAGGTCCAAGGCTTTAGGAGTCAGGTCACAGGTTCACTGCAGGCTAGATTCTGAAGCACTGATTGCTCAGCTGTGGCTGCTTAAGAAGCAAAAGGAGAGAATCAGGGCGGGAACATGCAAGCTGGAAACTCCATTTTGACTGAGGGCAAGATAGCTGCAGCAAGACAGAAAGTAAAATGGCTGACGAACAAACTGAGTTTCAGGAACATGTACACAGAACCTTACATTACTCCCCCTTAGGGACAACCTCCGGATGACCTCAGGCCAGGCTTGTGTGGGTACCTCTGATGAAACTGACGGAGCAAGCGAGGAGCATTAACGTTATTGACTGGTTCCCATGAGTTGTCCTCCACTGGGTAGCCCTGCCATTTAATCAGATATTGTAACTGATTTCTATACAACCTGGAATCTAAAATCCTTTCCACCACAAATTCTTCCTGACCATCGACTAGCACTGGGTCAGGGCAAGGAGAAGAACGTCCAGGAAACGTATTGGGTGTCGCAGCCTTTAGTAGGGATACATGAAAGACAGGGTGAATTCTCATAGTTCTGGGCAGTTGAAGACGACAAGCAACGGCACTTATAATTTTACTGATTTTATAGGGTCCAATGTACTTATGTCCCAACTTAGACGATGGAATCCTTAACTTAAGATTTCTGGTTGACAGCCAGACCAAGTCTCCTACCTTGAAAGCTGGTGCAGGTTTACGAAATTTATCTGCTGCTTTCTTGTACCTTTCCTGAGCCGATTCCAGATTCTCCTTTAGAAGATCCATATTCTTCTGTAAAGACGTGATTCTTTCAGCCACTGCTGGTAAAGGCGTTTCTATGGGAAATCGTGGTAGAATGTTAGGATGATAACCTAGATTAGAGTAAAAAGGAGACTGCTTAGTGGAGGCACTCTGAGAGTTGTTATACGAGAACTCAGCTAATGGAAGTAGATCCACCCAATCATCCTGTAGGTGGCAGATAAAGCAGCGGAGATACTGCTCCAGGGTTTGATTGGTTCGTTCGGTCTGTCCATTAGTCTGGGGATGAAAAGCAGAAGAAAGGTTTACTTTAATGTCCAATGCTGCACAGAAATTTTGCCAAAACCTAGAAGTGAATTGCACCCCTCTATCCGAAATAACCTCATCCGGTACTCCATGTAAGCGAAACACATCTTTAATCATCAAATCTGATGTCTGTTTTGCAGTGGGTAAGCCGACACAAGGGATAAAATGAGCTGCCTTTGTTAGACGGTCAACCACCACTAGAATGGTGTTCTTCCCTTGAGAGGTTGGTAACTCCACAATGAAGTCCATAGAAATGGATCCCCACGGGCGGGACGGGGTGGGAAGAGGCTGTAACAGACCAGTTGGTGAGGAGCGAGGTGTTTTGCATCTTGCACAGACTTCACATGAAGTGACATAGTTTAAAACATCCTTCCTGCAAGTGGGCCACCAAAAGAAACGAGAGAGATATTCCTGTGTCTTTAGAATTCCTCTATGCCCAGCTATCTTGGAATCGTGAATGAGTTGCAATACTCTCAATCTGACTGTTTCAGGAATATACAGGCGTTGTCCCTGAATACACACACCATTCTTAAAGACAAGACTTACGTCCCTTGGGGGTTGTGCCAAAAAGGAATCCGCATGGTATGCTTCCTTGATGTCCTTAAGTAGGTCTTGATTATGAATTACTCCTAGGAATCTAGAGTCAGGAAGAATAGTCTTAGGAGGAGTAATTGGACGTGTCTCTGCTGAGTAAATCCTAGAGAGTGCATCAGCCTTTCCATTGCGCGATCCTGGTCTATAAGAAATGATAAAATTAAATTGGTTTAAGAAAAGATTCCAGCGAGCCTGGCGAGGAGTCAGGCACTTAGCCGACCTGATAAACTCAAGGTTACGATGATCTGTCAGGACGACTATTTGCTGTGCAGCTCCCTGAAGAAGGTGTCTCCATTCTTTGAAGGCGGCAATAATGGCCAACAACTCTCTATTGCCCACATCGTAGTTCCTCTCAGCCGAAGACAACTGCTGGGAAAAGAAGGCACAGGGATGCAAGACATTCTTCTCACCTGTTCTCTGAGAGAGTATAGCTCCAACGGCACAGTCTGAAGCATCCACCTCTATTATGAAGGCAAGCTCGGGGTTGGGATGTACTAGGATAGGTGCAGTGGTAAATTTATCTTTTAGACGGGAAAGTGCTTCCTGGGCTTGGGGAGTCCAGGAGAACCTAGACTCTTTCCGGGTAAGTTGGGTGATAGGTGACACTACCTCAGAGAAATTTCTAATGAAACGTCTATAGAAGTTGGCAAACCCGATGAAGCGCTGTACCTCCTTCACATTTCTAGGACTTGGCCAATCCTTGATGGCTTGGGTTTTGCTTCCATCCATACTAATTCCTTGTGTAGACAGTACATACCCCAGAAATTTAATTTCGGTCCTATGGAATTCACACTTTTCAAGTTTGATGTAAAGATGATTTTGTCTTAGACGTTCCAAGACCATTCTCACATGTCCATGATGTTCCTCTGTGGAGTTAGAAAAAATTAGAATATCATCCAAATAAATTACCACGAATGTATCTAGGAGATCCCTGAAGATGTCATTCACCAAGTGTTGGAAAGTGGCTGGGGCGGTACTCAGACCAAAAGGCATAACTAGATATTCAAAGTGTCCATAGCGTGACCTGAATGCAGTCTTCCATTCATCCCCAGGTCTAATACGGACTAAGTTATAGGCCCCACGAAGATCTAGTTTAGAGAAAATTTTGGCATGTCGCACTCTCTCCAATAACTCAGGGATTAAAGGCAATGGATAACGGTTTCTAATAGTAACCTTATTGAGTTCCCTATAGTCTACGCATGGTCTCAGAGATCCATCTTTCTTCTTTACAAAGAAGATGGGTGCACCTGCAGGAGATGAAGAGGGGCGTATGAAGCCCTTGGCTAGATTTTCGTCTATGTAATCCTTTAAAGCCTTTATCTCGGGCCCCGCCAGGGGGTAGATCTTACCAAAAGGTATCTCTGCTCCAGGCAATAATTCAATTGGACAATCATATGGACGGTGAGGAGGAAGCTGGTCAGCGTTCTTCTTGTCACATAAATCCACATAGTCCTGGTATACAGCTGGTAGTTCAGGGACTGACATGGTTCCTTTAGGAACAGAGCAAGCTGAAACTTTTGGACTCATCTGTTTCTCTGGAAAGTGTAATTCCTTGGTCTCCCAGTTAATGGTAGGATTCTGAGCCTGCAGCCATGGTAGCCCTAGAATAATGGGAAAGTGGGGAGAAGAGATAAGCATAAAGGACAGTTTCTCTTGATGATCTTTACCCATAAGAACCCTCAAAGGCTCTGTTTCCTGATCCACTGGTCCAGAGGTCAGCAGGGAGCCATCCACAGTTTCCATCTGTACTGGAGTAGCCTTCTTCACTGAACATATCCCCTGTTTCAGAGCAAAGGAGACATCCATAAAATTTCCACTTGCCCCTGAGTCGATCATAGCAGAGCTAGACACCCAAGCTGAGTCAACCCAGAGTTTGATGGAAAGAAAGCAATGAGAATTGTTTTTCTTACAACTCAGCTGGGACACCGCTGAGGAAACTTGAAAAATGGCAGCGTTTACACAGTCAACGTCCTCAGAGGTAACGGAGTTTAAGTCCGAGAAATCAAGATCTGTTGCTGCAGATCTCTCTGGAGCCTGAGGCTCGGACCTGACAGATCCCCTCTCGCAACACTCACAATGAATGAGTGCTGCAGTAGTCTTACGAGAACGGCTGGGGCAGTTTATAATGAAGTGCCCTGACTTACCACAATAGAAACATAGATTTTCCTTAAAACGATGTTCCTTGCGTGCATCACTAACCCGTCGTTGTAAAGAGTCTACCTGCATGGGTTCAGGTTCAGGTTCCCGTGTAATCCTACTCAAAGGTTCCTTAGCTGGAGAGGAAGGTAGGAAAAGGTTAGTGCGATTGCTTTCGAACCATCTCTCTTGCCTGCGTTCAGTCAGACGAGTATCAATACGGATGCAGTAGTTAATAAAGTCACCTAACGCAGTGGGAGGGTCGGCACGAGCAAGTTCATCCTTAATCAGTGGAGATAACCCCTTTCGAAAAATAGATTTTTTGGCGGAACTGTCCCAGGTGGTATCAAGGGCCCATCTCCTGAAATCCAAGGCATATTCAGCTACCGAGTGCTTACCTTGGCGCAAAGCTAACATGGCTGCTTCAGCTGTTGCACCTCGATTGGGGTCATCAAACACCTGCCCCATGGCTGAAATAAAAGCATCAAGGTGATTCAAACAATCATCCTCAGTCTCAATCAGAGGGTTTGCCCACATCAAAGCCTTGTTGGTAAGCAACATAATTATAGTAAGCACCTTAGATCGTTCAGTGGGAAATTGTGAAGCATGTGCAGAAAAAAAAAGATTGCATTGATTAATAAATCCCCTGAATTTCTCACGTTCACCGCCAAAACGAAAAGGGGGCAACTTGGGAATCCCAGAACTCGGGGCTACGGCAGGAGCCTGGACTCGCTCTTCTAGAACCTCAATCCTGGCTCGCAAATCCTGGGCAGTCTGTCCAAACACTTGCAAATTGTGATTAGTGAGGTCCTGTAGGCTTGAAAAACGGGTCTTTATATTCTGCAAATCTGCAAGGATATTATCAGTCACTCCGCAAAGTTCCTTTATGCGGGCCTCCATTTTCCAGATCTTTTAAGACAGGAGTACTGGAAGAAGAGGAGAGGAGAAAAAAAAAAAACAATAGTGTTACCTGTGGTAACACTGCAGAGAGAAAAAAAATCAAGGGAACTGCTCACCTGGAATGGTTGTGAGAAGTCACAACCACTATCATCACAGAAAGTTCACCCGGACATCTGATATCCACAGTTACAGCAGACAAAAAAGAGAAAAGAGAAAAAAAAAACAATAGTGTTTACCTGTGGTAACACTGCAGAAAAAAAAAACACTTAAGGGAATTGCTCACCTGGAATGGTTGTGAGAAGTCACAACCACTGTCATCACAGAAAGTACAACCGGACATCCGATATCCACAGTTACAGCAGACACAGCCTTTCCAGACCCAGCAGACACTAACGTTTTGGCTTCAGAATCTTGTAATGTATGTAGTACAGTTCATATAGCGTCTTGTGCTTGGGTGCGATGAAAATACATGAGACACAGGTTTGATATAGAAAGTCTTGTATTACTTCATACAAGTTGGCAAAAATAGTCACACAGTTTGCAGACACAGAAGCAGGAGACACAGCAGGCCAGAGTAATCTAAGCTCAGCAATCACTCTCCACAACAGGTTCAGGATCTTCTTCTCTGTTACCGTAAGTCCATGCAAACGTGGGTCTTTCAAAGAGCAGGGTTCAGAGTCCACAAGTGCTTCAGAGTTCCTCAGTAGGAATAGCTGGAGTACAAGGTCCAAGGCTTTAGGAGTCAGGTCACAGGTTCACTGCAGGCTAGATTCTGAAGCACTGATTGCTCAGCTGTGGCTGCTTAAGAAGCAAAAAGAGAGAATCAGGGCGGGAACATGCAAGCTGGAAACTCCATTTTGACTGAGGGCAAGATAGCTGCAGCAAGACAGAAAGTAAAATGGCTGACGAACAAACTGAGTTTCAGGAACATGTACACAGAACCTTACACAAGATTCCCATTGTGCAGCAGTGGGAACTCGATCCCTAACACACCCAGTCTGGTTACATGCACAGTCAGCCAGCTGCACCTAATCAGAATCTGCAGTCATAGGATTTAACCCCAGCCTATCTGACTTTTCTACAATATCTTTATATAGATATATACAAACAAATATTTGTGAAAATGATTTAAAGTGCCCTTGTTGTCAGCCCTATCAGGGTGGGACATTCATATGGATACACCTGGGTGGGCCATTTATAAAGTTGGATCCAAAATGGCTGACTTCAAAATGTCCACCATGGTTACCACCCATCTTGAAAAGTTTTCCCCCTCTCATATATTAATGTGCCACAAACAGGAAGTTGATATCACCAACCAATCCCATTTAATTTGGATGTATTCATATAAATGGCCCACCCAGGTGTATCCATATAAATGGCCCATCCTGTACATCTTGTTACATGGACAAAGGGCACAATATACCCCCCACCCCGTGTAGTTTTAGACTGATCTCTCACTGCTGTCATGGAACATATAATTGTTTGGATGATTTTAAATTCATTGCTGCCATTTGAGGAGAAAAATATAGTGGCACGCTCAATATTATGGCATGCCACACATCTCCCTCATGGGACCACGATATATATACATATACACAGAACTGTGCAAAATCTTTAGGCAAGTGAAAAGTGCTGCAAATAAGGATGATTTTAGAAAATAGAAGTGGTGATAGTCTATTTTTATAATTTAAAAGATTGAAAGTGAAGGATCAAAAGAGAAATCTGACTTGATTCAATATTTGGTTTGACCATTAGAAATAATCAAATTGAATTCATGTAAATTGAATTAAAGTCTAGTTTTGTGAAATCCACAGGTCCCTGCAAATTACGACAATTTTTTATTTGATTTACACAAATAGCCCCCCAAGAACACTGGAACCATTTTAACACATTGTAATTTGCATCATACACATCAAGGAGACTACCTGGCAGCAGGTTTACTAGTCCTTTAATGATAATCTCCTGCTGATAAAACTGTGATTTTTATCAAAACTACAACAAGCTGCCCAGTGATACATTTCTGGAACCAGGTTCTCTGTCTCTACATTATCATGCTCTGACATTAGGTGGCAAAAACTTGGTGACAGATTCCAATTAACCCCTTCACCCCCAAGGGTGGTTTGCACGTTAATGACCGGGCCAATTTTTACAATTCTGACCACTGTCTCTTTATGAGGTTATAACTCTGGAACGCTTCAACGGATCTTCGCGATTCTGAGAATGTTTTCTCGTGACATATTGTACTTCATGTTAGTGGTAAAATTTCTTCGATATAACTTGCGTTTATTTTTGAAAAAAAACGCAAATATGGCGAAAATTTTTAAAATTTTGCAATTTTCAAACTTTGAATTTTTATTCCCTTAAAACAGAGAAATATATCACACAAAATAGTTAAGAAATAACATTTCCCACATGTCTACTTTACATCAGCACAATTTTGGAACCAAAATTTTTTTTTGTTAGGAAGTTATAAGGGTTAAAAGTTGACCAGCGATTTCTCATTTTTACAACAAAATTTACAAAGCCATTTTTTTTAGGGACCACCTCACATTTGAAGTCACTTTGAGGGGTCTATATGGCAGAAAATACCCAAAAGTGACACCATTCTAAAAACTGCACCCCTCAAGGTACTCAAAACCACATTCAAGAAGTTTATTAACCCTTCAGGTGCTTCACAGTAACTAAAGCAACGTGGAAGGAAAAAATGAATATTTTACTTTTTAGCCACAAAAATGATCTTTTACAAACTTATTTTTTATTTTCACAAGGGTAAAAGGAGAAAATGGACAGATAAGGTTGTTATGCAATTTCTCCTGAGTACGCCAATACCCCATATGTGGGGGAAAACCACTTTTTGGGCACACGGCAGAGCTCGTAAGGGAAGGAGCGACGTTTGACTTTTTCAAACTAAAATTGGCTGGAATTTAGATTGGATGCCATGTCGCGTTTGGAGAGCTCTGATGCGCCTAAACAGTGGAAACCCCCACAAGTGACACCATTTTGGAAACTAGACCCCCTAAGGTACTTATCTAGATCTGTTGCGAGCACTTTGAACCCTCAAGTGTTTCACAAAAGTTTATAAAGCCTGGGTGTGAAAAAAAAAAAATCAATTTTCCACAAAAATGATTTTTTAGTCCCAAATTTTTGAATTTTTCCAAGGATATTGGACCCCAAAAGTTGTTGTCCAATTTGTCCTGAGTACGCTGATACCCCATATGTGGGGGGGGGAAACTGTTTGGGCGCACGGCAGGGCTTGGAAAGGAAGTAGTAACGTTTTGGAATGCAGACGTTAATGGGGGTCATGTTCCGTTTGCAGTGCCCCAGATGAGCCTAAACAGTGGAAACCCCCCACAAGTGACCCCATTTTGGAAACTAGACCCCCTAAGGAACTTATCTAGATCTTTGGTGAGCACTTTGAACCCCCAAGTGCTTCACACAAGTTTATAATGCCCGGGCATGAAAATAAAAAAATCCTATTTTTTTCCCACAAAAATTATCTTTTAGTCACTAATTTTTTATTTTCCCAAGGGTAACAGGAGAAATTGGACCACATAAGTTGTTGTACAATTTGTCCTGACTACGCTGATACCCCATATGTGGGGGGGAACCACTGTTTGGGCGCACGGCAGAGCTCGGAATGGAAGGAGCACCATTTGACTTTTTCCAACCAAAATTGGCTGGAATTGAGTTTGGATGCCATGTTGCATTTGGAGAGCCCCTGATGTGCCTAAACAGTGGAAACCCCCCACAAATGACCCCATTTGGGAAACTAGACCCCCTAAGGAACTTATCTAGATTTTTGATGAGCAATTTGAACCCCCAAGTGCTTCACACAAGTTTATAACGTAGAGCCGTAAAATTTAAAAATCATATTTTTTCCACAAAAATGATCTTTTCACCCCAATTTTTATTTTTCCAAGGGTAACAAGACTCCAAAAGTTATTGTGCAATTTGTCCTGAGTGTGCCGATACCCATATGTGGGGGTAAACCACTGTTTGGGTGCATGGCAGAGTTTGGAAGGGAAGGAGCGCCGTCTGACTTTTTCAACGCAGAATTGGCCGGACGCCATGTCGTGTTTGGAGAGCTCCTGATCTGCCTAAACAGTGGAAACCCCCATAAATGACACCATTTTGGAAACTAGACCCCACAAGGAACTTATCTAGATGTGTGGTGAGCACTTTGAACCCCGAAGTGCTTCACAGAAGTTTATAACGCACAGCCGTAAAAATAAAAAATCCTTTTTTTTTTACAAAAATGATTTTTTCGCCCCCAATATTTTATTTTCACAAGGGTAACAGGAGAAATTGGACCCCAAAAGTTGTTGTCCAATTTGTCCTGAGTACGCTGATACCCAATATGTGGGAGAAAACTACTGTATGGGCGCACGTCAGGGCTCGGAAGGGAAGTAGTGACGTTTTGGATTGCAGACTTTGATGGAATGGTCTGGGTGCGTCATGTCGCATTTGGAGAGCCCCTGATGCGCCTAAACAGTGGAAACCCCCCACAAGTGACCACATTTTGGAAAAAAGACCCCACAAGGAACTTATCTAGATGTGTGGTGAGCACTTTGAACCCCGAAGTGCTTCACAGAAGTTTATAACGCACAGCCGTAAAAATAAAAAATCTTTTTTTTTGCAAAAATGATTTTTTCGCCCCAATATTTTATTTTTACAAGGGTAACAGGAGAAATTGGACCCCAAAGTTGTTGCCCAATTTGTCCTGAGTACGCTGATACCCAATATGTGGGAGAAAACTACTGTATGGGTACACGTTGGGGCTCGGAAGGGAAGTAGTGACGTTTTGGATTGCAGACTTTGATGGAATGGTCTGGGGGCGTCATGTCGCATTTGGAGAGCTCCTGATGTGCCTAAACAGTGGAAATCCCCAACAAGTGACCCCATTTTGGAAAATAGACCCACAAGGAACTTATCTAGGTGTGTGGTGAGCGCTATGAAGCCCCAAGTGCTTCACAGAAGTTTATAATGTACAGCCGTAAAAACAAAAAAATATTTTTTTTTGTACAAAAATGATATTTTCGCCCCCAGTTTTTTATTTTCCCAAGGGTAACAGAAGAAATAGGACAAATTTCACAATAACTCTTGTGGTCCAGAGTACGCTGATACCCCATATGTGGGGATAAACTACTGTTTGGACGCATGGCAGAGCTCAGAAGTGAAGGAGCACCGTTTGACTTTTTCAACGCAGAATTGCCTGGAATTGAGATCAGACGCCATGTCACATTTGGAGAGCCCCTGATGTGCCTAAACAGCGGAAACCCCCCAATTCTAACTCCAACCCTAACCCCAACACACCCCTAACCCTAGTCCCAACCCTAACCACAAACCTAACCCTAACACACCCCTAATCCCAACCCTAACCCTAATCCTAACTTTAGCGCCAACCCTAACCCTAACTTTAGCCGCAACCCTAACCCTAACCCTAATGGGAAAATGGAAATAAATACATTTTTTTAATTTTATTATTTTTCCCTAACTAAGGAGGTGATAAAGGAGGGTTTGATTTACTATTTATAGCGGGTTTTTATGATTGGCAGCTGTCACGCTAAAAGACGCTTTTTATTGCAAAAATAGTTTTTTGCATCGCCACATTTTGAGAGCTATAATTTTTGCATATTTTGGCCCACAGAGTCATGTGAGGTCTTATTTTTTGCGGTACGAGTTGACGTTTTTATTTGTACCATTTTTGAGCAGGTGACATTTTTTGATCGCTTTTTATTTCGATTTTTGGGAGGTTAGAATGAACAAAAATCAGCAATTCATGAATTCTTTTGGGGGAGGCGTTTTTATTGTTCCGCGTGTGGTAAAATTGATAAAGCAGTTTTATTCTTCGGGTCAGTACGATTATGGCGATACCTCATTTATATCATTTTTTTATGTTTTGGCGCTTTTATAGAATAAAAACAATTTTATATAAAAAATAATCATTTTTGCATCGCTTTATTCTGCGAGCTATAACTTTTTTATTTTTTCGCTGATGATGCTGTATGGCGGCTCGTTTTTTTGCGGGACAAGATGACGTTTTCAGCGGTACCATGTTTATTTATATCGGTCTTTTTGATCGCGCGTTATTCCACTTTTTGTTCGGCGGTATGATGATAAAGCATTGATTTTTTTGCCTCGTTTTTTTTTTTTTTTTTTAAGGGGTTCACTAAAGGGGTTAACTAGTGGGACAGTTTTATAGGGGGGGTCGTTACGGACGCGGCGATACCAAATATGTGTACTTTTATTGTTTGTTTTTTTTATTTACAGGAAGAAATGAATTTATTGGGGAATATTTTTTTTTTTTTTTATTTATTTTGGATTTTTTTTTATAACATGTTTATTTTTATTTTTTTTAACTTTTTTACTTTGTCCCAGGGTGGGACATCACTGTATTTTATCAAATCGCTGGTGTGACAGTGTGCACAGCACACTGTCACACCAGCGATCGCTCAGGCATAGATGCAGGCTTCTCAGTGCCTGCTCTCAGCAGGCACTGAGGAAGCCGCCTCCCTCCAGGACCCCGGCGCCATCTTGGATCCGGGTCCTGGGAGGGAGGAAGCCCTCAGAACAGCGCGATCACATCGCGCTGGTCTGAGGGTCTCAGGGGGGCGCGCAGGGAGCCCCCACCCTGCGCGATCCTCCCCTGTGCCCCCAGTACACCGCGATCATGTTTGATCGCGGTGTGCTAGGGGTTAATGTGCCGGGAGCGGTCCGTGACCGCTCCTGACACACAGTCACGGGTGTCAGCTGTGATAATCAGCTGACACCCGGCGGCGATTAGCTGCGCTCCCCTCAGGAGCGCAGCTGATCGCCTATGACGTACTATCCCGTCCATGGGCAGAATGGCACGGGTTTTATGGACGGGATAGTACGTCTAATGTCAGAGAGGGGTTAATAAAACTGCACACGGCTTGACATTTTTTCTAGTTTAATAAAAAACGGTTCAAAAATTATTGAACTTAGCCATTTCTGGTCATGCAGACGGGTCTCTGCAGAACACTGATCCAAGCTAACCATGTCTCTGTCAGTGCTAGGTAAGTGAATGTGCAAAAAAAAATGGCAGGAAGCCGCAGTATAGATGAAGTTTGTACAGTTGTCAAGTTTAACTGGTGACACTGGTGTGCAAAATAAACAGTAAAGACCAAAAGTTTGGACACACCTTCTCATTTAAAGATTTTTCTGTATTTACATGTCTATGAAAATTGTGCATTCACACTGAAGGCATCAAAACTATGAATTAACACATGTGGAATTATATACTTAACAAAAAAGTGTGTAAGAACTGAAATTATGTCTTTTATTCTAGGTTCTTCAAAGTAGCCACCTTTTGCTTTGATGAATGCTTTGCACACTCTTGGCATTCTCTTGATGAACTTCAAGAGGTAGTCACCGGGAATGGTTTTTACTTCATAGGTGTGCCCTGTCATGTTTAATAATTGGGATTTCTGGCCTTATAAATGGGGTTGGGACCATCAGTTGTGTTGTGCAGAAGTGTAGTGGATACACAGCTGATAGTCCTACTGAATGGACTGTTAGAATTTGTATTATGGCAAGAAAAAAGCAGCTAAGTAAAGAAAAACGAGTGGCCATCATTGCTTTAAGAAATGAAGGTCAGTCAGTCTGAAAAATTGGGAAAACTTTGAAAGTGTCCCCAAGTGCAGTTGCAAAAACCATTAAGCGCTACAAAGAAACTGGCTCACATGAGGACCGCCCCAGGAAAGGAAGACCAAGAGTCACCTTTGCTTCTAAGGATAAGTTTATCTGAGTCACCAGCCTCAGAAATCGCAGGTTTACAGCAGCTCAGATTAGAGACGAGGTCAATGCCACACAGAGTTCTAGCAGCAGACACATCTCTACAACAACTGTTAAGAGGAGACTTTGTGCAGCAGGCCTTCATGGTAAAATAGCTACTAGGAAACCACTGCTAAGGATAGGCAGCAAGCAGAAGAGACTTGTTTGGCTAAAGAACACAAGGAATTGACATTAGACCAGTGGAAATCTGAGCTTTGGTCTGATGAGTCCAACTTTGAGATCTTTGGTTCCAACCACCGTGTCTTTGCGCGATGCAGAAAAGGTGAACGGATGGACTCTACATGCCTGGTTCCCACCGTGAAGCATGGAGGAGGAGGTGTGATGGTGTGGGGGTGCTTTGCTGGTGACACTGTTGGGGATTTATTAAAAATTGAAGGCATACTGAACCAGCATGGCTACCACAGCATCTTGCAGCGGCATGCTATTCCATCCGGTTTGCGTTTAGTTGGGCTGTGTAAGGGCTATTTGAGCAAGAAGGAGAGTGATGGGGTGCTACGCCAGATGACCTGGCCCCCACAGTCACCAGACCTGAACCCAATCGAGATGGTTTGGGGTGAGCTGGACCACAGAGTGAAGGCAAAAGGGCCAACAAGTGCTAAGCATTTCTGGGAACTCCTTCAAGATTGTTGGAAGACTATTTCTGGCGACTACCTCTTGAAGCGCATCAAGAGAATGCCAAGGGGGGGCGTGATTTGCTGCTAGATGTGAGCAGACATCTTTCTGCTGGGCTCCTGAAGCCCCCTGCTTTAGCAACGAAATAAGCTACGTTTGGAGGAGGCTGGGAGAAAAATCTTCGACACCGGAGGACCCCTGATCACATAAGGATTATAAAAATCCTAACTTGGACTGTTTTGGAGCCAGATTGAGAGGAGGAACGTTTGAGGCCTACAGAGAAGGGAGAAGCCGGGGCCTGGAGTAGCCCTGTGCAGCCCAGTGCAGCCGCATCCTGTCTGAGCCTCCAGCACTGGTTTGGGACCTGTCCCCCCTTCTAAAGTGAGCGGTTTGCCCCCTGACTTCATCGGGTGCAAGAAGACCTGGATATAAAGAAGATAAAGAAGAAATTTTCTCACCGTTGCAGTCTCCAGTGTCCTGGGCGTCCCTGAGGCTTCCTCCATTGCCTGAAGCGGTGTGGAGATCTTCAGCGCCGGCGGTCTTCTCAGGATCAAGCCGACGTCTTCTTCAATCAAGTTCCAGGAGGGACCGGAGACCGAGACCTCTTCACCTGAAGCCGGGACGTCCCGTGTGCTGCAGCTGCATCGTCGGTTTCCACGAAGGTAAGCGGTGAACGCCGCCATTACCGTAAAGTGAATCCGTTGCAGTAAAGTGATTTTGCGCTCTGAAAGGAGTCGCTAATTTGGATAGCGTCACTAAAAGCATCGCAAAGGAGGATTGCGACTTGGAAAAGTCGCATAACAAGTCTGCGTTCTAGAAAGTATCGCACAGCTCAAGTGCGACTCGAACAACGACGCATAATCTTTAAAGGCTTTATTGGAGTCCCGGATTGCGACGCCAGCTACATCTTGATTCATCTCTCTTCTGGAGGATCTTATTTGTTCTTCAACATCTGGTAACTTGGTTTGTTCCTGGAATTTTCCATTAAGGAGGAATCCCATTCTTGAAGAAGTCTGCATTTGCCTGACGTTTCCTATCTTTTTGGAACTAAACTCGCTAAAATCATTCAGCGAGCTCAGTCATTCCTGTCTTCTTATCCTGACAGCTTTTATTTCAGCAAGTCTTGCAGGTTGTATTTCAAAGAAAAAAGACGCGTAGATTGGTTAATCATTCACTTGTGTTACTTTGTATTGCATTTGATTCTTTCCTCTTTGTTGAAAGGTTACCCCTCTTTAAAAATGAGTACTAAAAGTAACAAAAAAACTCAGGGGGAAAAATCATCACACAAACCAGCACTGAGATCTGCTGTCAGGAAGGATATCACTGATCTTGATGAGGCAATTTGTATCAGCCCTTCCGCATCTCCGCCTGCGGAGGGCTATAAAATTGGCTTAAAAGATGATACTAGCATGCTGAAAGAAATTCAAGACATAATTGATACTCAGGCTGATATGGATACCACTGTCACTAAAAAAAGAAACATAATTAAAGCTTGGTCTGACTCTGAGGAGGAGTTTCATGACACTTCTCCTACTCAGAGTCCAGATAGAAGTAGGCCTAGGCTATCTGAGGAGGCACCCAAAATATGCCCTATTGAAGGGATTCAAGCTTCCAATGAGGGTGTATCCCAAGCTTACGTGAAAGATCTAATAGTCGCCCTAAACAATAGTCTTAGATTGACAATGGAGGAAAATACCAATCGTTTACAAGCCAAATTTGAAGTTATCAATTCTCGGATTGATAAACACGATAAAAAAATTGTTGTCTTGGAAAAGAGTTCTTCTTCTTTACAGAAGCAGCAAGCAGATACACAAAAAGAGGTGCAATACCTAAGAATGAAGCTTGCTGACATCGAGGACCGCAGTAGGCGGAACAACATTAAATTGAGGGGAATTTCTGAAAAAGTAAGCCAGGCAAATTTACAGAACTACACTATGGGGATCCTTAAAAAAATCTTTCCGGATTCTCCGGAACTTGAGCTAATGATTGACAGGATACACAGGTTACCAAGACCTAGATCCATTTTGGAAGATATTCCGAGGGATACAATACTAAGATTTCATTTTTATCCCACTAAAGAAAGACTCCTAGTTTTTATGAGGGACAAGAAGCAGCTCCCTCCCCCGTTTGATCATATTAAAGTATTCGTTGACTTGTCCAAAGATACAATCCAGCTAAGAAAGAGCTTTGGGGAAGTCACTTCAATTTTACGCAGGATGGGTATCCAATACAGATGGGGCTTCCCAACTAAATTACTTGTAAATAGAGGAGGCAGGATTGTTTCATTACTCACACCACAAGATGGTATGTCCTTTATCTCCTCTCTGAACAAAATTGGGGATAATCCGGGGTAAGAAGTTGTGTACTTTATTCTTTGTAAATGTGTCATTTGCAGGGGGCTTCTAATGCCATCCATGAACTTTCCCATTTAAGGAGAACATCCTTCGAATTCGAGGATTCTTCACAAGACTGTTTAGTTGGTTATTAAGTTTTGTGTGTTTTGTTTTTTCTGTTTGTTAGCATTATTGCTTAGGAGAAAATGGTTAAAATATTATCATTTAACGTGAGAGGCCTAAATAGCCCGGTTAAGAGGCACTCTACATGGAGAGAGATCAAGAGAAGCAGAGTTGAGATCATTTGCTTACAGGAGGTCAAGCTTGCCAAGTCAGGTCACCCAAGATTCGAAAATAAAAATTATTCTCATATATTTGAAGCCCTAAACGATAAAAAGAGGGGAGGGGTTATTACCCTTATCAAAAACTCATTAGATTTCCGCAGCATCGAGACTCACTCAGACCCAGAGGGTAAATATTTAATACTGGTGGCCATGGTCAATAATCAATTGACTACTATCATCAATGTTTATGCGCCTCATAACGCTCAGATTAAATTTTTCAACGAGCTTGACAGTAAAATCCAGGAGGTTAAGAAGGGGGTGGTGATTGTAGTAGGAGACTTTAATATTGTCCCTGACGCCCAGCTGGATTCTACTGCAAGGTCTAGGTCTTCTTTCCCAGTTTTAAAAGGATGGCTCCACAGCCATGAATACCTGGATGTTTTTCGGTGCATAAACACTTCATCATTGGAATATACGCATTATTCAGAGGTACATAAGACCTTTTCGAGAATCGACCTATTCCTTACCGATTACTTTTCAATTTCCAGATTTAGGAGAATAGATATCCTACCAAAGTCCTTTTCAGACCACTCTCCTGTAATCTGTGAAGTGGATCTTGGTCTATCACATAAGAGAGACTTTCTCTGGAGATGTAATTCCTCACTTTTGTACAACCCAATCTTCAGAGAAAAAATCGAGAAAGCCATCACTAACTATTTTAAGGAAAACGAGTCGGAAGATGTGAGCCCGTTCACATTGTGGAATGCCCACAAATGCGTTATAAGAGGAGTGATGATAGGCTTACTGAATCAAAAAAAAAAACAGGACAAGGAAAAGATCCACAATTTACAAATGGATCTTAAGAATAAGGAAGATGCACAACAAAAATTAGTGGCACCTTCTTCAGAACTGCATTTAGAGATTATCAACCTCAGAATTGCGCTGAGAGCAGCTTTATTCGAAGACTATGATAGGTATGCCAAGAGGATGAAAGCGAATTTCTACTCCTCATATAACAAACCTTCCAAGCTTATGGCCCAGAGATTCCAGGCCATAAGAGTTAGGAATAGGATTAATAGGATCAAATATAACGGAATGATCTCCGACCACCCTAAAGAAATAGCGGATCATTTCGCAGATTATTTCTCTTCCCTATACAATCTTAAGTACGACCCAGATACATCCCAGCCTGACAAACTCCACATCCAAAAATTCTTATCAAGTATTAACCTACCTGAACTTTCTGCTGAGCAATTGACGGCCATCGACGCCCCTTTTACTCAGCATGAAATTTCTGAATCCATCAAGAAACTAAAACTTAAGAAATCACCGGGACCTGATGGTTTCACGAATGAGTATTTTAAAGTGTTTGCCCCTCACCTGGTTCCCTGCCTCGGCTCAGTGTTCAATAAAGCATCTTCGATTGGAGAATTCCCACCGGAAATGCTAAAGGCCACTATAATCTTAATTCCCAAAACTAAAGGAGACCTGGAGTCGGTCAAAAATTATAGGCCAATTTCACTAATTAACACTGACGTAAAAATATATTCAAAAATCATTGCCAATAGAATCAAATTTATTCTTCCAAGCATTATTCACAAAGACCAGATGGGCTTTATCCTGGGACGTCAGACCAGTGACGGTACTAGAAAGGTATTCAATCTAATTCACTCTGTCAGATCTAAAAGAACTCCTTCAATTCTCCTAGCGTTGGATGCTGAGAAGGCATTTGATAGAGTGAATTGGGACTTTTTGGTAGCGGCCCTTAAAAAATTTGGATTTAGCCTCAATATAATTAAAACAATCATGGCCTTATATGCTTATCCCTCAGCAAACGTGTATGTAAATTGTCACCTATCTAAAAACATTCCAATAACGAATGGTACAAGACAGGGATGTCCCTTGTCCCCTCTGCTATTCGCTATTATCATGGAGCCACTTGCTGAGAGAATAAGAGGGAATGAGTCGATTAGGGGAATCCAGATAGGGGCAAAACAGTACAAAATTAGCCTGTTTGCGGATGATGTCATCCTCAGCCTTACAAATCCTTCATGCTCTATTATGCATGTCCTCCAGGATTTTGGAGATTTTTCAAAGGCATCGTTGTTCAAAATTAACAAATCAAAGTCTAAAATTTTGGACTTTTTCTTGAGCCAGGATGATATCTGCGGTATTAAAGGGAATACTAATTTTGATTGGGAAAAGGAGTCGCTGACATATCTTGGCATACTTATCTCTAGAGTTTTTCGCAAGACGATTGATCTTAACCTCCAAAAAATCACTAAGGAAGTGCAATCTGAACTTAATAATCTTGGGAAGCAGGAAATTTCTTGGGCCGGGAGAATTACTTTATTTAAACTTTTTACTCTCCCCAAAATTTTATACACCTTTAGAGCTTTACCTTTACTTATTCCGTTAAAGCTAATAAAAAAACTACAAAGTATAGTTAACACATTCATATGGAACAAGAAGAGAGCAAGGATAGCATTCACCACTATCATCAAAATTAAAACAAATGGAGGCCTTGCTCTCTCAAATTTGGTTAACTATTACTACTCCTCCTTGGTGAAACAGTCTCGTATTTGGCTCAGGCCGGATAA
Organism: Oophaga sylvatica; assembly: GCA_033576555.1. Classification (NCBI taxonomy): domain Eukaryota; kingdom Metazoa; phylum Chordata; class Amphibia; order Anura; family Dendrobatidae; genus Oophaga; species Oophaga sylvatica. The sequence goes on along the minus strand of JARQOD010000003.1, from coordinate 537,316,544 downwards.
TGGCCCGGCTTGGTCAGAGATTGAAAGACACTATAATAGGAACACTCCTCTGGCAAAATTAATTTTAAGTAATGTCCTATCATCCTCCTCTGTATCGCATATCTCGCCGACTATTTCTGCTACCTTATATGCCTGGACCTATATGGCCAAAATCCAAACACAAAGCAGGAAGAGGTTCAGATATGACCAAATCAAGGACATATCACTGAGGTTTTTTGGCTTGATTATGGAAAAGGAAATTCCTAGCTCTTGGAGATTGGCTAGTTTAACGAAAGTACAGGATATTTTTGATGGCAAAGATTTCATTGAATATGAAGCGTTGTTGTCAGTACATAAACTTCCTCCTGAAGATGCCCAAATCTTTTATTTCATTAAAAAACTCATCTCCAAATTTATCAGGAAAAAGTCTCTTATAACGGAGATGGTAGGCATGTTAATTTGTAATCCGGACAATAACCTTTATTGGAAATCCAAATTTATTTATAACTTCTTAAACGAAGATCTAGTACCCAAGGAAACCCTTTTCGAGACTAACTGGCAAAGGGATATGAACTTGAATTTCTCTCACGATCAATTGCGGAAAGCACTTAAAGCTACTTATTCCTCAAACATATGTGCTTCCCTCCATGAGTCGTATTATAAATTAGTCTCCCGATGGTATTTCACACCTGCTAAAATGGCAAGAATTTTTCCGGGAGTGTCCCCTAACTGTTGGAGAGACTGTGGTTTCGCAGGGAATCTTCTACATGTCTTTTGGGAGTGCCCCAAGATAAGGTTACTATGGTCAAATGTCTCTGACTTGGTGGATAAGATCACTTCTAGAACTGTGACGTTGACCCCTCAATTGGCCTTATTGTCTCTCGATCTTGAGGAAATCCCTCACTCATACAGACATCTAATCATCCACTTATTCTTGGTAACCAAAAACCAAATAGCTTCTCTTTGGAAGGAAGAAGCGGTTCCTAAAATAGCCGACATTGTAGACAAAATGTCTCTGCACATGTCATACGAGAAAAGCCATGCACTGGCTAACAACAGTTTTACTTCCTTCTGTAAAAAATGGAATCCTTGGCAAGACTTGACCTCTTAATTTCGCTTATGTTGGCTTGACTCTCTCCTATATCCTCTCACGGCAAAGATTCTCTTTGATTGATTAACAATTGATATCCTCTACTGTTAGTTTAGAAATGTTATTGTTATGGTTATGTTATTATTATTTATTAATATCCTTACTGTCGAGCTACTTGATATATTCTACAGTTAGATTTCTTCATCTCCATGATTAACTCGATTGATGTCTAGTACTGTTAAGTATGGAAAGTTATATTCTATTTGAGATGTAAGACTGTAATACTCTACTCTCATTGCTAAAAATTATAATAAAGTTATTTTGAAAAAGAGAATGCCAAGAGTGTGCAAAGCAGTCATCAAAGCAAAAGGTGGCTACTTTGAAGAACCTAGAATAAAATACATATTTTCCGTTGTTTCACACTTTTTTGTTAAGCATATAATTCCACATGTGTTAATTCATAGTTTTGATGCCTTCAGTGTGAATGTACAATTTTCATAGTCATGAAAATACAGAAAAATCTTTAAATTAGAAGGTGTGTCCAAACTTTTGGTCTTTACTGTACATACACAGTCAAATGTGTACGTTTAAACATTTTAAAATTTGTTTTTATCAAAATTCACATCTCTGCCCAAAGATAATCTGATAAAGTTTCTAAGTGTTCACACATCTAAAAAGCTAAATCAAGCATCAGGGCACTGTTTTTTTTTTATTGTGACAGATTCAAAATTTAAATATTTAAAAAAAAATGTGCAAAGGAAAATTGCTTGAGACATGCACATTTTATGGGGTAGACAGTCTCCGTTAAATGTCTGGATTTGGGGATTTTTTTGTGTATATTTTTTGTTTTTAAAAATTGTATTAAACTTCGCTTCATAAAAAGGATTGCACAAGAAATCCAAAATCTCACTAGTCTATTTTGACAGGTACAACATATGAGGCTAGCACTGATTTCAGATTTTTTTTTTTCCTGCTAAAACTTGTGTTTTCTTGCTGCTGCTTTCTAGTGCATTATAATTGAAAAAGAGAATAAGTCAAATCTATTCAATTATCTTTACTAGTAACACCAAATATTTACTTGATTTAGATTTCTGTTTTGTTCATTCACTTTCCAATTTAACTGATAAAAATAAACTATTTAAACTATTTTCAAAAGCATTCTAACTTTTCAGCATTTTTTCCATAACTACCTTTTGCACAGTACCATATATGCAATAAAATTTTAAGTTTCAACTTACTTTTCTATTTACCAAATGATTTAGGTGGAAAATAAAGTTATTAGTTGTTGTTTTTGTATTTTCTCTCAGTGAACCATTACTGATGCTTTCAAGTGTCTACAATTCAATACTATAACACTCAATGTTGTCAAGATTTCCAATTAGTCACAGTTCCAAAGATCACATGTAGGCAAATTCAAGCAGTGTTTTGACTGTAGAAGATTACAATAACACATGCTATCCAGGCAAGAACGTGATGGCCATGAAATGCAGTTTCATGTGATTTTCTACAAGAGTGGACAAAACAAAGGTGCACATGGTGTTAGGGTTCGAGTTCCCGCTGCTGCACAAAGGGAGTCTCAAACCAGTCCCGCTGCAGTCCCCCATCCATCTCTGTCCACAGTGGATCCTGCTCAGCTTAGACGTCAGTTCCAGCATCTCACCCAGTCTAACAGTGTGCAGAAGATTACTGCTGCCTTTCCAGGCTCTGCTATTGTGGCCAGTACTGGTTAGCAGCGAGCAGACGTCTTTAGGACAAAGTCCTTGTTTTCCCATTCTGAGCATGCCCAGGGTGAGATCTCTCGTTGGAGATCAGTGGTCACATGATCAGGTACTGCAGCAGCTCCTATTGGTCCGCCAGGAAGGTCCTGTGACTACTGGTGTTCTGGAACAGTTTCATTGGTCCTTGTTTCTGGCAGGTCCTGCAGCTGTTACTATAAAAGGGTGGCATGGCTGGGCCGCCATGCGCTAGTATCAATTGCATTATGTGCTATGCTCCAGTGTGATCATGTACGCATGTGGTTAGGGCTTGGCTGAAATAAGCCCCTAGAATACCGGCTTCTCCAGTGAGGAGATTGCTTGATTGCGTTGCTTTCTACATGATCACAGACTGCTATCTGCACAGCAGTTGTCTGTGTATCCCTGTGAGTCTAACAGGACACAGTCTTTTTCTCAGCGGCTCTGTGACGCAACAAGGTTCACTTTATAACGCTGGTTCAGTGCCCAAGCGTTTTACTTTGCGGCTCACTGAAGCTAAGTGAGTTTGCACTTATCGCCATATAGTGCTGTGGCATTCCCGTTAGCGGCTCTGGGGATTAACAGAGTTCACACTTACTGTCACAGCTTGCTACGGCATTTATTTTAGCGACTCTGCGGGATAACAGAGTTCGCTACTTTCGCCATCTTACTAGCAGTAGACTCTAACATAATACCAGCGCTAGGGTCTGGCTAGTAAAATGGCAGACGACCAGCGCCTACGGCAGTTAATCCAGCAGCTGGAGGGTAGGTTGGCGGCTCTCGAGCGCACAACCTCAGCTGTGGATTTGACCGCAGTCGCTGTTCAGGCTGCTAGCACAGCGGCAGCCAGTTTGTCCTCCAACACCTCTGCTCCGACCTTGTCCCATCTTCCACTTCCAGACAAGTTTCCTGGTGACGGCAAACATTGTCGGGGATTCGAGAGTCAGTGCTCTATACAACTCGAGCTTCTGGCCGCACGATTTCGCACAGAGCGGTCACAAGTGGGTTTCATAGTGTCACTTCTGTCGGGCAGAGCTTTGGAATGGGCAACGCCGCTGTGGGAGCGTGACGATCGCCTGGTGCGGAGTGCTCCTCTTAAAAAGGTCTTTTAGGCCCTCAGGTCACCCACTATTCAGCGCTCCGACTGCTGGCAATGTCACAGGGTTCGAGCTTGGTCAGTCAGTTTTCAGTCCAATTTCGAACTCTGGCCTCCGAGTTAGAGTGGCCGGATAAGGTCCTTATACCGGTATACTGGAGAGGTCTGGCTGACCATGAAAGGGACGCCTTGGCCACCAGGGAGATTCCTACCTCTCTGGAGAAGCTTATCTCCATATCTACCCGCATCGACCTTCGCTTTCACGAGCGAAGGTTGGAGCGGGCCCAGTGTAGACGGAGGTTTCGGCTAGCTCCTACCTTTGCCAAACCTCTAGAATCTCCCATTCAGGCGCCCGACTCCCCGGAGGTCATGGAGGTTGTTCGAACGGGACCTAAGACTCGGCCCATGGTTTGTAACAATTGTCAGCAGTTAGGACATTATGCCAATAGATGTCCCCAGCGATCGGGAACACGTTCGCGTCTAGTGACCATGGGAGGAGGTTCACTAGTGTCAGCAGCATTTGCCTCCAAGCTGTCCTTTAAAGGGACAATCTCTTTTGGTCCATCCACTCTAACAGTTGAGCTTTGTGTGGATTCTGGAGCAGAGGGGAACTTTATGTCCTCTGCTTTTGCTCTCCGTCACACAACACCTCAGGTGATGTTCGCCAAACCTGTGACTGTTCGAGTGGTGAATGGCTCCATACTGCCCTCACAGATCAAACATCAGACAATCCCTCTCACATTAGCTATGTCTCCTTCCCATCAGGAGATTATTTCTTTCCTTGTCCTTCCTGAGGGTATAGATGAGGCTCTGCTGGGAGTACCCTGGCTTCGTCTTCACTCCCCACATATTGAGTGGTCCTCTGGGAAGATACGGGGTTGGAGTGAGTCTTGTAGAGGTACATGTGTGAGGGAGTGTGCTCAGGTTGCTACTACAGGGATACTCGCAGATCTCATTTCCCTGCCCAAGTGCTATTGGTCCTATGTAGACGTGTTCTCCAAAAAGGCTGCGGAGACGCTTCCGCCTCACCGCCCCTATGACTGTCCTATTGACCTCTTGCCTGGAGCAGAACCTCCCTGGGGAAGGGTTTATCCTCTCTTTCTCCCGGAGATGGAGGCTATGTCCCAATACATTCAGGAAAATCTGGCAAGAGGGTTCATTAGGAAGTCATTGTCACCTGCTGGGGCAGGGTTCTTCTTTGTGCAAAAGAAGAATGGAGAATTACATCCCTGCATAAATTACAGGGGTCTTAACGCCATTACAGTTAAGAATAAATACCCGCTGCCTTTAATTTCTGAGCTCTTTGATAGGCTCCGGGGAGCAAGGGTATTTACCAAATTAGACTTGCGGGGTGCTTACAATCTGATTCGCATACGCGAGGGGGATGAGAGGAACACGGCTTTTATTACCAGGGATGGGCACTATGAATATCTGGTGATGCCCTTCTGGCTCTGTAATGCCCCAGCCGTTTTCCTAGACTTTCTTAATGACATCTTCCGGGATATGCTTTCCACCTCGGTCGTGGTCTATCTGGATGATATTTTCATCTTCTCTCCAGATATTGACTCCCACCGGAAAGATGTCTGCAGAGTCTTCGACCTCTTGCGGGCAAATTCCCTTTATGCAAAGTTGGAGAAATGCGTGTTTGAGCAGGAGTCTTTACCATTCCAGGGCTATATCATCTCCGCCCAGGGATTGGCTATGGATCCTGCCAAATTACAAGCTGTGATGGACTGGCAAGAACCCCATTTCCTTAAAGCGGTGCAGCGCTTTATGGGGTTCATTAATTATTATCGCCAGTTCAGTCCCAATTTCTCAACTTTGGTAGCTCCCTTGGTAGCCCTCATCAAGAAGGGAGCAAATCCCAAATTGTGGTCTGAGGAAGTCTCCAAGGCTTTCATCTTAATTAAGTCTCAGTTTGCTAGCGCTCCCATTCTACGCCGCCCTGATGTTGATAAGCCATTCATATTGGAGGTGGATGCCTCATCCGTTGGTGCTGGAGCAGTCCTCTTTCAAAAGGATGCTCAAGGTCGAAAGCATCCTTGCTTCTTATTCTCCAAGACCTTCACACCAGCGGAGAGGAATTATTCCATCGGGACAGGGAGTTGCTAGCAATGAAATTGGCTTTCTCTGAGTGGAAACATCTTTTGGAGGGGGCTCGCTTTCCCTTCCAAGTCTTCACCGACCACAAGAATTTGGTACATCTTCAGACAGCCCAGCGGCTTAATTCTCGCCAGGCCAGATGGTCCTTGTTCTTCTCCCAGTTTCATTTCACACTCCATTTCCTCTCGGGAGAGAAGAACATTCGTGCCGACGCTCTCTCTCTCTCTGTGGTGTCCTCTGAGGAGGAGGTGAAGGAGCCTCGGCTTATTGTCCCCACAGAGAGCCTGAGAACAGTGGCCCTGGTTTCGCTAGAGTCTTTGCCCCGGGCAAGACTTTTGTGCCTACCAATTTGCGACCGGAGGTACTCTCTTGGGCACATTCGTTCAGGGTGGGTGGACACTTGAATTGCTGGCGAGGACATATTGGTGGCCGCATATGGTCCGTGACATTGGGAACTATGTTCGGGCGTGTGTCTCCTGCGCCAAGAATAAGTCTCCACGACAACGGCCAGCTGGGTTACTTTACCCTTTGCTGGTGGCAGACAGGCCCTGGGAGATGGTTTGGATGGACTTTGTTGTGGGCTTGCCCAAGTCTCGGGGTTGCACCATCATTTGGGTAATCACCGACCATTTTTCCAAAATGGTGCATCTGGTGCCGCTACCACGGTTACCTTCTGCACGGGCTCTGGCAGCATTGTTCGTTATGCGCATCTTCCGTCTACACGGCATGCCGGACAAAATTGTCAGTGACCGAGGTCCCCAGTTTGCGTCTCGGTTCTGGAGAGAGCTTTGTCGTCTACTCAGTATTGAGTTAAATCTCTCTTCAGCGTACCATCCTGAGACGAATGGGTTGGTAGAGAGGGCCAACCAGACCTTGGTCACCTACCTACGACATTTTGTCTCAGCCAGGCAGGATGACTGGGCATCCTTGCTACCATGGGCTGAGTTTGCACTAAACAATGCTGTGGCTGACTCCACCGGACAGACTCCATTCCTCCTAAACTACGGTCAGCATCCGTGGGTTCCGGTGCCCATGCCCTTGTCTTCCGCCGACTCCAGGGTGGCAGACTGGGCTGTGGAGGCACGGGACATTTGGGACCGTACCCAGGATGCCATTCAGGCGTCCAAGGAGAGGATGAGGTCCTCCGCCGACGCACATCAGCGCCCCGCTCCAACATTTGCTCCAGTGGACTTGGTGTGGCTCTCCGCCCGTAACATTAGACTGCGAGTTGAGTCCACTAAGTTGGCACCCTGCTACTTGGGTCCTTTCAAGGTCCTCAAGCAGGTTAACCCTGTGGTATACCGTTTGGCTCTTCCACCACGCTTGGGTATCTCCGACACCTTTCACGTATCCCTCCTGAAACCCGTGCTCATGTCCCGGTTTTCCGAGTCATCTGCCGGGACATCGGGTTCGTCTACGGATGACCATGAGGTGAACGCCATCGTAGGGTGTAAGGTGATTCGGGGCAAAACGTTTTATCTGGTGGACTGGAGGTGCTATGGGCCTGAGGATAGGTCTTGGGAGCCTGCCGAGCATGTTCACGCTCCGCAGCTCATCGCTGCCTTTGAGTGCAGCGAGGCCCAGAGAAGGGGGGGCCCTAGGAGGGGGGTAATGTTAGGGTTCAAGTTCCCACTGCTGCACAAGGGGAGTCTCGAACCAGTCCCGCTGCGGTCCCCCATCCATATCCAGTGAATCCTGCTCAGCTTAGACGTCAATCCCAGCGTCTCGCCCAGTCTAACAGTGTGCAGAGGATTACTGCTGCCTCTCCAGGCTCTGCTATTGTGGCCAGTACTGGTTAGCGGCGAGCAGACGTCTTTAGGACAAAGTCCTTGTTTTCCCCTTCTGAGCATGCCCAGGGTGAGATCTCTCGTTGGAGATCAGGGGTCACATGCTCAGGTACTGCAGCAGCTCCTATTGGTCTGCCAGGAAGGTCCTGTGACTACTGGTGTTCTGGAACAGTTTCATTGGCCCTTGTTTCTAGCAGGTCCTGTAGCTGTTACTATAAAAGGGTGGTATGGCTGGGCCGCCATGCGCTAGTATCAATTGCATTATGTGCTATGCGCCAGTGTGATCATATCCGCATGTGGTTAGGGCTCGGCTGAAATAAGCCCCTAGAATACCGGCTTCTCCGGTTAGGAGATTGCTTGATTGCGTTGCTTTCTACATGATCACGGACTGCTATCCGCTCAGCAGTTGTCTGTGTATCCCTGTGAGTCTAACAGGACACAGTCTTTTTCTCAGCGGCTCTGTGACGCAACAGGGTTCGCTTTATAACGCTGGTTCAGCGCCCTAGCATTTTACTTTGTGGCTCACTAAAGCTAAGTGAGTTCGCAATTATCGCCATATAGCGCTGTGGCATTCCCATTAGCGGCTCTGGGGATTAACAGAGTTCGCACTTACTGCCACAGCGCGTTACGGCGTTTATTTTGGCGACTCTGCGGGATAACAGAGTTCGGGCGTGTGTCTCCTGCGCCAAGAATAAGTCTCCACGACAACGGCCAGCTGGGTTACTTTACCCTTTGCTGGTGGCAGACAGGCCCTGGGAGATGGTTCGGATGGACTTTGTTGTGGGCTTGCCCAAGTCTCGGGGTTGCACCATCATTTGGGTAATCACCGACCATTTTTCCAAAATGGTGCATCTGGTGCTGCTACCACGGTTACCTTCTGCACGGGCTCTGGCAGCATTGTTCGTTAGGCGCATCTTCCGTCTACACGGCATGCCGGACAAAATTGTCAGTGACCGAGGTCCCCAGTTTGCGTCTCGGTTCTGGAGAGAGCTTTGTCGTCTACTCAGTATTGAGTTAAATCTCTCTTCAGCGTACCATCCTGAGACGAATGGGTTGGTAGAGAGGGCCAACCAGACCTTGGTCACCTACCTACGACATTTTGTCTCAGCCAGGCAGGATGACTGGGCATCCTTGCTACCATGGGCTGAGTTTGCACTAAACAATGCTGTGGCTGACTCCACCGGACAGACTCCATTCCTCCTAAACTACGGTCAGCATCCGTGGGTTCCGGTGCCCATGCCCTTGTCTTCCGCCGACTCCAGGGTGGCAGACTGGGCTGTGGAGGCACGGGACATTTGGGACCGTACCCAGGATGCCATTCAGGCGTCCAAGGAGAGGATGAGGTCCTCCGCCGACGCACATCAGCGCCCCGCTCCAACATTTGCTCCAGGGGACTTGGTGTGGCTCTCCGCCCGTAACATTAGACTGCGAGTTGAGTCCACTAAGTTGGCACCCTGCTACTTGGGTCCTTTCAAGGTCCTCAAGCAGGTTAACCCTGTGGTATACCATTTGGCTCTTCCACCACGCTTGGGTATCTCCGACACCTTTCACGTATCCCTCCTGAAACCCGTGCTCATGTCCCGGTTTTCCGAGTCATCTGCCGGGACATCGGGTTCGTCTACGGATGACCATGAGGTGAACGCCATCGTAGGGTGTAAGGTGATTCGGGGCAAAAAGTTTTATCTGGTGGACTGGAGGTGCTATGGGCCTGAGGATAGGTCTTGGGAGCCTGCCGAGCATGTTCACGCTCCGCAGCTCATCGCTGCCTTTGAGTGCAGCGAGGCCCAGAGAAGGGGGGGCCTAGGAGGGGGGTAATGTTAGGGTTCAAGTTCCCACTGCTGCACAAGGGGAGTCTCGAACCAGTCCCGCTGCGGTCCCCCATCCATATCCATACGCAGTGAATCCTGCTCAGCTTAGACGTCGATCCCAGCGTCTCGCCCAGTCTAACAGTGTGCAGAGGATTACTGCTGCCTCTCCAGGCTCTGCTATTGTGGCCAGTACTGGTTAGCGGCGAGCAGACGTCTTTAGGACAAAGTCCTTGTTTTCCCCTTCTGAGCATGCCCAGGGTGAGATCTCTCGTTGGACATCAGGGGTCACATGCTCAGGTACTGCAGCAGCTCCTATTGGTCTGCCAGGAAGGTCCTGTGACTACTGGTGTTCTGGAACAGTTTCATTGGCCCTTGTTTCTAGCAGGTCCTGTAGCTGTTACTATAAAAGGGTGGTATGGCTGGGCCGCCATGCGCTAGTATCAATTGCATTATGTGCTATGCGCCAGTGTGATCATATCCGCATGTGGTTAGGGCTCGGCTGAAATAAGCCCCTAGAATACCGGCTTCTCCGGTTAGGAGATTGCTTGATTGCGTTGCTTTCTACATGATCACGGACTGCTATCCGCTCAGC
>JARQOD010000003.1:537107256-537306256 GCA_033576555.1 Oophaga sylvatica | reverse complement strand
AAAAATGTGGATTTTTAGAAACTATAAAAATGTGTTTTTCTTGTATTTTCTTTTTTCTTTTCTACAGCAAATCTGAAAAATTATAAACAACAGCAACTCAATTCTTCATTTAAATGTTTGAAGTGAAGCAATACACGCTCTCTAAATATAAACAGCATCTGTCGAGATTGGTTCTTTTATTCTTTAAATAGAAAATTTAACTATGAGCCAAGTTCTTACATGTTAAACTGAATTATGACCCCTCTTGTTATCATAGATTAAATGTTATTATAGGAGGAGACCTTCAAGTTTTCCTGCTTTTGGGAGATCCATATATTGTTTTACTCACTATAAGACCACGTTCATGCATCCATGTTTCCATTACGTGTGGTATCCATTTTTTCATGGATACCATTTTATACCCATTGTAACATATGGTGCTATGCACGTATCTGTGTTTTTATACATCCTGTGTACCCATACAAAACACATGAAGACTTGTTTGTTTTTTTCAGCAGCATGGATGACAAGGGTTCATTAAAGTGTATAGTTTCCTTGAAAAACACGTATCCATTTGCTGTCCGTGTTTAACATTGCAAAATATAGAAGTTTTGTCATTTCTTTCTTTATCCATTCGTTAAAAACACTGATAACACAGTCATTGTTAAAACGGACACACAGATGACACACGTATGACACACTGATGGTAAAAATGGACACACGGATGACACATTGTTGGAAAACACTTATGACACCAGTACCAGTTTCTCACGTACATGTTTTATACAGATGTGAGAATGAGGTCTATCATTGTAAGGCATAGAGTTCACTCATTGAAATATGTCCTAGTAGAGATCATAATTGTAGGTGTCTGGCATAACAATGACGTGTAGCTAGAGTTGATTGAACCATTTGAAAATCAAATTTGATAGCTTCTTCAAAATTTCCTCCAAAATGTATATTTCTGCAAACACATTTGCCACTAATCTCAACACAGCAAATCCTCTAATTGACCTGAAAATATAGTAGATGTATAACATTGCTAGTCTCCTAGTTCTGTAATAAACTCTTTTAAGCTCTTAAAAGGAAATATTGCCTTATTTATATACAAACTGTCACAACCTATCTGGATACATGAAAATGGATGGTAGCTGGTGTTAAATAATGCAGTATCAGAATTGCTAAGCTACTTAAATCGTAAAAGTAATCCAAAAATAATATTTTTTAAGGGCAGATTGCTGCTTTCTTGATGTTTATATGCAGATGTACAAATCGAAGATGCTGTGGTTTCAACAACTTGTTTGTTAAATGAAGAAGTGAAAATCTTTTCACAAGACATCTGAAAAGTTATCCCTTTATTTAAGGAGCAAAAACAGGTGTGCTCAACAGTTTTGAAAGTGAAAAAGTGTCGCCTTCTTAACTAGTCGTGAAAGAAGTATCTATTTTTGGGATCTGTGTTATGTTTCGGTAACTGAGGAGAAATAGCAAAAAATAGCAAAAGCGGTAATACACCAGAGAGGCTGGAACCTATTGGATTGCAGTAACCTGAACTAACCACACAACTAGAAGTTGCCGTGGAGCGTTCCTACGATGATCCTAGATGCCTCGTCACAGCCTGAGAGATAACTACACCTAAAGGCAGAAATATGAAAATTATCTGCCCCGGAGCAGATCCCCAAAGAAAATAGGAAGCTCCCAAACATGTAATGGCGGTTAGACAAGAAGAAAGCACGGACACAGACAGAAAATAGAATGAGCAAACATTGGGGCCCAATCTGTCTAGACAGAAAATTACAGGAAAGAATTCTGACTGCAATCCAAAAAAAACCCTAACAAAAATACCAACACTTCTGATTGCCAAAAAACCTGAGATCACACAATCTCATCCACCTAAATCAGATCTCTGGTGTAACAAAACGCTATTCAGCAAATAAAAAGTAACAAAGGAGCAAAGCAAAAGTGTAGACAAAAACGGAGCACAATTGCAGCGCCAGACCCCCAAAAGGGGACAGGCTGCAGTCCACTGCAAGCAGCAAACCAGCAGAGAAAATCAAACAGAGGAAAAAAAACAGCAAACACTTATCTGAAGGAGAGCAGGAAACTAGCAGTGCTTCAAGCAAGACCAGAAGGAACAATTGATAACCGGCAAGGCTGCTGGGAACTCAGGCCACTTATATCCTACCATTCAGCGCCAGCTGAAGGCCATTCAGTAATCAGTTCATTACCCTCAGCAACCACTGGAGGGAGCCCCAGCTCAGAAGCCGCCTCCAGCATATTCACAACAGATCTGCATCAGTTTTGCTATTTTCCAAACAAGTACACAATTTTAACGGTTTATTTTAATCAAGCCTTTTAGGATAAAAGAAAATTGATGTTTTCAAAGCAAAGTAATGGAGTGTTGTCAACATAACATTCAGAAAATTAGCCCTATTTTGAAAACTGTTTAATAATTGTTTACCCTAACAGAGTACAATTCACATCAGCAGTACATTCTATCACTATAAATAGAGTGTGTATCCAGATGTGTTGTTGGTGTGGCTGTGTTGTGGCAGTGGCCGAGGCTGAAGCAACATAGTAGAGAATTAGAAAAGGAGCGGACAAGAAGATGTCTGTTAGGGTAGGACCAGCAATGACAGCCCCAGCATCAGCAGTATAGTCTTACATTATAAAGCACAATGAGCAGGCAGGATATGTTACAGCTATGGACTCACACTGTCATCTGACAGCATGGGAGCCGCAGCACTCTGACCGGTGGTAAAGAATTTATCGCTGATCAGAGGCAGTGTTTGATGCACAAGACAGCATGGCAACTACTGGATATTTGGGCCTTGCACTCAAGTGAATGGGATCTGGTTGCTGTTTTGGTACCCAAACCAAACTTTTTTTAACTGTTTGCCCATCACTATTTAGAAGTTAAAAAGACCTCTCAGGCCACCACCGCTACTCCACCATGCTGCTTCTCTAGCCCAGTCTTCACATTGACTTCTGGCCCTTTGCAGGCTCCAGGGAGACAGGATAGTTGAGTGGTGAGGTGAGTTTCAGTTTTTTTTTTCTTTTTACATTTTACATTTATTATGCTTTGGACTCTAGGACATAACAGCAAATATTTAATTTGCAGAAAATGACCTAGATGGAAATAGAATTTTCCAATATTATCTATATCATTTGTCAAATTCAAATTTTGTCATACACTGCATGTTGATCTCTACTTCTTCTCTCATCAGCTGCCCATTGTAAGGCTAAGTGCACACGTTCAGGAATATTTGCGTTTTTTTTCGCGTTTTTTACGCGATTTTCCACGGTAAAAACGCGAAAAAAACGCAAGCATTAAGCATCCCATACATGTTAATTGATTCCGCATGTTTTGGCCACATGTTGCTTTTTTTCAGCGAAAAAAAACGCTTCGCGGAAAAAATAGCAACATGTTCATTAATTTTGCGGAATGTAAGCGGTTCATGTGCGATGGTACCCAGGGTCTGGAGGAGAGGAGACTCTCCTCCAGGCCCTGGGTACTATATCCCTGGTAAAACAATAATTAAAATAAAAAATAATGATATTCTCACCTTCCGGCGGCCCCCGCAGCTTTCCCGCCTTCAGCGACGCTCCCGGCAACTCCCAGTCCCAGGAGTCCTTTGCGAGAATCACCCAGATGGCATAGCGGTCTCGTGTGATGCTACGTCATCGGGGTGATTTGTCGCAAAGGACTCCTGGGACCGGGAGTTGCCGGGAGCGTCACTGAAGGCGGGAAAGCTGCGGGGGCCGCCAGAAGGTGAGAATATCATTATTTATTATTTTTCTTATCATTTTTACATTAGATCTTTTTGTACTATTGATGTGGCAAAGGCGGCATCAATAGTAAAAAGTTGGTCACACGTGTCAAACACTATGTTTAACTCGTGTGACCAACCTGTCAATCAGTTTTCCAAGCGATGCTACAGATTGCTAGGAAAACGCTAGCATTCTGCAAGCTAATTACGCTTGCAAAACGCTAGTTTCTGGCGGGAATACGCATACAAAAAAAATGCGTATTTCCCGCTGGAGAAGTGCGGGATTGCCGTGGAAATTTCCGCGGCAATTCCGCAACGTGTGAACTTAGCCTAAATCTCAAAGTAACCCATGCTGCAGTTTGGATGCAGCATGAAATTCCAGCAAATTACGATGTCACAAATCAGGAGCCGCTTTATAACAGTTGTAGATCCTTAATTTCTTAAGTTTATTTTTTATCTCATTTATCTTTTTTTCCCCCATGAAGAAAAATGCTGTTTAACTCAAAATGATACATTGCAAAGTAGGTTCATGCCTTTAAACAAAAATAATGCAACAGTGTGCAGTATGGTTATGGCTTATACAGTTAATAAATTACACTATTAAAACATGTATTCTAAAAACTAAAATGAATTCCTGGCACTTTGCAAATACAGATTGGGACAAAAAAAACTTGTCACTTTTGCGTCTCAAAAGTGAACACCTGTCACAATCTGCTGTATTCAATTGATGTGTATGGGTCTTATATTGGCCAAATACATAAAAACGTGTGGGAAAAAAAGGAAAATTTATAACACTCATACTTTGTGAAGTAGACAGTTGATTTTAAATTTTTGGATTCTGCAGATTTGTGATTTGTTTTAAAAAACCTAAAAAATATAAAAATACCTTTTTTGTTTGTTTAAAAGGCTTGAAATAGTACTGAGTCAACCATATTTTTCCACTTCTTCAATTAATCTAAAATTAAATGGGGGAATAAACGTTTCTCTTCATTTAAATACTCATTCTAAGTTCTAAGTAGAATTTTATGTCTCAATGGTCACAGATGTGACAGCTATTTATTCTTTGAACAGTTCCTTGTTATTAGAAAGGTTCCAAGATCATAAGCTGATCACAGCATGTCCTAAACTTATTCCAGCGTAGAGGTTTAAATTATGAAACAACTTTGCAACAAGATCTCAATTCTCCTTTGACACCAACACAGGTAAAAATAAGGTTTCACAGTTAAATTAATGATTCTTGTAATACATTGACACCTTGAGTCTTGTAGCCACTCTGTGCTCTGGCTAATTGATGAGGACTTCCATCATTTAATTTTAATTCTAACAATAAGTTTCTTGGAGTTCCCAGTTTAGCCAAAGCCTGTAGACCCTTTTTTCTAAACTACAGTTAGGTCCATATATATTTGGACAGAGACAACATTTATCTAGTTTTGGTTCTAGACATTACCACAATGAATTTTAAACAAAACAATTCAGATGAAGTTGAAGTTCAGACTTTCAGCTTTCATTTGAGGGTATCCACGTTAAAATTGGATGAAGGGTTTAGGAGTTTCAGCTCCTTAACATGTGCCATCCTGTTTTTAAAGGGACCAAAAGTAATTGGACAGATTAAATAATTGTAAGTAAAATGATCATTTCTAGTACTTGGTTGAAAATCCTTTGTTGGCAATGACTGCCTGAAGTCTTAAACTCATGGACATCACCAAACGCTGTGTTTCCTCCTTTTTGATGCTCTGCCAGGCCTTCACTGCGGTGGTTTTCAGTTGCTGTTTGTTTGTGGGCCTTTCTGTCTGAAGTTTAGTCTTTAACAATTGAAGTGCATGCTCATTTGGGTTGAGATCAGGTTACTGACTTGGCCATTCAAGAATATTCCACTTCTTTGCTTTAGTAAACTCCTGGGTTGCTTTGGCTTTATGTTTTGGGTCATTGTCCATCTGTAGTATGAAACGACGACCAATCAGTTTGGCTGCATTTGGCTGGATCTGAGCACACATAATAGCTCTGAATACCTCAGAATTCATTCGGCTGCTTCTGTCCTGTGTCACATCATCAATAAACACTAGTGACCCAGTGCCACTGGCAGCCATGCATGCCCAAGCCATCACACTGCCTCCGCCGTGTTTTACAGATGATGTGGTATGCTTTGGATCATGAGCTGTACCACGCCTTCGCCATACTTTTCTCTGGTAGAGGTTGATCTTGGTTTCATCTGTCCAAAGAATGTTCTTCCAGAACTGTGCTGACTTTTTTTGATGTTTTTGAGCAAACTCCAGTCTAGCCTTTTTATTCTTGATGCTTATGAGTGGCTTGCACCGTGCAGTGAACCCTCTGTATTTACTTTCATGCAGTCTTCTCTTTATGGTAGATTTGGATATTGCTACACCTACCTCTTGAGAGTGTTGTTCACTTGGTTGGCTGTTGTGAAGGGGTTTCTCTTCATCTTGGAGATTTTTCTGCGATCATCCACCTCTGTTGTGGAGTCAATTGTCCAATTACTTTTGGTACCTTTAAAAACAGTGTGGCACATGTTAAGGAGCTGAAACTCCTAAACCCTTCATCCAATTTTAATGTGGATACCATCAAATGAAAGCTGAAAGTCTGAACTTCAACTGCATCTGAATTGTTTTGTTTAAAATTCATTGTGGTAATGTCTAGAAATAAAATTAGACAAATGTTGTCTCTGTCCAAATATATATGAACCTAACTGTATACAGAGTGATTGTGCATATGGAAGTGAGGTCTAAGAGGTAAAATTTCTTCTCAAGGCAAGCTTCGAACTGGTCCAGGAGACATAAAGGCTATGCACTGCTCCCTGGGAAGTGGCTATCGTGTGACGCAGTATCAGATTGCACACAAAGTTTATTTGTAACTATCATGGAAAAAACAGAATACATAGTAGAAGAAGTAAAATAGCGACATATAATATGCAATAGTGTAAAGTTATAGTATTTACAATGTAATAATATAAAATGGTTGCAGAACTGCTTCTTTTGAAATTGATGCTAATATTTCCAGAAATTCACTGTAAACCCATACATCTGATTGATACATGACAGACTGTTCTTGTAGATTTAATGTACTTATGTACTTGTGAATAAACATTATTTGTTATGGTAATATATTTGCTTGTAATTAGAGAATAGCCAAGAACTTGATGTAAGGAGTAAAGAACCGCATGGCAGCTTAAATTGGCAGGGTTGTCATTTGTTATATATAATAAACTGAAGAGGCTGTCCAGTTTAAAATGAAACGTCTGCAATCATTCTGTGTGACTGCAGACTTTTGAATACCCCAGCACACGAACTGTGAGGATTTGCTGGTTTCTGAGCTTGGAGCGGTGGTGATGTATGCGATATGCATACTCCCACACAGAAGAATGCAAGTGTATAGATTGAGGGCTAAGATGTCTAGTGGGTGCAACCTCGATCAATACACTTGTATGGATATCAAGATCTCTTTAGATTATCTTTGAGATTGTTGAAGAAGACACCGTGAGACAGAGCCGGAGGAACCGGGAACATCGCAGGTACCGAGGCGGCTCAGGAGACCCCATTTCTCTCTCCTCGATGTGCTAGATCATATCAGAGGAGAGAGAAATAAATAGGAAATCAGACTTTTTTTGCTATCGCCGTTATTCCATGAATAACGGTGATCGCAACACTGGGGTCGGTTAAAATCATCCCGAATCATGTTCTCTGAGGACTCAGCTCTGAGGGACACTATAACCTAATTTCTCAGCGCCATTAAAAGGCAGAATTGAGAAATAAGTACCCTTATCTGCCACCGTTAAAAGGCATTTTGGCGGTCATTAAGTTGTTAATCTGGTTTTAGGTGTGATTTTCATATTGCCCACACATGTTACTTGCTATTGCTACAAGTGAGTTTGAATGAGTATCACATGCTTGAAACAAAATTGTTTTCCCAAAATTGTGGAAAGGTGCCAACAATTTTGTCCAGCTTATTTTGTTTTTTGTGTAAAATTATGTCCAATTAGCCTTTTTTCTGTTTATTTATGTTGTTCCAATACATACAAAGGAATAACCGTGTATCATAAAACATGTGTAATTGAATTGAACTGTATACATTTTATTATAGTTCATAAATAAAAATAAATGTGCTCATTATGTCTGTGACTGCAGACTTATGAATCCCCCAGTGCACGCACTGTGCACTGCAGGGATTAGCTGGTTTTAGACTTGGGACCAGAGAGTATGCATAAGTTATACATACCCCAGGCCAGTGAGCATGTCCTCACTCCTTACACTTGTCTTGAGCCGATGCCGCACCCATCTAGTGATGCGGCTGACCAGTGTGCATGTCCAACTAAAAGGAGTGGCCTTGAGTCATACAATGTGTATGGATAGCGAGGCCGTGCCCACTTGCCGGAGGTATGTATAACTCATACATACCCTTCGGTCCCAGGTGTGAAACTAGTACAGTGTGTGTGCTGGGCAACTTTGCAGTAACACAGAGTGACTGTAGACTTATCAGTTTTGACCGGACAATCCCTTTAAACCCTGAATTCATGATTTGATATCAGAGCTTCATGCAATGAGCAACTCAGTGTCAAGCATATGAAATCACCTGAAATTAAAATTTCTGGGATGTTTCCAGGAGGTTTATTTGGTGCCTAAGGAGGAGATAAATTCTTTTTCTGCATCCCTAGATAAGTATATCATATTTGTACCAACAGTTTTCCACAGGGCTTACTGAAAATACTAAAGGACAGAATACAACTTCTCCATCTTTTTCTGCTGTGTTTTATCAATGTAAAATCCTTGCCAAAATCTTTAGACATTACCTATATTAATAAAAATGTTGTGTCAAGAACTCATAAAACATAAAAAGTACTAAAAGTCATTTATGTTACCAAACCAAAAATTGCAACAAAAAAATATAAATTCTGTCAAAAATACCTCTTCAGCTTTAATAATATTAATAATAATAATAATCTTTATTCAGATTACGCCAACATATTCTGCAGCGCTTTACAGTTTAACAGTTTCAAAACCCAAATTGTAAGTAACAACGTTAACAATACAATAATTAAAGCAAAATAAGCCGCCCCTGCTCGTGAGAGCTTACAATCTACAATGAGGTGGGGGAGATACAAAGTACAGGTGTGTATATACAATGATGCATTTACAATGATGGTCCAGCCATCTTGAGGGAGTGAGGGATGGATGGAGATAGTGAATGGGCTACACATACACACTTACACATTGAATGACTTTGATTAGTGAATGTGATAGGCCACTCTGAACAAATGTGTTTTGAGGGAGCGCCTGAAACCATGCAAATTGTGGATAGTCCTAATATCTTGGGGTAGAGCATTCCAGAGGATTGGCGCAGCGCGGGAGAAGTCTTGGAGTCAGGAATGGGAGGTACGGATTAGTGCAGAGGTTTGTCGAAAGTCGTTTGCAGAGCGCAGCAGTCGGTTAGGCCGATAGGTAGAAATGAAGGAGGAGATGTAGGGGGGTGCTGCACTGTGGAGAGCTTTGTGGGTGAGAACCAGTACTTTGAATTGGATCCTATAATGAATGGGCAACCAGTGTAAGGACTGGCGAAGAGCGGACGCGTCCGAGTACCGATTAGCCAGATGGATGACCCTGGCTGCTGCATTAAGGATGGACTGGAGAGGGCATAGTCGAGTAATGGGGAGGCCAAGTAATAGAGCGTTGCAGTAGTCCAGGAGGGAGTGGATCAATGCTACAGTGAGGGTTTTTGTTGTTTCCATGGTGAGAATAGGGCGGATTCTAGAGATGTTCTTTAGTGTAGGCGGCAAGAGCGGGCAAGAGATTGTACAGCTTTGACTTACCTCCCACTGTGGATGCCTTACTGTTTGGGAAACAATGAGATAGAGGATCAATTATTTTATTCTATTAATTGAGCTCTGCAAGAATGTATATATTATATCCTCTATAATTGCCTTTATGAATGCATGCAGCAGTCAGGAAAATAGCAATGTCCATTTCTCCCCGGGCAGTTTTTACTAATAACAATAACCCACTCTAAGTATAGATATACTCTTTACAAAATAGCCAAGTGGAAAACTACATTTATTGTACTCAAAATGTCATTTGAAATTATTTGTTGATCTTTAAATGGTTGACATTTTGCAAAGATGTTAACACAATGGGGACTTATCATTGTTTGGCTTTAATCATGTTTGGAATTCTATAGAGCTACTTTACTTGAAGGTTCCTCCA
The DNA here is from genome assembly GCA_033576555.1 of Oophaga sylvatica. Taxonomy (NCBI): domain Eukaryota; kingdom Metazoa; phylum Chordata; class Amphibia; order Anura; family Dendrobatidae; genus Oophaga; species Oophaga sylvatica. Next base: position 537,296,301 of record JARQOD010000003.1, on the reverse strand, counting down.
GTCTCCATATTGATGACACGTGGAATACTTCAGAATATTGTAGTTATACAAAGGAATTGAAAACATTTAACACAAATTATGTCTGTATCCAGATGTATCCCAGCCTTTGTTATCAGCTCAGTATTTCTTGAGATGAGTGGTGTGAGATGATCAGGTTTTAAATAAACATGGTTTTGCTGATCTCAATCACAATATAATTTTGCTAGCAAGTTGCAATATTGTATTGATTTTGTTACTACTTTGAATTGAAAAGTGAACAATAATATGTATTTCATAAATACATATAGTATGGTGCACAAGTTTTAGGCAGGTCTGGAAAATATGCTACAAAGTAAGAACGGTTTAAAAAAGAGTTTACAGTTTATTTGTTATCAAGTAACAAAATGTAAAGCAAAAGAAAAAAAGAGAAATCTTAAGCAAATAAATATTTAGTGCGACCACCATTTGCCTTAAAATCAGCAGCAAAGCATAAATTCTGCTAGCTACACTTGCACACAGTTTTAAAGGAACTCAGAGAAAAGGTTGTTCCAAACATCTTGAAGAACTTATCACAGATCTTTGGTGGATGTAGGCTTATGCCAGTCCTTCACTTCTGTCTCTTAGGCTATGTGCACACGTTGCGGAATTGCCATGGAAATTTCCACGGCAATTCCGCACCTCCCTGCCGCGGGAAATACGCATATTATAGGTATGCGTATTCCCACTAAAAACTAGCGTTTTGCAAGCGTAATTAGCTTGCAGAATGCTAGCGTTTTACAAGCGATCTGACAGGTTGGTCACACGAGTCAAACAAGTGTTTGACAAGTGTGACCAACTTTTTACTATTGATGCTGCCTATGTCGCATCAATAGTAAAAAGATCTTTGGTTAAAAATAATTAAAAAAATAATAAATAATGATATTCTCACCTTCCGGCGGCCTCCGCAGCTTTCCCGCCTCTCAGCGACGCTCCCGGCCAATCCCGTTCCCAGGCGTCCTTTGCGACAATCACCCCGATGACGTAGCATCTCGCGAGACCGTACGTCATCTGGGATGATTCTCGCAATGCATTACTGGGAACAAGATTGGCCGGGAGCGTCGCTGAGAGGCGGGAAAGCTGCGGGGGCCGCCGGAAGGTGAGAATATCACTATTTTTTATTTTAATTATTGTTTTTACATGGATATGGTACCCAGGGCCTGGAGGAGAGTCTTCTCTCCTCCAGACCCTGGGTACCATCCGCACATGAACCGCTTACTTTGCGCATGGTGGGCACAGCCACATGTGGAAAGTAAGCGGTACAATGCATTCCTATGGCGGCAGAATCGCCGCGGTTCCGCAAAAAAGAATGAGCATGCTGGGGATTCTTCCACGATGCGATTCCGCCACGGAAAAACCCGCAGCATGTGCACAGCATTGCAGAAACCCATAGGCCATAATGAGTTGTATTGTGTAAGCGGTTTTGCCGCGGTTTCGCGACGTTTCCGCCGTGAAAAACTGCGGCAAAACCGCTAGGAATCCGCAACGTGTGCACAGGCCCTTAATGTAAGCACAGACAGACTCGATGAAGATGAGATGATGCCTTGTTTTCTTTACAATGAAGTTAGTTCTTAATGACATTGGTTGTATGTTTGTGGTCATTGTACTTCTGCAGAATAAATTTGGAGCCAGTCAGACATGGCTTTGATGGTATTTATCCATCATGGATTATCTGTCTGTATTATTCAGCACTGATGACACCATTAACCTATGCTTCAACTCTCCAACTCCATTAACTGAGAAGCAATCCAACCTTGCAATAAACCTCCATTGTGATTTACTGTTACCTGCAGACACTCATTATTGTGCCTTTTTCCGGCCCTTCGGTAAACTGCCTTCTGTTAGAGCCAGATATTTCAATTTGTTTTTATATTCTCATTTTTCTACACCTCAGTTCCTATATTTTAGTACATAGCTGAGTTGCTTAGCTATGTTTCCATATCAATTGTATGTCTTTTTTTAGAGCAATTCTTTCATAAAGACCACTTCTAGTCAGACTTCTCTGAAGAGTAGATGAGTGTAGTTGAGTCCCACTGGTTGTTACCAGATGAGAGTCAATTGCTCTCTTGAAACGAGGTTGTGTGAGGACTGCTCCAGGAAAGGAAGAGTAAGAATTGGCTCTGGTTTGGGTCCTTCTCTGTTCCCATGTTCCCCTTTATTGAGGTCTGCTAACTAGTGTTGAGCATTCCGATACTGCAGATATCGGGTATCGGCCGATATTTGCTGTATCGGAATTCCGATTCTGAGATCCGATATTTTTGTCATATCGGATACCGGAATCTGAGTTTTCCGACAAAGTCTATGGGGAGTTCCTGTGTCACAGAACGAAGTACGTGACAAAGGAACTTCCCGAAACTGTCACTGTCAGTGTCGGTTGGGTCTGTCAGGTGTCAGCAGCACTTACCTGGCAGAAGATCCCCGGCGGTCACGTCCATCCATCCATCCAGGCCGGCCATTACCCTCTCCCTGGCGGTCACGTGCAGCATCTCGCGATAACTGCACGGGCTGCCGGGTACTGGGTAATCTCGGCTAGCTGTACTCTCGCGACAGCTGGCTGTAAACCAGTCCGGATGACGTCACTGCCGGGGAAGCAGCAATGGTAAGCAGCTCTGCTCTATGTGGATGTCAGGCTCAGCCTGTCATCCAGATGTAGCAGAGCTGGACTCGTCGTGGGACACTCGTGATTTTGGACTGCATCGGACAGGGAGTATTTGTGTTGGTTTGTTATTTTTGTTTTTTTACAGGAGAACGATGGCGTTGCAGGATGAGCGTGCAATAAAAATAATGAAACCTGTGTTGTGTTTTATTTCATTGAAAGACTTTTTTCTGGCTGTGTATTTTTTTCAAAATTTACAAACTATGATTAATAATGGATCGGTGTCTTATTGACGCCTCTCCATTATTAACCGGGCTTATTGTCACCGATCAATCAAAGGTGACATTAACCCCTTATTACCCCGCTTGCCATCGCTACAGGGCAAGTGGGAAGAGCCGGGTAAAGTGCCACAATTGGCGCATCTTTGGATGCGCCATTTGTGGGGCTGCTGCAGCCTGGTATTTTTAGGCTGTTGAGGGCCAAAATCCATGGGCCTTGACAGTCTTTTAATACCAGGCCGCAGCAGTCTGCTTTTTACTTGGCTGGTTAACAAAAATAGGGGGACCCCCACGCCATTTTTTTTTTCGAGGGGATCCCCTATTTTTGTTAAGCAGCCAAGATAAGCAGACTGCTGTGGCCTGGTTTTATCAGGCTTGCAAGGTCCATGGATATTGGATCCTTAACAGCCTGAAAAACCAGGCCTCAGCAGTCTGCTTCATCTGGCTGGTTAACAAAAATAGGGGGGACCCCACGCCATTTTTTTTCGAGGGGAACCCCTATTTTTGTTAACCAGCCAAGATAAGCAGACTGCTGTGGCCTGGTATTATCAGGCTTGCAAGGTCCATGGAGATTGGATCCTTAATAGCCTGAAAAACCAGGCCTCAGTAGTCTGCTTTATCAGGCTGGTTAACAAAAATAGGGGGGTCCCCACGCCATTTTTTTTTTCGAGGGGATCCCCTATTTTTGTTATTCTGTTCATTTCAGGTCAGCCGGGATTCCCTCTGATGTCACTGATGCAGTGCTGTGTCCCTGGCTGACCTGAAGTGAAAGTGGGAAGCAATCAATTATGCTAACCACTTCCTCTCCTGTCAGCCAGGAGAGGAGATTATTCAGTCGAGGGTTTACTGTGAGATTGTCAGCATTAGCTGCGGTCTCTGCAGTAAACATTAACCCTTTCAGAAGGATTACATCGGGGGACCTGACTGAACATCGGATAGGTAAGAATAATGTTGCTTTATTATTTTATTTTTATTACATGTGAACAAGGGCTTCGCAAGGAATGGCAGTAAAATAAAATATTGTCAAAAACTGTGTGTTTATTTCATTAAAATGATTTTTAATTAAAGTGTGTATGTTTTATTTTTATTTCATACAATAGGATTAATAATTGATAGCTGTCTAATTGATAGCTCTCAATTATTAACCTGGTTTAAACTCACCTTTCAATAGCAAGGTGGCTTTAACCCATTATTAACCCATTCGCCATCGCTACAGGGCAATGGGAATAGACGGTCAAAGTGCCAGAAAGGACGAATCTAATTATAGATTTGCCTTTTCTGGGGTGTCTGGGGGCAGATGTTCGTAGCCGGGGGGGCCAAAAATAATGGTCCCTCTCTGGGCTATTATTAGCTGCCCCCACTCGCTGGTTTGTCTGTCTGGTTGAGAAAATAGGGTGGGAGCGCACGCATTTTTTTTCAACAATTTTACACCTCATATATATATATATATATATATATATATATGTCATTGAATTTGTGACACATATATATATATATATATATATATATATATATATTTATATTTATATTTATATTACATACACTTCTACATAGTATAATAGCCGCTAATTCAATTGCCGGCTTTTGTGAAAATACAGAACCCGACATGAAATGACACATGGTTTACATAGAGTTAACCATGTCATTTCATTTAGTTTGATATATGGTTTTCACTAACAATTACATGAGTGTATGTGTGCAAAATTTGACACATGTAGGGGTTAATTAAAGGTGTAAATTCATAGCAAAAATGCACTTTTTTTACAACGAATTTACACCTTTTATTAACCCCTACATGTGTCAAATTTTGCACACATACACTCATGTAATTGTTAGTGAAAACCATATATCAAACTACATGAAAAGACATGGTTAACCCTATGTAAACCATGTGTCATTTCAATTTGGTTGCTTCTGTAATGTCACAAAAGTCGGCATTGCCCGGCAACTGAATCATTCTGCTATGTAGAAGTGTATGAACTATAAATATATGTATATATATATATGTCACAATGACATGTAAATATATATATATATATATATATATATATATATATATGTATTCTATGTGTGTATATCTAGTGTTTACAAGGAAAGAAAGAGGTTTTTTTAGTTCCAATATTTCTGTCCCATTGACTTGCATTGGGTTTCTGGTATTGGATCGGTGATACCCGATACTTTTTGAGTATCGGGCCGATCCAATCCGATCCGATATTTAGGGATATCGGGCAGTATTGCTCAACACTACTGCTAACACATGGTGAGGTTTATTCTATGGATAGGACCATCCTGACTGGGGTACACCTTGTTACTGCCACGAGTCTGTTGTTTGATGTCCTGGGACAAGGGACTTCTTCCCTGTCCCTAATTCTAGGGGCACCTTAGCTCGCCCTGTTCATTTACCTTGCATTAGCTCCTGAATCTGATCTCAATGTGTACTCTTCCCCCACCCAGGTAAGAGGGGTGTTGACGTGTGCTGACGTGTACCATAATAAATCAACCAGACTAACAAGGCAATACAAACAGGGATGAAGGAAAATACCAATCATACAAATATACAGACATAAACAATAGAGGTAAACACTGGGGAGTGGAGGATAGTGTTAAACCAAAGTAGGAGAAGAAAGGGTATTGTCACATACTCAAAACCTAGCAACAGTCACAAATAAATTCACCAAATGCCTTCTCCAATAATAACCAACAACCTCAAGCCATGCAACATAAGCTAGGTCTGACAATGAGTACTAGCCAGGACCCAGATCATATAGGAGATAGGAGTTGATAACAGTGCACAGCTGATAGTTTTAATGCAGGAATGTTTCTAGGAGCTCTCAACTGAGCAGATTAACCCTTTCTCTGCTAAAAGAAATTTATACCATTTTATATGAAGATGACGTGCTTATAATCAGTGCAGGAATAGGGGAAATAAGACGTGGTCTTCTGGCTCCTCTCTGTAGCAGTAAACCTGTGACAATCACAGTGGGATGGCTTTTATGCTTTTTTGATCAAAACAGTGTCAACTAAGTATCCTATATTATCTGCATTTACTCTTCATTTATTAATTTATTGCAGACTTTTGGGTTTCTATTACCTCTCATACATTATCTTTTCCTCCCTCATAAAAACTATTGCACATCATGCAAAAAATGAACCCTTACAGAACTGTCATCTAAAAAAATAAAAACTTATGGCTCTCACAATATCGTAAAACATAAACACATTGTTAAGGACCAGCGGAACGCACCAAATAGATATTAAGGAGAGGTGCGTTCGCAGCCCGGGGTCCACCATGCAGGCAGAGCCTGCTGCTAGTAAAATGGTGCAAATAGGCAGTATGAGTGAACTCTGTTATCCCGCAGAGTCACAGATGTAAATGCTGTAGCACTATATGGCGGTATAAGCGAACTCTGTTAGACCACAGAGTCGCTAACTAAAACGCTGTGGCGCTATATGGCGGTATAAGCAAAATCTGTTACTTCACAGAGCCGCTATGAAAAAGACTGTGTCCTGTCAGACTCACAGGCGACACAGATGACTGATAAGCGTTTGCAGTCTGTGGTCATACCATACACTCAGCAAACTCCTCACCGGAGGTGCCGGTATACTATTGGCTTATTTCAGCCAGAGCCCTGAATCCAAACACACAAAACTCCTCACCGGAGGTGCCGGTATTCTAGGGGCTTATTTCAGCCGGGTCCCTAACCACATGCAACCCTTTTATAGTAGCCACGAGTACAAGACCTTCCAGAACAGACCAATAGGAAACTGCTTCAGAACACAAACAGCTTCAGGACCTTCCTGGAAGACCAATAGGAGACTCAGCAGTATCTGAGCATGTGACCCCTGATCTCCAATGGGAGATCTTGCCCTGGACATGCTCAGATGGAGAAACAGAGGACTTAGTCCCAAAGCTGCCTGCTCCAACGCTGGTTACAACAGAGGATCCAGGAGAGGCAGCAGCGAGTCTCCGCACAGTATCAGACTGGGCAAAACGCTGGGACCGACATCTCTGCTGAGCAGGCTCCACTGCGGCCAGAGATGGATGGGAGACCGCAGCGGGAATAGCTCTAGATTCCCCCTGTGCAGAAGTTGGAACTCGAACCCTAACACACATAATTTTTAAAAAATTGTATTTTATTATAAAGAAGTAAAGCAGTATAAATAAATTATATACTGTATTTTGTTCATAGTAACCCAAACTACAAAGTGAAAACAATATTTATCCTGCTTAGTGAACCCTATAAAACTGCAAAGTTAAAAAAAAATGTTCAGGCATTTCACAATTTTTTTGTTATATCATTTACCAATGGGGTTAACTAATTTCATATTTTGATAGATGAGACATTTACTCGCATAGAGATACTAAATATCTGCATATATATATATATATATTTGTATGTATATATTTCTATATTTCTTTATTTGTTGTTCCCCTTAGGTACACCTCTGATCATTTGATCATTTACACTATATGCTGCTATATCACAGTGATTTTTACAATACACTGCAATACAGTGGCCTTGCAAGCACCATTATGACAGGTGCCTTGGTCGTTAACAGACACTTGTCTGTAATACAACCAATCAGCACCCTGCAATTGTGAGTGCTGCTGTCAGAGATTTACAGTATCATTTACGGAGTTAATAGCAGCAGATGGAACTTGGCTCCACACACTGCTGTTGGAAGAAAATGATGACTGAATAACACAGCTATCATCTGCTGGCAATATGGCAAGATTAGCTTTTGTGCCTGCTTGAAAGACAGGGATCCGACATGTAACTCACTAGTTCGTCATATATTGGAAAGAGGTTTATATCTTAAAGACATTTGGGGTTAAAATAGTCAAAATTAAAAGCAATGGCACAGAAAGAGGAAATAAAGTTCCCTCCAAAATTTAAGAATTAAAGGGAACCTGCCACCAACAAAAATGCTATTTACCTGCAGATATGGGGTTAATCTGCAGGTTAATAGCATTACTAACCTGACTGGGCGCTTGCACGTTGCCCAAAGTTGCAGGGGATAAAATTATTTATTCTCACTGGCAGCATTCGGCTTCAGTCACAGGGATGGAGTCAGTGTTGTTATAGGTTCAGTAATTGCTCTGAGAATACAGAAAAACAGGTAGCCATGCTCCCTGCCCCAACTGACAGCCAGCCCTGATGCATAGCAAGTGTCAGTCAGAGCCAGGGGTGGGGTTACAGCTGCCACTCTGTGTACTCAGAGCGGTGAGTGAACCAGCACTGGCTCTGCCCTCGTGACTTAAACAAAATGCTGCCTTGGAGAATAAAGTTAATTTTCTCCCCGGAGCGTTTGGCTACGTACAGGAGTTGGGCAGGTTATTAATGTTATTAACCTGAAGATTAAGCCCATATCTGCAGGATAACTTTATTGCTGGTGACAGGTTTCCTTTAACACAGCAAAAAGGGCAACACTATTTACCTGCCCAGAAACTAATGCAGGATTCAGCAAAGCTATTTAGTAAAGAAGGAGGCAACACAGCTACAAAATACCGATGAGACAACCACTCACAACCTACCAATTCATGAGAGGGTGATTGCTTAGTATTAGTAATAAAATTGCACACAAAATGGACATCACTAACAGGCTGCAAGCCAGACACAGTTCACTAAATGTGTGTGACCAGCACCCTATACAAGCCTATTTGTGACAGGAAACCATTACAGCAAACTTTCAACTTTTGGTGGTATTCCTTCTTCTTTCTGAGCTGTACCATGAGTCCAAGCTGTGATATACAACCACGTATAGGGTATTTCTGTACTCAGAAGAAATGTAATAAAAATTGATAGGGAATTTTAGAATATTTTATTTATTGAATACTATAAAGGGTACAATTATTTTAAATAGTGTAATTTTGGGAGATGGTGTGGGGAGAGGGCAATATTGTTTGAAACCTAAACATAGTTTTCTGAAGAATCCTTGAAATTTTGAAAATTTGCTGTAAAGCTTTTGATTCCAAAATAAACATATTGGATATCACTTATTAACTATTTTATGTGGCATAACTATAAGTTTTAACACCAGACATTAAACTTTTAAAGCATATTTTATTCTTTTTAAAATTAAAGGCTATTGCTTAATACATTCAAAACAGATCAACCGATTTTTGCAAATAATGTGAAGCTCAGTGTGTTATGAAAAAATATTCTCAGATCCAATTTGATATAAAAAGGTATAATAAAGTTTCCCAGATTTGAAGTAAAAAATAGATTTTTAGTATTTCCAATTCTATTATTTTAATAAAGATATATTAAATCTAAAGATAGGGCGAGGTGGGTGGTATATAATGGCTTTACATATGTTAATCTTTTATTTTAAGGGTATCTAATGTGGTATATCTAATTTTCTGTTTGGGTCACACTTTTAGCCACCGATATCAGTTTGTATGCTTTTTTTTAATTACTTTGTTACAAGATTGCATGCAGGTGCCTTCATTTACATATGCTGAGTGGCAGTTTGACAATATGCCAGGTGTTTAGTTTCAGAAAATATGTAGGTATTGGGTTAATATTAATTTATTAATTAGTAATTAGTCATTTAGGTTTAACTATACATTAAAAAGTGCAAAAATTGGCTACCAGAAGAGCAAACTGGCAATCTCTGACAGCAAAAGGGTTAATATAGAAAGATCATCCATGTTTAGATAATAGTTTGATTCTAGGCCTTGTGCTTAAAGTGTAAAGGGCTTATCCAGGACTATATTAATTTTTTTTACAAATACCTTTTTTTATAAAGGCCTAAAAACCTAGCAGGCAGATAGTTACTAAAAGAGGCAACGACTAGAGATGAGCAAATTTGTTTGGATTTTGTCTCCGAATCTGATTTTGACATATTCGAGCCATATTCAAACAATATTCATGCCGAATGTATGTCTTATGATCGGTTCCAAACATATTCGATAATTTCTACTCCCATTGACTCTAATGATGTTCGGCTATGTTCGACGAATATTGCAAAAACAATATTCGATTCCAATCATATTCGGAACCGAATCCAAATTCACTCATTTCTAGCAACGACCTGCCTGTTCTACCCAGTGCCAGCTCAGAGTGATCAAAGACTGATTTTGCCAGCAATTCAGCTGCTTCATATCAACAGCGCAGCTCTTCTTCTTCAGGCTGCACTGTTGATGGGTTGTGATTGCCGACATCATTCTGATTGACACCTGGCTCTCCACTGCCTAACTGTGGGGAGCTGGCTGTCAATCAGCCTGACGTCAGCATTCACAACCTGTCAACAGAAAATCATGCCCAGTCGACAAAGTAAAGCAAAAGAAAAGTCTCTGCTCTGTCGATGTGATCTCATCGGAAGCCATTGAATCACCGGCAGTAGCAGTCTGTGACCGCTTTGTTCCGGCAGAGATCAGCATTGGGCACAACAGTCAGGTGGTAGCAACTACTTGCCTGGTAGTTTATAGGTCTGTAGTAAAAAAATTAAGTAGTCCTTGACAACCCTTTGAAGCAATAGAATCCCCTTTTAAGTTGTGTCTATTAGCAATCTTTTGTATGCTTATTGAATATCTAGTATAGTAGTTCATATGAACACATGGAACTCAGTGCAGCCTGTCCCCATACACACTCTCATACTACAGTATGATACATTCAACTTTTAGTGAAATTTAGTGTTTGTTAGTACGTTAGAAAATCCATATGTAATTTTGTGTGCTGGAAATGACTTTAATACATTCAGACACTTAATTACGTAGATATTCCATAGTCTATGTAAGCATACTTTTCTTTATAGTCATTCAAGATTATTGACTATGCAGTGTGAAAATACCATAAACATCAATCCTTAGGCAAGTAGTAAATATATGATTATGGAACATTGAGTTTCCTGCTTAGGCCGGCATCACACACAACCACAAAAAATCGGTCCGTTTTAGACGGTCGATTGTCGGATCAAAATGCAAACATCACACATGCTTCTGTCATCCGATTTTCCTTCAAAGATGCGATTTAGTCGCATGTGTGTGTACCTTGTAACATCCGATTTTCATCCGACTTGCGAGATTTTCTCGCAGGCTTGCAAAACTGACATATAATGGATCCAAAAGAATAGTATTTCAATCACAAAAAAAAGAATAGATATATACACATAGAACACATATATATATATATACATGTCATTGTGACATGTATATATACATATATTTATAGTTCCTAAACTTCTACATACTGTTATAGCCGCTAATTCAATTGCCGGCTTCTGTGAAATCACAGAAGCCGACATGAAATGATACATTGTTTCCACACAGTTAACCATGTCATTTCCTGTATTTTGATATTTGTTTAGAACTTACAATTACATGAGTGTATTTGTGCAAAATTTCAGACATGTAGGGGTTAATTAAAGGTGTAATTTCGTTGAAAAAAAATGCGTGGGCTCCCGCTGTATTTTCTCCACCAGACAGACAAAGCAAAGCGAGTGGGGGCAGATAATAACAGCCTAGGGAGGGTACATTTTTTGTGCCCCCCCTGGCTACTAACATCTGCCCCCAGACACCCCAGAAAGGGCAAATCTATAATTAGATTCTCCCTTTCTGGCACTTTGCCCGTCTATTCCCATTGCCCTGTAGCGGTGGCGAATGGGTTATTAATCTCACCTTACTGTCACCTTAGTATTGAAAGGTGACATTAAGGCAGGTAAATAATTGAGAGCTGTCAATTAGACAACTATCAATTATTAATCCTATTGAAGTAAATAAAAAAACACACACACACTTTAAGAATAAATAATTTTAATGAAATAAAAACACATTTTTTTGACCATATTTAATTTTACACTTAATCCGTGCGAAGCCATTGATCTCCTAAAATAAAGAAAAAAAAAATAAAACAAGATTATTCTTACCTATTCCGCCGATCTGTCACGTCCCACGCTGTAATCCTTCACAAAGGGTTAACTAGCTTTGAGCCAAGCAGTGCAAGTAATCCTGCATGCTCAGCTCAAAGCTCCTGAATGAATAAGTTCCTCTCCTGGCGACAGGAGAGGATGTGTTTCATGAATGAAGCTTAATTGATTGTGTCCACTTTCCCTTTAGGTCAGGTCACTAAAGTTAAATTGCCAATAAATCAATTAAGCTCCATTCATGAATCTATTCCTCTACTTTCGCTGGGAGAGGAACTTATTCATTCAGGGGAATACAGGTCTGAGACAGCATTATTAGCTCTCTGCGACCTGTAACCTGTTAACCCTTTCTGATGGATTACACCGTGGGACCTGACTGTACATCGGATTGGTAAGTATAATTTTGCTTTTTTATTTTATTTTAATTACAGGAAATGGTTTTAGCAGGAAAATAAAATATGGTCAAAAACTGTGTGATTATTTAATTAAACTTATTTTTTATTAAACTGTGTGTGTTTGATTTTTCTTTCATACAATAGGATTAATAATTGATAGTTGTCTAATTGACAGCTCTCAATTATTAACCTGCCTTAATGTCACCTTTCAATACTAAGGTGACAGTAAGGTGAGATTATTAACCCATTCGCCACCGCTACAGGGCAATGGGAATAGACGGGCAAAGTGCCAGAAAGGGCGAATCTAATTATAGATTTGCCCTTTCTGGGGTGTCTGGGGGCAGATTTTAGTAGCCAGGGGGGGCACAAAAAATGTACCCTCCCTAGGCTGTTATTATCTGCCCCCACTCGCTTTGCTTTGTCTGTCTGGTGGAGAAATACAGCGGGAGCCCACGCATTTTTTTTTAACGAAATTACACCTTTAATTAACCCCTACATGTCTGAAATTTTGCACAAATACACTCATGTAATTGTAAGTTCTAAACAAATATCAAAATACAGGAAATGACATGGTTAACTGTGTGGAAACAATGTATCATTTCATGTCGGCTTCTGTGATTTCACAAAACCCGGCAATTGAATTAGCGGCTATAACAGTATGTAGAAGTGTAAGAACTATAAATATATGTATATATACATGTCACAATGACATGTATATATATATATATATATATATATATGTGTTCTATGTGTATATATCTATTCTTTCTAGTCTTTATTAAAGCTGTCAGTGTGATTTTACAGTATAGCCGGGGATGAATTGCCGGCTTTTCTAAAGGACACCGATGCGATTTCATCGCAAGTCACACATGCGGTCCGTTTGTAATCCGATTTTTCATCGCTCCCATAGACTTGCATTGGCGATTGTCGACCGACAATCGGTGACAATCGCAGCATGCTGCGATTGTACACGGACGTTTAAAACGGACCACAAAAAATCTGATACTGGGAGCTGCTCCATAGATTAACATAGGTCCGACTGCAATGCGATTTTTCATCGCATTGCAGTCGTCCGATTCTGTCGCCAGTGTGACGCCGGCCTTACTTTTCCAATCAAAGACAACTCATCCCTTTTTTAGCACTAGAAGCTTTCAGTTATCAGTTTGTAGAATATATTGTCTCATCTGCTACAGAATAGTCAAACTCCATAAACCATAATTTAAAGTTGCTTCTAGGAAGCTGCAGATCTAGAGCTTGTCAGGCCATCAATGTAACTTCAAATTATCCTATTCTAATAAGCTTGGAGCTAAACATGAACTATTGCACTATGGCTAAGCAGTGCATGTATGAAAACAAAAATTAGTTTCACACTTTATCTTATACCCTTTGTAGTCTTTTATAAGTCATAACATTATAATGCATAGATGCAGTAGTGCTTGTCTCAGTTCTCAGGATGTTAATTGTTGTATATAAATAGAAGCAAGGATCTATTTATACCAAGTAAGGTGATGGTCACAAGGGGCATCCTCTACGTCTGGAGGAGAGAAGGTTTTTCCACCAGCATAGAAGAGGATTTGAGGAAAAAAAAACATTAGTTCAGCTCACCTCCCAAGCTCTCCATGAGCCGCAATCAATCCGAGAAAGGACGCGTCTCTGCCAGACGCTATGAGCAATGTAGAACCGAGGAAAGGAAGTCCAGCTCCAGGAATAAAATATAAAGATTTATTAGGCAAGGTTAAAACTTTGACATGGCTGTTGATAGTCTCAGCGGTAAATAGCTTAATAACACCGCACAGTGACTGCCCGCTGAGGTATTGACGCGCTTCGAGCACTGACTGCTCTTAGAATCAGAAATACCAGCATAGAAGAGGATTCTTTACTGTTAGGGCAGTGAGAATCTGGAATTCCTTGCCTGAGGAGGTGGTAATGGCGAACTTAGTCGAGGGGTTCAAAAGAGGCTTGGATGTCTTCCTGGAGCTTAACAAAATTGTATCTTACAGTTATTAGGTTCTTTAGAAGGACGTAGATCTGGGGATTTATTCTGACTTGAGTATAGGCTGAACTGGATGGACAAATGTCTTTTTTTGGCCTTGCTAACTGTTACTATGTTACTATGTAAGCACAATGGGTCAAATTTACATACAGTGCCTACAAGTAGTATTCAACCCCCTGCAGATTTAGCTGGTTTGATAAGATGCAAATAAGTTACAGCCTTCAAACTGCAAACGAGAGTAGGATTTATTAACAGAAGCATAAATCTTACAAACCAAAAAGTTATGTTGCTCAGTTGAATTTTAATAAATTTTAAACATAAAAGTGTGTCAATTATTATACAACCCCTATGTTTAATATTTCGTGGAATAACCCTTGTTTGCAATTACAGCTAATAATCGTCTTTTATAAGACCTGATCAGGCCGGCACAGGTCTGTGGAGTTATCTTGGCCCACTCCTCCATGCAGATCTTCTCCAAGTTATCTAGGTTCTTTGGGTGTCTCATGTGGACTTTAATCTTGAACTCCTTCCACAAGTTTTCAATTGGGTTAAGGTCAGGAGACTGACTAGGCCACTCCAACACCTTGACTTTTTCCCTCTTGAACCAGGCCTTGGTTTTCTTGGCTGTGTGCTTTGGGTCGTTGTCTTGTTGGAAGATGAAATTACGACCCATCTTAAGATCCTTGATGGAGGAGCGGAGGTTCTTGGCCAAAATCTCCAGGTAGGCCGTGCTATCCATCCTCCCATGGATGTGGACCAGATGGCCAGGCCCCTTGGCTGAGAAACAGCCCCACAGCATAATGCTGCCACCACCATGCTTGACTGTAGGGATGGTATTCTTGGGGTCGTATGCAGTGCCATCCAGTCTCCAAACGTCACGTGTGTGGTTGGCACCAAAGATCTCGATCTTGGTCTCATCAGACCATAGAACCTTGAACCAGTCTGTCTCAGAGTCCTCCAAGTGATCATGAGCAAACTGTAGACGAGCCTTGACATGACGCTTTGAAAGCAAAGGTACCTTACGGGCTCGTCTGGAACGGAGACCATTGCGGTGGAGTATGTAACTTATGGTATTGACTGAAACCAATGTCCCCACTGCCATGAGATCTTCCTGGAGCTCCTTCCTTGTTGTCCTTGGGTTAGCCTTGACTCTTTGGACAAGCCTGGCCTCGGCACGGGAGGAAACTTTCAAAGGCTGTCCAGGCCGTGGAAGGCTAACAGTAGTTCCATAAGCCTTCCACTTACGGATGATGCTCCCAACAGTGGAGACAGGTAGGCCCAACTCATTGGAAAGGGTTTTGTACCCCTTGCCAGCCTTGTGACCCTCCACGATCTTGTCTCTGATGGCCTTGGAATGCTCCTTTGTCTTTCCCATGTTGACCATGTATGAGTGCTGTTCACAAGTTTGGGGAGCGTCTTAAATAGTCAGAAAAGGCTGGCAAAAGAGATCATTAATCCACACATGTGAAGCTCATTATTCTTGGTGCCTGAACTACTTCTTAATACTTTAGGGGGACCAAACAGAATTCTTGTGGTTTGAGGGGTTGAATAATAAATGACACTCTGAATTAACTTTTAACGTTTTTAAAAAAAAAATATATAAAAATTTTTTTGCTGCAGTGCATTTCCCACTTCCAGGCTGATCTACAGTACAAATGTCACAATGCCAAGTTAATTCCGCATGTGTCAACCAGCTAAATCTGCAGGGGGTTGAATACTACTTGTAGGCACTGTATTCTGTGTAATATACACACCATGTGAAAATATGTGGAAAAGTCTGAAAAAGTGCTAAATTGACACATAATGGTTGATATAATTAACATATCTTTAGACATATTTTTCTAACTTTTCTACCTAATTTTAGACTAATTTTTTGCTCCAAATATTTAAAGCACATTGGTACATCTTTTTCTATACATATTTTTAGCTAACCTGCATCCCACAAAACTACACATGGTCTTTTAAAAGCAAATAATCAAAAGGTCTAAAACTTCGCTGGACAATTTTCAGCAAAATACACCAAAATCTGGTACATTTTCAGAAAAAAAAAACAGGACATACATACAATACTCAAGGGGAAAATGAATCCTCACGTATGAGGATTACAGAGTTACAGACTTACCAAGGTCATAAATAATCCCTAACTACTGTAAACTTCTAAAAAAACTTGAAAAAGTCCAGAATTGAGGAGAACTACACAGTGCAAAATAAATTAACCCCTTCATGACCCAGCCTATTTTGACCTTAAAGACCTTGCCATTTTTTGCAATTCTGACCAGTGTCCCTTTATGAGGTAATAACTCAGAAACGCTTCAACGGATCCTAGCGATTCTGAGATTGTTTTTTCGTGACATATTGGGCTTCATGTTAATGGTAAATTTAGGTCGATAATTTTTGCGTTTATTTGTGAAAAAAATGGAAATTTGGCGAAAATTTTGAAAATTTTGTAATTTTCAAATTTTTAATTTTTATTCTGTTAAACCAGAGAGTTATGTGGCACAAAATAGTTAATAAATAACATTTCCCACATGTCTACTTTACATCAGAACAATTTTGGGAACAACATTTTTTTTTGTTAGGAAGTTATAAGGGTTAAAAGTTGACCAGCGATTTCTCATTTTTACAGCAAAATTTACAAAAACATTTTTTTTTAGGGACCACCTCACATTTCAAGTCACTTTGAGGGGTCTATATGGCAGAAAATACCCAAAAGTGACACCTTTATAAAAACTGCACCCCTCAAGCTACTCAAAACTACATTCAAGAAGATTATTAACCCTTCAGGTGCTTCACAGGAACTAAAGCAAAATGGAAGGAAAAAATGGACATTTTAATTTTTCCAACAAAAATTTTCTTTTAGCATCAATTTTTTCATTTTTACATGGACAACAGGATAAAATGGATCCTAAAATTTGTTGAGCAATTTCTCCTGAGTACACAGATACCTCATATGTGGTCATAAACCACTGTATGGGCGCACGGCAGGGCTCAGAAGGGAAGGAGCACCATTTGACTTTTTGAATGGAAAATATGCTGGAATATTTAGCGGTTGCCATGTTGTATTTGGAGAGTCCCTGTGTGCCTAAACATTGGAGCTCCCCCACAAGTGACCCCATTTTGGAAACTAGACCCCCTAAGGAACTTATCTAGATGCATAGTGATCACTTTGAACCCCCAGGTGCTTCACAAATTGATCTGAAAAAAAAAAGTACTTTTTTTTCACAAAAATTTTTTTTAGCCTCAGTTTTTTCATTTTCACATGGGCAACAGTATAAATTGGATCCTAAAATTTGTTGGGCAATTTCTCCTGAGTACACAGATACCTCATATGTGGTCATAAACCATTGTTTGGGCGCACGACAGGGCTCAGAAGGGAAGGAGCGCCATTTGACTTTTTGAATGGAAAATATGCTGGAATATTTAGCGGTTGCCATGTCGCATTTGGAGAGTCCCTGTGTGCCTAAACATTGGAGCTCCCCCACAAGTGACCCCATTTTGGAAACTAGACCCCCTAAGGAACTTATCTAGATGCATAGTGAGCACTTTGAACCCCCAGGTGCTTCACAAATTGATCCTTAAAAAAAAGAAAGTACTTTTTTTTCACAAAAAAATTCTTTTAGCCTCAGTTTTTTTCATTTTCACATGGGCAACAGTATAAATTGGATCCTAAAATTTGTTGGGCAATTTCTCCTGAGTACACAGATACCTCATATGACTTTTTAAATGGAAAATATGCTGGAATATTTAGCGGTTGCCATGTCGCATTTGGAGAGTCCCTGTGTGCCTAAACATTGGAGCTCCCCCACAAGTGACCCCATTTTGGAAACTAGACCCCCTAAGGAACTTATCTAGATGCATAGTGAGCACTTTGAACCCCCAGGTGCTTCACAGAAGTTTATAACGCAGAGCCGTGAAAATAAAAAATAATTTTTTTTTCTCAAAAAATGATTTTTTAGCCCACTATTTTTTATTTTCACAATGGTTACAGGAGAAATTGGACCCCAAAAGTTGTTGTCCAGTTTTTCCTGAGTACGCTAGTACCCCATATGTGGGGGGGAACCACTGTTTGGGCACACGTCAGGGCTCGGAAGGGATGTAGTGACGCTTTGAAATGCCGACTTGATGGAATGGTCTGCGGGCATCTTGTTACGTTTGCAGAGCCCATGATGTGCCTAAACAGTAGAAACCCCCCCAAGTGACCCCATTTTGGAAACTAGAACCCACAAAGAAGTTATCTAGATGTGTGGTGAGCACTTTGAACCCCAAAAGGCTACACAGAAGTTTATAACGCCTGGGCATGAAAATAAAAAAATCATATTTTTTCCACAATCAGGATCTTTTAGTCCCCAATTTTTTTATTTTCCCAAGGGTAACATGAGAAATTAGACCCGAAAGTTGTTGTCCAATTTGTCCTGAGTATGCTGATATCCCATATGTGGGAGAAAACTACTGTATGGGCACACGTCGGGGCTCGGATGGGAAGTAGTGACGTTTTGAAATGCCCACTTGATGGAATGGTCTTCGGGCGTCATGTTATGCTTGCAGAGTCCCTGATGTGCCTAAACAGTAGAAACTCCCCACAAGTGACCCCATTTTGGAAACTAGATCCCCTAAGGAACTCCTATAGATGTGTGATAAGCACTTTGAATCTCCAAGTCCTTCACAGAAGTTTATAACGCAGAGCCGTGAAATATAAAATCATTTTTTTTCCACAAAAATAATTTTTTAGTCCCCAATTTCTTTTCCCAATGTTAACAGGAGAAATTAGAACCCCCAAAGTTGTTGTGCAATTTTTCCCGAGTACGCTGATACCCCATATGTGGGGATAAACCACTGTTTGGGCATACGTCGGGGCTTGGAATAAAGGGAGCACTGTTTGACTTTTTGAACGCAAAATTTGCAGGAATCAATGGTGGCGCCATGTCGCGTATGGAGACCCCCTGATGTGCGTAAATAGTGGAAACCCTCAATTCTAACTCCAACCCTAACCCCAACACACCCCTAACCCCAACCCCTACACACACCTAACCCTAATACAAACCCTAACCATAACCCTAACCCCAACACACCCCTAACCCTAATCCCAACTCTAACCATAAACCTAACCACAAGCCTAACCCTAATTCCAACCCTAACCCTAACCCAAATTCCAGCCCTAACCCTAATTCTAACCTTAACCCTAATGCTAACCCTAACCCTAAGGCTAGGTTCATATTGCGTTTTACCAGTCCGTTCAACATGTAGTGTTGACCGGCTGGTAACGGTATAGCATAATGCGATCGCGTTATGCTATACCCGCTAGCGCAGATGAATCAGCAGATGATTCATCTGTGCTAGCGGTGACGGAGCCCAGACGCTGCAGCCCGTGTCCGAGGCTCCATCACTGAATGACGGCACGTCGCGAAGATCCCCAGCAAAATCCGCTGAGGATCCCCAGCAAAATCCGCCGCGGATCAGCAGCAAAATCCGCCACGGATCAGCAGCAAAATCCGCCGCGGATCCGCAGCAAAATCAGCCGCGGATCCGCAGCAAAATCCGCCACGGATCAGCAGCAAAATCCGCTGTGGATCAGCAGCAATATCCGCCGCGGATCAGCAGCAATATCCGCCGCGGATCCGCAGCAAAATCAGCCGCGGATCAGCAGCAAAATCAGCCGCGGATCAGCAGCAATATCCGCCGCGGATCAGCAGCAATATCCGCCGCGGATCAGCAGCAATATCCGCCGCGGATCAGCAGCAATATCCACCGCAGATCATCAGCAATATCCGCCGCGGATCATCAGCAATATCCGCCGCGGATCAGCAGCAATATCCGCCGCGGATCAGCAGCAATATCCGCCGCGGATACGCAGCAAAATCAGCCTCGGATCAGCAGCAAATTCAGCCGCGGATCCGCAGCAAAATCAGCCGCGGATCAGCAGCAAAATCCGCCGCGGATCAGCAGCAAAATCCGCCGCGGATCAGCAACAAAATCCGCCGCGGATCAGCAGCAAAATCCGCCGCGGATTAGCAGCAATATCTTCCGCGGATCAGCAGCAAAATCAGCCGCGGATCCGCAGCAAAATCAGCCGTGGATTTGCAGCAAAATCAGCCGCGGATCCGCAGCAGAATCAGCCGCGGATCCGCAGCAAAATCAGCCGCGGATCCGCAGCAAAATCCCCCGCGGATCAGCAGCAAAATCTGCCGCGGATCAGCAGCAAAATCAGCCGCGGATCCGCAGCAAAATCAGCCGCGGATCCGCAGCAAAATCAGCCGTGGATTTGCAGCAAAATCAGCCGCGGATCCGCAGCAAAATCCCCCGCGGATCAGCAGCAAAATCTGCCGCGGATCAGCAGCAAAATCCGCCGCAGACCCGCAGCAAAATCCGCCGCGGATCAGCAGCAAAATCCGCCGCGGATCAGCAGCAAAATCCACCGCGGATCAGCAGCAAAATCCGCCGCGGATCAGCAGCAAAATCCGCTAGAAAAAAAAAAAAATCTTTATTTTTTTATTTGTCCCTACCTATGACAGGGTGGGGTTCATTTACTTTTTTTTTATTTTGATCACTGTGACAGTTTGTCACAGTGATCAAAATAAATTTTTGAACACTGGGGGGCGTACTGCGCATGCGCCCGCCATTTTCCAAGATGGCGGCGCCCATGAAGAGGCCCGGGCGGACGTCGGGACCGATCCAGGGACATCGATGGACCGGGAGAGGTGAGTAGGGGCGTCGGAAGGTTAGGGGGGGATCGGAAGGTGGGGGGAGCGGAGCAAAGGAGGAGGGGAGCAGATAGTGACGCCGGTGACTGATCACCGCCATCTTTTGGTGGCGGCGGCCGATCGCCGCCGTGACTACGTGTGGGGGGGTCAAGGCTCGGTGTCCAGCCATGGCAGATACTACTGCAGCATCGGCCATGGCTGGATTGTAATATTTCACCAATTAAATTGGTGAAATATTACACATTGCTCTGATTGGCTGTTTCACTTTTAACAGCCAATCAGAGCGATCGTGGCCACGGGGGGTTAAGCCAACCCCCCAGTGGTGAAGCACAAAGGGTCCTGTAACTGCGGGTCGGGTGACCTTTGAGTGACCCCGGTCTCCCTGCCCGCAGGAACGCGATCCTTTCATGACACAGGGTATGCATCATAGGACGGATTGGCACCGACTTTCATGACGCATACACTGTGTCAAAGGTCGGGAAGGGGTTAAAGTAATTCAGTGTTTGCTGTTTTAAAGTAGATATGTAACCTTTTATCTTTTCTTTTTTATCTTTTGCATCCTGTTATAGATTTAATTTTTAATACCTCTTTGATCCTTGCTAATAGCAGTGGTAGCATGTACAGTCATGGAAAAAAGATTTGAGAATGACACAAATATTAATTTTTACAAAGTCTACTGCTTCACTTTTTCTAATGGCAATTTGCATACACTCCAGAATGTTATAAAGAGTGATCAGCTTAACAGCAATTACTTGCAAAGTCAATATTTGGCTACAAAATGAACTTTATCCCCCAAAACACATTTCAACATCATTGCAGCCCTGCCTTAAAAGGACCAGCTAACCTCTTTTCAGTGATTGCTCCATTAACATAGGTGTGGGTGTTGATGAGGACATGGCTGGAGATCAATCTGTCATGATTAAGTAAGAATGACACCACTGGACACTTTAAAAGGAGGCTGGTGCTCGGCATCATTGTTTCTCTTCTGTTAACCATGGTTATCTCTAAAGAAACACATGCAGTCACCATTGCAATGCACAAAAATGGCCTAACAGGGAAGAGTATCGCAGCTAGAAAGATTGCACCTCAGTCAACAATCTATCGCATCATCGAGAACTTCAAGGAGAGAGGTTCCATTGTTGCCAAAAAGGCTCCAGGGTGCCCAAGAAAGACCAGCAAGCGCCAGGACCGTCTCTTAAAAGTGTTTCAGCTGCGGGATCGGGCTACCAGCAGTGCAGAGCTTGCTCAGGAATGGCAGCAGGCAGGTGTGAGTGCATCTGCACGCACTGTGAGGCGGAGACTCTTGGAGCAAGGCCTGGTCTCAAGGAGGGCAGCAAAGAAGCCACTTCTCTCCAGAAAAAACATCATGGACAGACTGATATTCTGCAAAAGGTACAGGCAGTGGACTGCTGAGGACTGGGGTAAAGTTATTTTCTCTGATGAATCCCTTTTCGATTGTTTGGGACATCAGGAAAACGCCTCATTCGGAGAAGACAAGTTGAGCGCTACCACCAGTCTTGTCTCATGCCAACTGTTAAGCATCCTGAAACCATTCATGTGTGGGGTTGCTTCTCAGCCAAGGGAATCGGCTCTCTCACAGTCTTGCCTAAAAACACAGCCATGAATAAAGAATGGTACCAGATTGTCCTCCAAGAGCAACTTCTCCCAACCCTCCAAGAGTAGTTTGGCGATCAACAATGCCTTTTCCAGCATGATGGAGCACCTTGCCATAAAGCAAAGGTGATAACTGATAACTAAATGGCTCAGGGAACAAAACATAGAGATTTTGGGTCCATGGCCTGGAAACTCCCCAGATCTTAATCCCATTGAGAACTTTTGGTCAATCATCAAGAGACGGGTGGACAAACAAAAACCTAAAAATTCTGACAAAATAAAAGCATTGATTGTGCAAGAATGGACTGCTATTAGTCAGGATTTGGTCCAGAAGTTGATTGAGAGCATGCCAGGGAGAATTGCATAGGTCCTGAAGAAGAAGGGTCAACACTGCAAATATTGACTTGCTGCATTAACTCATTCTAACTGTCAATATATGCTTTTGTTACTCATATGTTTGCAATTATATTTCTGTCTGTGATAAAAACATCTGTCAAACACACATAAAAAACAGAGGGCAGCAGATCATGTGAAAATATAATATTTGTGTCATTCTCAAAACTTTTGGCCATGACTGTACTGGTAGATGGTATCTGCATTCATGTTGGCTTTTGTATAGCGTTCAAAGAAGGCATGGTTTATTCAAAGGGAATATTTAAAGCTTTATTTCTTTATTTGACTTATGTGAAATGAATGTTATGTGTAGACTAGTCAATGAAAAACTGACTTATTGATTGTGGCTATTGAATGTAACACATTTCTATATGGTCAGCTCATGAAAACATGTGCAATTCAGGTTTTGATTTGTAGAAATACCGTAAATGCGTACAATTCAATGCCCAAACACACCCACATGTGTAAATAAATGTGTGCATAAATGTGTGTGTACAGTGGGTATGGAAAGTATTCAGACCCCTTTAAATTTTTCACTCTGTTTCTTTGCAGATTTGTTAAATTCAAAAAACTTATTTTTTTCACAGGGTATTAACCAACTATAACACTGTGGAATATTATATACATATAATTTTACCGCTTTTACAGTCATATATGCACCATTTTGTATGCTCTAATTTTATTTGCGCCAGTGTATTATTTGTATTTATTTTTTTCTCATTAATACACTTTACACCCCATCTTGATTAAAAAAAAAAGGAAATGTAGAAATTTTTGCCAATTTATTAAAAAAGAAAAACTGAAATATCACCTGGTCATAAGTATTCAGACCCTTTGCTCAGTATTGAGTAGAAGCACCCTTTTGAGCTAGTACAGCCATGAGTCTTCTTGGGAATGATGCAACAAGTTTTTCACACATGGATTTGGGGATCCTCTGCCATTGTTCCCTGCAGATCCTCTCCAGTTCCGTCAGGTTGGATGGTGAACTTTGGTGAACAGCCATTTTCAGGTCTCCCCAGAGATGCTCAACTGGGTTTAGGTCAGGGCTCTGGCTGGGCCAGTCAAGAATGGTCACAGAGTTGTTCTGAAGGCACTGCTTTGTTATTTTAGCTGTGTGCTTAGGGTCCTTGTCTTGTTGGGAAGTGAACCTTTGGCCAAGTCTGAGGTCCAGAGAACTCTGGAAGAGGTTTTCATCCAGGATACCTCTGAACTTGGCCGCATTCAGGTTTCTTTCAATTGGAACCAGTCGTCCTGTCCCTTCATGATGCTGCCACCACTATGTTTCACTGTTGGAATTGCACTAGAAATGGGAAAGGGGATGAGCAGTGTCTGGTTTTCTCTACACATACCACTTAGAATTATCACCAGAAAGTTCTATCTTCATCTCTTCAGACCAGAGAATCTTATTTCTCATAGTCTGGGAGTCCTTCATGTGTTTTTTAGCAAACTTTATGCAGGCTTTCATATGTCTGGCACTGAGGAGAATTATTATTAAAGAAAATGCTGGCACAGCTCGAGGGATGTGCTCCAGTAGGTTCCCAAACCATCTATAGTATAATAAAGAACTGGGCACACTCTTAGTGGTGTGAAAATAAGGTAAATTTAATATGTACATGTTATGAATGTGCTAGAGATGGTTTCTGAGAAGAGGCTCCCTCTGGTGGTTACAGACAGTACTGAACCTTTCAGCGAGGAATGGAAATCTGGGATCTCTGACTGGTCTGATGTAAGGGAGGTTCCCTCCCATGATGGTTGCCGGTGATCAATTGTTCTTGTCTCAATTGTGGTTCCTGGTTCATTTGGAAGTTTGCTGAGTCTTGCCTGCATCTTCTGCTATCAGATAAGATATTTTCTGCTTTTATTTTTGTGCTTGCTTTTTGCATTATTCCCTGCACTTCTGTGGAGGTCAGCCAGGTCCCCTCTGGGGGGCTTGTGCTCCTCTCAGTTTATCTGAAGCCACTGTTGTTTGTTCATTTGCTTTTTCCTGTTTTTTCAGTGGCTGCGGCTTAGTTTTGTTACACCAGAGATCTGATGTAGGTGGTAGAGATCGTGTGATCTCAGGTGTTTTTGCAATCAGAAGAGTTGGTATTTTTTAGGGGTTTTTTTTGGATTGCAGTGAGTATCCTTTCCTGTACTTTTCTGTCTAGACAGATTGGGCCTCAGCGTTTGCTCATTCTATTTTCTGTCTGTGTCCATGCTTCTTCTTGTCTAACCGCCATTACATGTTTGGGGGCTTCCTATTTTCTTTGGGGATTTGCTCCGGGGCAGATAGCTTTCATCTTTCTGCCTTTAGGTGTAGTTAGCTCTCAGGCTGTGACGAGGCGTCTAGGATCAACATAGGAACGCTCCACGGCTACCTCTAGTTGTGTGGTTAGTTCAGGTTACTGCAATCCAATAGGTTCCAGCCTCTCTGGTGTATTGCCGTTTTTGCTTATTCTCCTCAGCTACCAAAACACAACACGTACAGTGGTCACTAGTATTACAGACGTTTCGGTCAAATACAGACCTTCATCAGTGTACTATAAGATAATAACAAAATAATAAATTGGTAAAGGATAAATGATCCACATATACATTGCAAAAAGAAATAAAGTATATACACCAAGGTATTGGGTCATAATCGATTACAAAATTGACAGTTATTGAGGCTAACCAATATTAAGCTTTCTCCAAAATTACTCAGAATAATAAGTGATCAAGAGAAATAAAAAGAAGAAATAAAGAGGACATACCTAGTGACAATATTTGTCTGTCAATATA
Source organism: Oophaga sylvatica (assembly GCA_033576555.1). Taxonomy (NCBI): domain Eukaryota; kingdom Metazoa; phylum Chordata; class Amphibia; order Anura; family Dendrobatidae; genus Oophaga; species Oophaga sylvatica. The sequence goes on along the minus strand of JARQOD010000003.1, from coordinate 537,270,691 downwards.
GCATATATATGCGACTGCATATTGTCTGTAAAGTGAAGAGAATGCTCATAGACATATTATTCACAGTTCACTATATGAGGTATATGAATATTTAAGGAGACATACCAGGGAATGTGATGATGGAAGTATTGCACCAGTAATAGCTGTGGTTATAAACGAATATAATGAGAACCAGTACAGGAATTGTATTGTGAATGGTATATAGAAGATAATGATCATACTGATTGTTCAAATGGCTGATAAGTACGGTGGTCAGTGATTGCCTATCATATAGGGCTATGCTGCATCATTTATCCTTTACCAATTTATTATTTTGTTATTATCTTATAGCACACTGATGAAGGTCTGTATTTGACCGAAACGTCTGTGATACTAGTGACCACTGTACGTATTAGGCTGGAGTCACACTGGCGACAAAATCGGACGACTGCAATACGATGAAATATCGCATTGCAGTCGGACCAATGTTAATCTATGGAGCAGCTCCCAGTATCAGTTTTTTTGTGGTCCGTTTTAAACGTCCGAGTGCAATCGCAGCATGCTGCGATTGTCACCGATTGTGGGTCGACTATCGCTAATGCAAGTCTATGGGAGCGATGAAAAATCGGATTACAAACGGACCGCACGTGTGACTTGCGATTAAATCGCACCGGTGTCCTTTAGAAAAGCCGGCAATTCATCCCCGGCTATACTGTAAAATCACACTGACAGTTTTAATAAAGAATAGAATCAATACATATACACACATAGAATACATATATATATATATATATATATATATATATATGTCATTGTGACATGTATATATACATATATTTATAGTTCTTACACTTCTACATACTGTAATAGCCGCTAATTCAATTGCCGGCTTTTGTGAAATCACAGAACCCGACATGAAATGATACATTGTTTCCACACAGTTAACCATGCCATTTCATGTATTTTTATATATGGTTTAAACTTACAATTACATCAGTATATGTGTGCAAAATTGCAGACATGTAGGGGTTAATTAAAGGTATAAATTCGTTGAAAAAAAATGTGTGGGCTCCCGCTGTATTTTCTCCACCAGGCAGACAAAGCCAGCGAGTGGGGGCAGATAATAATAACCTAGGGAGGGTACATATTTTTTGTGGCCCCCCCTGGCTACTAACATCTGCCCCCAGACACCCCAGAAAGGGCAAATCTATAATTAGATTTGCCCTTTCTGGTACTTTGCCCGTCTATTCCCATTGCCCTGTAGCGGTGGCGAATGGGTTAATAAGGGGTTAAAATGACCTTGCAATTGAAAGGTCACTTTAAGCCAGGTTAATAATTGAGAGCTGTCAATTAGACAACTATCAATTATTAATCCTATTGTATGAAAGAAAAATCAAACACACACACTTTAATAAAAAAGAAGTTTAATGAAATAATCACACAGTTTTTGACCATATTTTATTTACCTGCTAAAACCATTTCTTGTAATAAAAATAAAATAAAAAAGCAAAATTATTCTTACCAATCCGATGTACAGTCAGGTCCCACGGTGTAATCCATCAGAAAGGGTTAACAGGTTACAGTAAGCAGAGAGCTAAATGCTGTATCCGAGCTCTAACCCCCTGAATGAATAACTTACTCTCCCAGCGAAAGGAGAGGAAGAGATGAATGAATGGAGCTCAATTGATTTATTGCCACTTTCACCTTAGGTCAGGTCACTGAAGTGAAAGTGGCAATAAATCAATTAAGCTTCATTCATTCATGAGTCTCTCTGCATGAAGCCGCTGAACAGGATCCAGTGTAGGGAGCCTCTCATTAGCGAAGTACTACTTTGTTTTTGACCACACTGTCTACCACCAGCTGAGGGGGACTGCAATGGGCAGCCCTTGTGCTCCGGCCTGTGCAAATCTCCTCCTTGGCTGGTGGGAGGAGACCATGGTGTGGGTTGATATCGAGGACTCTGATTCATCTGTGTGTCGTGGCTTCGAGTTGTGGTCACGATACATAGATGATATTCTAATTGTATGGAGGGGTACCATTGAAGAATTTGACAGATTCGTGTCGAACCTCAATCATAATCCCATTGGACTTTATTTTACTTCAGTGATTGAGGAAACTACATTACCTTTCCTTGACATTCTCATTGTCAAGAACGAGAGTGGTGAATTGATGACCTCCACATATAGGAAACCAACGTCAACTAACTCTCTGTTGCACTGGAGTAGCCATCACCCCGTACATCTTAAAAGGGGTATCCCTAAGGGGCAGTACCTTAGAGTACGAAGGAATTGTTCTAACAACTCGTCCTTTGAGTCACAGGCTAGGGAATTGAGAGATAGGTTCCTGGAGAGAGGTTACCCGCACCACGTCCTCACAAAGGCTTACCAACACGCTAAGTCATGTACTCGTCCCGAACTCCTTAATCCTATCAGGGAGAGAAATGAACAGGACAATGACGCTGTGAGATTCATCACCACTTTCGATAATGGTTCCCCACATGTTAGAAATATCATTAAGAAGCATTGGTCCATCCTATGTATGGACAGTGATATTTCACCGTTTCTGGATAACCATCCTTCGGTCACTTACAGGAAAGCACGGTCTTTAAATGACAGATTGGTTCATAGCCATTTCTCTGCCCCAGCCGCTAAAACATGGCTACATAGCAATGTGACCGGTTGGTACAAATGTGGACACTGTGTGGCCTGCCAATATATTGATTCTGGCAAAGTGTTTGTGAGTAGTGTGACAGGCATAAGCTATTCCATTCGTCACTTTATGAATTGCAGCACGAAGGGTATCATCTATAAGGCCACGTGTGTTTGTGGTCTTGAATACGTGGGGAAGACTATTCGCGAATTCAAAAGGAGAGTGGGTGATCATGTTGGTGATATCACACACAAGAGAGACACTCCCATCTCAAGACATGTCAATGGCTTTCATGAAGGGAAGATCAATGTTATCAGATTCATGGCCATTGACAGGGTCCTAAAACCCCCTAGGGGGGGTAATTGGGATAAATTGATACTACAGAGAGAGGCCAAGTGGATTTTCTACTTGGACACAATTGCCCCCAAGGGTTTGAATGACCAGATCAATTATGGTTGTTTCATTTAATTCTTCTTTGACTTTGTTGACCAGTTCCGATTCACCGTATTGTATATATAATTGCCTTAAACCTTTATTGTCACCCTACATATTGGGATTTGCATATATTTCTCATAGTACTCCCGTCCAATTTGGGTTTTGTATTATCTATATGTGCATTAAACATGACTTATTCCATGTTTAATTGGCCCTTTAAGTTTTATTATATGGGCTTTTTTGATAAGTATATTGATTTGTTGGATTGTGTGCCCACTGGCACCCATCTTTACCACTATATCTTTGATTATTTGATTATTTATTTTTCTTGATATAGTTTTCTTATTCAATTTCTCCCTTGTAAATATTTCTTTACACCCCCCCTTTTCACTTATTAATATATTTTGTTATTTCGTTCTAGCTACTAGCTGTGCCGTCCAACATCACATGGGGTTATTTTCATTAGATTCCTAAGTGGGCTGGCTATTATTAAATCATGCCCCCTGTTAGCGCTACTTATGTCGCTTTTGATTACGCCCTGACATTTTGCTGTGGGCATTGTCGGGTATTTCCCCGCTCCTTATGTTTATCTATATTGCCGTCCGGGGTTTCCTTTTGCAGTGTGGGCTGCTCCTCTATGTGATGGTCTCGCCCACTACAGCGTCATTCATGACGTCTTGTGGGCGGTTCTCTAGTGAGCATTGCCCTCTCCCTTCCTAGCGTTTTATCTGTATTATTGTCCAGGGTTTTCTATTGCAGTGTGGCTGCTCTTCTATGTGGAGGCCACGCCCCCTATAGCATCATCCATGACGTCTTGTGGGCGGTCCCCAAGTGAGCATTGCCCGCCCTCTCCTTGCTCAGCGCTCCACTGACGCTGTCTCCCCTGGTCATCAGGTTGCGCTATTGTCAGGTACTATGACTCATCAGTCTCAGCCACTGCGTTCCACAGACCAGGAAACACACCCTGGCGTGCGCTCCATTACACTGCACCATGTGTTCGTACATCTTGCTATCCCCTTTGCACAGCATAGCAGAACTGTCCACCATATCTAAGGTAATTAGAGCTTCTTATTGGATAATTGTTTGGGAGGTGATGGAACACATCACACTTTATATAAATGCCCTCTTGGCCACTTTTTGCTCTATGCAGACAGCATTGAGAGCAGAAGGGCCTGGTCTCTCCATATTGTGTTTTTGCACTTTAGCTTAGTCCCCTGATGACTCTACTAAGAAGAAACGCGTCGGGACATCCTCGTAGGGAAAGTGCAGGGCAAACTATTGTGTAGGGCTAGTTGTGGACTGCCCTTGTCAGGGCGGGAGTTTGGGGAATAGTTTTTGTCAGTTCCTCAGGGAAGGACAGGGTATTGTCTTCCCACCGTTTACCAGGGATCCTCCGTAGACTACTGGTGCCCTGAAAACTCCCGGCCCCTCTACACAGCATTGGTGAGATTGTTCCTTTTTACCAATTTTCTCACTTATTATTGCTTTTGTTATATTATGTGTTGTATATGCATTGTCTGGTGATTGCCTTTACATCTTGGAGGGCTGTGTTGGTATTCCTCCATTTGGTAGCACCAAGACATTTAGTTGCCATTTTCTTATTGTTGTTGGCAAATCGTTTATCCTCATAGCTGTCTGCATGTGTTCTCTTTTTGCATTTAATTTAGGGTACATGTAATACCACCCTTTTTTTCTGACAGCATGTTTTATTGGGTGACACACCTTATACTTTTAAATGTATATTATTAAAAGTTATATTTTATATATTCACTATTGCTTACTCTACCTTTAAATTTGGTGAATCAGTCTGATATTTTCTCCAGCCGACACTGGAGTTTTGCTTGTTTTCCGTTTTAAACGTCCGAGTGCAATCGCAGCATGCTGCGATTGTCACCGATTGTGGGTCGACTATCGCCAATGCAAGTCTATGGGAGCGATGAAAAATCGGATTACAAACGGACCGCACGTGTGACTTGCGATTAAATCGCACCGGTGTCCTTTAGAAAAGCCGGCAATTCATCCCCGGCTATACTGTAAAATCACACTGACAGTTTTAATAAAGAATAGAATCAATACATATACACACATAGAATACATATATATATTATATATATATATATATATATATATATATATGTCATTGTGACATGTATATATACATATATTTATAGTTCTTACACTTCTACATACTGTAATAGCCGCTAATTCAATTGCCGGCTTTTGTGAAATCACAGAACCCGACATGAAATGATACATTGTTTCCACACAGTTAACCATGCCATTTCATGTATTTTTATATATGGTTTAAACTTACAATTACATCAGTATATGTGTGCAAAATTGCAGACATGTAGGGGTTAATTAAAGGTATAAATTCGTTGAAAAAAAATGTGTGGGCTCCCGCTGTATTTTCTCCACCAGGCAGACAAAGCCAGCGAGTGGGGGCAGATAATAATAACCTAGGGAGGGTACATATTTTTTGTGGCCCCCCCTGGCTACTAACATCTGCCCCCAGACACCCCAGAAAGGGCAAATCTATAATTAGATTTGCCCTTTCTGGTACTTTGCCCGTCTATTCCCATTGCCCTGTAGCGGTGGCGAATGGGTTAATAAGGGGTTAAAATGACCTTGCAATTGAAAGGTCACTTTAAGCCAGGTTAATAATTGAGAGCTGTCAATTAGACAACTATCAATTATTAATCCTATTGTATGAAAGAAAAATCAAACACACACACTTTAATAAAAAAGAAGTTTAATGAAATAATCACACAGTTTTTGACCATATTTTATTTACCTGCTAAAACCATTTCTTGTAATAAAAATAAATAAAAAAGCAAAATTATTCTTACCAATCCGATGTACAGTCAGGTCCCACGGTGTAATCCATCAGAAAGGGTTAACAGGTTACAGTAAGCAGAGAGCTAAATGCTGTATCCGAGCTCTAACCCCCTGAATGAATAACTTACTCTCCCAGCGAAAGGAGAGGAAGAGATGAATGAATGGAGCTCAATTGATTTATTGCCACTTTCACCTTAGGTCAGGTCACTGAAGTGAAAGTGGCAATAAATCAATTAAGCTTCATTCATTCATGAGTCTCTCTGCATGAAGCCGCTGAACAGGATCCAGTGTAGGGAGCCTCTCATTAGCGAAGTATGCAAACCCTGTTATTTTAGGTTGGTCTTTTTCTGCCGTAAGCACTTTTTTCGCAATTTCCACCAATTCAGGAGTAGCCGAGGTGGAAGCCTTCCTTTTCCTTCCTGAAAGTGAAAGCCGGCGCCGCACAGATGAGGATGGTGGCTCTTCTTCATCTTGGATCAACGCCATGCTGTCTTGTTCAGTTGCAGGTGTGGAGATGGCCTCTTCTGTGTCCTGCATGAACAAAAAACAAATGGTAAATCACAAAGACAAAGAAATTAATCTTCACACTATAACACCCATATACAGCAAAAATGTGACAACGACACTTGTAAAGACAAAGAAAATAATATTCACACTATACCCAAAAACAGCAAAAATGTGAATACGACACTTGTAAAGACAAAGAAATGTATCTTCACACTATAACACCCAAATACAACAAAAATGTGAAAACGACACTTGTAAATGGATAGGCCTCAACCGTTGAGCTAGATAAATTATCAATACATGAAGCGATAAATTCAGCCATTTTATCTACATTTCACAATTATAATTTTTAAATTTAAGTACACTTTGGCATGTACATTAAAATGTGTTGTAATACAAAGGTACTTACATGTATGACAGGGGTGTCCGGCTGGATCACTGGGTCTAAATCCGACATGGATGTCCCATGTCTGGGTACTTCTTGGTCCCTTGTGAAAGCGAACAGATCAAAGTACCACAGTTGGGGGACATAAACATCTTCGGCCCCCGCTCCAGATTTGGTAGAATGTATAACTTTATTGAGCTCTTTTTTGTACACTGTGCGGAGGGCCTGAATGCGTTTTTTCACCGATGACTCATCCGCCGGTTCATCTGGGTAACGGTTCTTGCAGAGCTCCACCAGTTTTTGGTACGCGTCCTTCTTTTTAAGCCTGTTACAGTAATCAGCCGACTTTATTTTCCACAGGCACGGCATTGAGCGGTACAGCCCGATAAACTCCCGCAAAAATTCCTGCTTATCAGCCATCTGTAATAAAAAAATGATTATGTGAGAACGGCATAATGGTTAAATACAATGCTTACATAGCCTACAACATAGAACACAGCAGGGAACATAAAATGGTGGTTGTGGGCGCAGCTGGAGTAAACATTGACAGAGCTGGGTTCATAAAATGGTGGTGGTGGTGGTCGTGCCAGAACAAAACAATGGCAAAAAAAATAAAAAAATCATAGATGAACAATTACGGAAAAAAACTGCAAAAAACAACAGGGATCACAAAATGGTGGTTGTGGGCGCAGCAGGAGAAAACATTGACAGAGCTCTGGGATCATAAAATGGTCGGCGTGCCTGAACAAAACAATGGCAAAAAAAAAATTGATGGACGACAATGGTTAACAACAGCAGAGATCTAAAATGGATCTGTAAAATTAAAGAAAAAATAAAAATTAAATGTGACAAAAAAATACCTACCTTACAAAACTTGTTTGTGATTTTGAAAAAAAAAGAAAATAGGGAAACAAAATAGCGTCACAAACTGGATCGCAGAGGATATAACGCCACAGACTGGATCACAAAAATCCTGGATCGCAGTAGTAGCTACAAAGGCTAGCAGGACACACTGGAACGATGCTGGAGATTTGAAAGAACCGCTTCTGCTCGAGAGCAATGGAGAGGAGTGCTGATGCGTCGTCTTTTATGACGCGGTCATCCAATCACAAAGCGGGAGAGCTGTGATAACTATCTAGGAGATAAATAGTGACCACCAATCTGTGATGAGGGGCGTGCAAAACATCGCGCTCAGTCACGCCTATCGAGCTCGTAATCTTTCACAGTACCATTGCAATCACAATGGCTTTTTGCATATCTGTATGCATATCTGTATAGCTGGAGCTCGTGACAATACTCACATAGCGATTACAAAGGCGTCGCATATCTGTATGGTTGGGGCTCGATAATCTTCACCTTTGCAATCACAATAGTTTTTTGCATATCTGTATGCATATCTGTATAGCTGTAGCCCGTGACAATACTCACATAGCGATCACAATGGCGTCGCATATCTGTATGTTTGGGGCTCGATAATCTTCACCTTTGCAATCACAATGGCTTTTTGCATATCTGTATGCATATCTGTATAGCTGGAGCTCGTGACAATACTCACATTGCGATCACAATGGCGTCGCATATCTGTGAATAGCTGTGATTCACTGGTGAATGTTGACCTTTACCTCCCAAGAATGTTCAAATATATTTATAACAATTTTTTAACCTTTCATATATGACTATAATATATATATTATATATTTAAACTTTATATATGCAGCAGTGGTGTATTATCTGTTATATTTTATTATAATGTTTGAACGCTAGTGAGACCATAGACCCTTAAAATAATTGTAAATATTTGAAACTTTTTTCTTTATTTTTTTAACAATTAACTCCTATGACTGATGTTACTCCCATGACCCCGTGTGTGACAAGTAGATACAATGTAAAACAAAAAATAGACAACAAAAAAGCCTTTGAAAAAAATTAAAAAACTGCAGCTGCTGGTAACATGTCTCGCTGCCATCCCCATTACTCCCTCCCCACATCTCACCCATCATTAGCCCTTCTCCCATATAGGTAAAATAATTGAAAAAAAACACAAATGCATTTTTAAAATAACATTTTTTTATTATAAAAACATTGTTAAAAAAAGGCAAAAGTCAAACATTATCAAAATCAAACTAGACCTGATGCTGCCAACTCACTGCACCAGGCCCGTTAAAGTATTGGCCGGCCTTCGCATCGTCCTTGCTCCTGCCTTGATTGACAGGTTGAAGGCCTGCAATAGCGGGATCATTATCACGCCATTCTCCGAGCACCACGTCACCATTGCTGTCCGAGTCCATGAAGCCTGGCGGACTGTAAGTACCAGCATCGCGTTTGCGTAGAAAATTGTGCAGCACACAACAGGCCAACACCACAGAGTCTATGGATTCCAGCTTCATGTTGATTGAAGTGTGGAAAACCCTGAAGCGGTTGGCCATTATGCCGAAGGCATTCTCCACAACGCGCCGTGCCCTATACAGTCTGTAATTAAAAATCCGCCTTTCCCCTGTCAAAGTCTTTTGTGGGTACAGTTTCACAAGATGCGCAAGAAGGGGGAAGGCTTCATCACCTACAAACACAAAGTTAAGGTTGGCGGTGGTGTCCATGTTGGTTGGCAAGTTAAGTTTATTATTAAACAACCGTTCACCAAAACTTGTGTGCTCCAAAACGCCACCGTCAGAAACCCTTCCATTCATGCCAACATCAAAGTCAATAAATTCATAATTGGCATTAACAAGGGCCATGAGGATCACGCTGAAGTAGCCCTTGTAATTATGAAAAAAGGATCCGCTGTTGGCTGGTTGCGTGATCCGCACATGTTTGCCATCCAAGGCACCACCACAGTTTGGAAACTGCCAAATCCTTTCAAAATCAGAGGCAATAATTTGCCATTCCGCCACTGATTTGGGAAAAGGCATGTAGCTCCGTAAACTGCGGACGATGGCGTTGCATGTCTCTGGAATAAGTTCTCCAAGCAGCGACCGAGAAATTGCAGCAGAATATTGCAAATCCTTCATTGAACGTCCGGTTGCCAGAAATCGCAGCGTTACTGCCAAACGTTCCTCTGCTGAAACAGCTGCACGCATCCGGGTATCCTGCCGTTCAATGAGTGGCCTCACAGCTTCCAGTAGGAGCTTGAATGAATCCTCCGACATCCGTAGATAATTCCGGAAATCCTGCGGATTCTTCTCCTGCATCTCCCTCACTAGATGCATGTGGGAGAATTTGGACCTCTGCTCCAGCCATTCCCTGGTCCACATGCGACGCTTTCGCTTTGAGCGCCTCTCTTCCACCCGCGCCTCTTCCTGACGATCTGCCTCCATTGACAGTGCAACTGCCACAATCACACGCTCCGTGGTGGACAGGTTCATTATGTGCAACCTGTACGGTAAAGAAGAGAAAAGTTAATTACTAATTAATTACTATTAATAAAGTGTTTAAACAAAATAAAATAAAGAATAAAATAAAAAATATATAAAAAAAAAATAAATTAAACTTTTCAGTTAACATTTAATATACAGTTTACAAATGTCTAAAATGGTGGGGGGGTGTAAAATAAATAAAGCAGACGAAAAAAAAAAAATAAGGTCAGGGGTGTAAAATAAATAAAGCAGACGAAAAAATAAAAAAAAAATAAGGTCAGGGGTGTAAAATAAATAAAGCAGACGAAAAAAAAAAAGTAAGGTCAGGGGTGTAAAATAAATAAAGCAGACGAAAAAAAAAAAAAAAGGATAAAAACCATTATCAAACAACATCACAAACAATATTTACCTTGAATCCAAATATCCCAAAGATCCTAATCCAAATGGGGATGGATGGTGCTCTAGCGACTCAGACAAGATCGCAAAAACCCACCACTGCGCCACAAACAGGATCGTAAAACTCCGCCACACGATACTATCCTCGCAACAACGCACAAAGAGACCCATAAAGTGCTCTGGAAACAATGGATGGGGGAGCAGTTATTATAGCTGAGGTGATGTTGTGTGGTCACCAATCGGAGCTGAAGGGCATTAACGAAACAAAACAAAATCCCGCCTGCGCCGCTGACTAATGCGTCGTTAATGAGGTCGCACATCGTTTACAAAAGGTGCCAAACACAGGGATTCAGGCTCACCAGCGGGACGCCAACGATCAAAATACGGTCCAGAACTCTAGTGAACGATCAACGAGATCACAGCAGGGGCCACGTCGTTGCTACATGCCACACACAACGACGTCGCTAACGAGATCGCTAAATAGTGACGTATTTTAGCGATCTTGTTAACAATCTTGTTTAGTGTGGCATACCCTTTAGATAGACAGATGTGTGCCTTTCCAAATCAAGTCCTATCAGTTTAATTAAACACAGCTGGACTCCAATGAAGGAGTAGAACCATCTCAAGGAGGAACACAAGGAAATGGAAAGCATGGGACTTAAATATGAGTGTCTGAGCAAAGGATCTGAATACTTATCACCCTGTGATATTTCAGTTTTTCTTTTTTTATAAATTTGCAAAAATTTCTACATTTCTGTTTTTTTTCAGTCAAGATGGGATGCAGAGTGCATATTAATGAGAATAAAATGAATTATTTTAAATTTACCAATGGGCTTCAATGAAACAAAGAGTGAAAATTTAATGAGATCTGAATACTTTCCGTACCCACTGTATATATACACATCACCAATTTTCTAAGTACATATATTTCTAAAGGTGCTATTGACATGAAATTATCACCAGATGCCGGTAACAACTCATCCAGTACACACAGGCAAATAAAACAAAATCATAGATGTCCATAAATTATGTGTAATAATGAGAAATGAAACCTGGAACAATTATTAAGTACATGAAGAAAGAGAGGTGCAAAAAGCCATGGAAAGTCGTGACACCAGCTGAAATCTATCAGTAATTAGGAAGTAATCGTGCCACTGAGTGAAAAATAATATCAGCTGGTTCAACTGATGGCTTATAAAAAAGTGTCTCATTACCAAGGTGCCACGCAAGAAACATCTCATCCAGTGAGCCAAGGAAACTCTCAAATGGTTTCAGAGATAGAAAATAAGGCTGCTAGAATGGCTCATCCAATTACTTGACCTGAATCTAATAGAAAATGTATAGAAGGAACCAAAGCTCAGAGTTCATAGAAGGAGCCCACAGAACTTTCAGGATTTGAAGATTGTTTGTATTGAAGAATGGGCCAAAATCACACCTGAGCAATGCATGCGACTAGTTCCTCCATACAGGAAGGAGGAAACTTGAAGTTGTCGTTACCAACAAAAGCTTTTGTATGAAGTATTAATTAAATTTCAGTAAGTGTGCTCAATACTTTTTCTCTGTGTCATTTTTCATTGTTATACATAACTTAATTTATGGACATCTATGGTTGGACTCCTAGTCAAAGTTACTGTTGTGCAAGATGAAGATGACATGATCTCTAAAAGGCCAAAAGTTAAAGATGACATAATTTCCTTTGTATTTTAGTGAAAAAAAAATATATGAATTGTCCTTTTTTTCATTTTAAAAATTACAAAAAGGAAAATGGGCAGATGCAAAAGTTTGGGCACCCTGCATGCTTAGTACCTAGTAGCACCTCATTTTGAAAGTATCACTGCTTGTAATTGCTTTTTGTATCCAGCCAAGAGTCTTTCAATTTTTGGTTGAGGGATTTTCATCCATTTTTCCTTGGAAAATTCTTCCAGTTCTGTGAGATTCCTGGGTGGTCTTGCATGCAGTGCTCTTTTGAGGTATAACCATAGATAGGAACTGTGTTGTCAATTGGGTAATGTGTGTTACAGCAAGCTGAGGCCAAAAAGAATGAATATGATGGTGGAATAGGAAAGGAAGAGTTGCAGAAAACCAATTGGCGGGCTATGAGTATGATGGGAGAGTTGAGTTGTGAGTTGAATTTTATTATTATTATATTTTAATCATTTGTCTTGTTCAGCAAAGTGGCTGCCATTTTGATAAATTTTCAAGGAGCAAATTGCAAAAAATCCACATTCTGAAGACTAACTGTTAGGGTCTGCGGAACGCATCTAATAGATATCGTAGAGAGGTGCGTTCGCAGCCCGGGGTCCACCGTGCAGGCGAAGTCCGCTGCTAATAAGATGGCGAAAGTAGCGAACTCTGTTATCCCGCAGAGTCGCTAAAATAAACGATGTAGCGCGCTGTGGCAGTTAGTGCGAACTCTTAATCCCCAGAGCCGCTAACGGGAATGCCACAGCGCTGTATGGCGATAAGTATGAACTCACTTAACCTCAGTGAGCCGCAAAGTAAAATGCTATGGTGCTGAACCAGCGTTATAAAGCGAACCCTGTTGCATCACAGAGCCGCTGAGAAAAAGACTGTGTCCTGTTAGACTCACAGGTATACACAGATAACTGCTGTGCGGATAGCAGTCTGTGATCATGCAAAAAGCAACGCAATCAAGCAATCTCCTCACCGGAGAAGCTGGTATTCTAGGGGCTTATTTCAGCCGAGCCCTAACCACATTCGTACATGATCACACTGGCGCAAAGCACATAATGCAATTGATACTAGCGCATGGCGGCCCAGCCATGCCACCCTTTTATAGTAACAGCTGCAGGACATGCCAGAAAAAGGACCAATGAGAAACTGTTCCAAAACACCGTAGTTCAGGAGGAATGGGGTCTGACCAGTGGATTCAGCGACAGCATTATTTAGAGTGAACTCAGCCCACGGTAGCAAGGATGCCCAGTCATCCTGCCTGGCAGAGACAAAATGTCGCAAGTATGTAACCAAGGTCTGGTTGGCGCTCTCTACCAACCCATTCGTCTCGGGATGTTATGCAGAGGTGAGATTCAACTCAATGCTGAGTAAACAACATATCTCTCTCCAGAACCGAGACGCAAACTGGGGACCTCGATCACTGCCAATTTTGTCTGGCATACCGTGTAGGTGGAAAATATGCCTAATGAATAATGCTGCCAAGGCCCGTGCAGATGGTAACCGTGGTAACGGCACCAAGTACACCATTTTCGAGAAGTGGTCAGTTATCACCCAGATGATGGTGCAGCCCCGAGACTTGGGTAAGCCCACCACAAAATTCATCCCGACCATCTCCCAGGGTCTGTCTGCCACCGGTAAAGGGAAAAGCAACCCAGCTGGCTGTTGTTGAGGGGACTTATTCTTGGCGCAGGAGACGCACGCCTGAACGTATTCCCTGACGTCACGGACCATATGTGTCCACCAGTATGTCCTCGCCAGCAACTCAGATGTCCTCTTTGCCCCAAAATGTCCACCCACCCTGGACGAGTGTGCCCAAGAGAGTACCTCCGGTCACAAATTGATGGGCACAAAAGTCTTGCTTGGAGGCACAGACTCAAGCGAAACAGGGGCCACAGTTCTTAGGCTCTCTGTGGGACAATCAGCCGAGGCTCCTCCTCCACCTCCTCAGAGGACACCACGGAGCGAGACAGAGCATCGGCACAAATGTTCTTCACCCCGGAGAGAAAATGGAGGGTGAAATGGAACCGGGAGAAGAACAGGTACAATCTGGCCTGACAGGAATTTAGCTGCTGGGCGGTCTTTAAATAGACCAAATTTTTGTGGTCAGTGAACACTTGAAAGGGAAAGCGAGCCCCCTCCAGGAGATGTCTCCACTCAGAAAAGGCCAACTTCATGGCTAGCAACTCCCTATCTTCAATGGAATAATTCCTCTCTGCTGGTGTGAAGGTCTTGGAGAAGAAGAAGCAAGGATGTTTACGACCTTGAGCATCCTTTTGAAAAAGGATTGCTCCAGCACCAACGGACGAGGCATCTATCTCCAATATAAAAGGCTTATCAACCTCGGGACGATGTAGGATAGGAGCGCTAGCAAAATGGGACTTGATTGAAGTAAAGGCCTTGGAGACCTACTCTGACACAATTTGGGATTGACTCCCTTCTTGGTGAGGGCTACCAAGGGAGCTACCAAAGTTGAGAAATGGGGAATGAACTGGCGATAGTAATTAATGAACCCATAAAGCGCTGCACCGCTTTAAGAGAGTGGGGTTCTTGCCAATCCTTTACAGCCTGTAGTTTGGCAGGATCCATAGCCAATCCCTGAGTGGAGATGATATAGCCCAGGAATGACAGAGACTCCTGCTCAAACACACACTTCTCCAACTTCGCATATAAGGAATTTGCCCGCAAGAGGTCGAAAACCCTACAAACATCTCTCCGGTGGGTGTCCATATCTGGAGAAAAGATGAGAATGTCATCCAGATAGACTACCACAGAGGTGGCAAGCATGTCCCAGAAGATGTCATTTACGAAATCTTGGAAGACGGCTGGAGCATTACAGAGCCCGAACGGCATCACAAGGTATTCGTAATGTCCATCTCTGGTATTGAACGCCGTCTTCCATTCGTCCCCCTCACGGATCCGGATCAGGTTATAGGCACCACGAAGATCCAGCTTAGTAAATACCCTTGCTCCCCAGAGCCTATCAAACAGCTCAGATATTAGGGGCAAAGGATATTTGTTCTTAACGGTAATGGCGTTAAGACCCCTATAGTCTATACACGGTTGTAATTCTCCATTCTTCTTCTGCACGAAGAAAAATCCTGCCCCTGCTGGTGACACTGACTTCCTAATAAACCCTCTTGCCAGATTTTCCTGGATGTATTGTGACATGGCCTCCGTCTCAGGAAGAGAGAGAGGATACACTCTTCCCCGAGGGGGCTCCGTTCCAGGCAAAAGGTCTATAGGACAGTCATAGGGGTGATGAGGCGGAAGAGTCTCCGCTGCCTTTTTGGAGAATACGTCTGCGTATGACCGATAAACCTTGGGGAGAGAAGCAAGGTCTATAGGTATCTCCGTGGTGGAAACCTGAACGTCCTCTCTGAGACATCTGTCTCTGCAATGATCACCCAACCCAGTATTCTTCCAGTGGACCACACAATATGGGGAGAGTGGTGGCGAAGCCAGGGTATTCCCAACAAAACTTCCTCTATTCCCTCAGGAAGAACAAAAAGGGATAAATTCTCCTGATGAGAAGGGGACATAGACAGAGGTAGTGAGACTGGTGGGTGATTTGTGAGGGCAGGATTGCTCCATTCAATACTCTCACCGATATTGGCTCGGCGAGCATCACCAGCGGTATGGAATGGCGAGAGGCAAAGGAGGACATAAAATTCCCCTCTGCCCCAGAGTCCACACAAAGCTTGGCGGGGAGAGTGGATGAACCTAGAGAGATTAACCCTTTAAGGAGCACTTTCGTAGCAAAATCCCTCGTGTCTAATGACCCTGCACCCATGGTCACGGAACATGACCGTTTACTCATTCGCTGGGGACATCAGTTTGCGTAATGTCCTGGCTGCTGACACACTCTACAGACCACGGATACTCGAGTGGTCCGAGACTTAGATCCCACTTGAGTAGTCTGCACGGTCTCTGGGGAGTCGGACGTACGAACGGGAAATTCAAGAGGTTTGGCAAAGGTGGGTGCCAGCCGAAACCTCTGCCTACACTGGGTCCGCTCTATCCTCCGCTCGTGAAAACGGAGGTCGATGCGGGTAGATATAGAAATGAGTTTCTCCAGTGTGGCAGGAATCTCCCTGGTAGCCAAAGCGTCCTTTACATGGTCTCCCAGTCCTCTCCAGAACACTGGAATAAGAACTTTATCTGGCCACTCTAATTCAGAGGCCAAAGTCCAAAAATGGACTGAGAACTGGCTGACCATGGACAAGCCCTGTGACATTGCCAGCAGTTGGACCTTTTCAGAGTCTCCAAAAACCGAGGAGCACTCCGCACCACACGATCGTCGCGCTCCCACAGCGGCGTTGCCCACTCCAATGCTCTACCCAACAGAAGAGACACAACAAAAGCCACTTGTGCCCGTTCCGTGGGGAAACGTGCTGCCAGAAGCTCAAGCTGTATAGAGCACTGACTCACGAATCCCCGACAATGTTTACTGTCACCCGTAAACTTGTCTGGAAGTGGAGATGGGATAATGTCGGAGCAGAGGTAGCGGTGGACAAACTGGCTGCAGCTACGCTAGCAGCCTGAACAGCGACTTCGGTAACATCCACAGCTGAGGTTGTGCGCTCAAGGACCGCTAACCTACCCTCCAGCTGCTGGATATACTGTTGTAGACGCTGGTCGTCCGCCATTTTACTAGCCAGACCCTGATGCTAGTATTATGTTAGGGTCTGCGGAACGCACCTAATAGATATTGTAGAGAGGTGCGTTCGCAGCCCGGGGTCCACCGTGCAGGCAAAGCCCGCTGCTAGCAAGATGGTGAAATTAGCGAACTCTGTTATCCCGCAGAGTCGCTAAAATAAACGATGTAGCGCGCTGTGGCAGTTAGTGCGAACTCTTAATCCCCAGAGCCGCTAACGGGAATGCCACAGCGCTGTATGGCGATAAGTACGAACTCACTTAACCTCAGTGAGCCGCAAAGTAAAACGCTAGGGCGCTGAACCAGCGTTATAAAGCGAACCCTGTTGCATCACAGAGCCGTTGAGAAATAGACTGTGTCCTGTTAGACTCACAGGTATACACAGATAACTGCTGTGCGGACAGCAGTCCGTGATCATGCAGAAAGCAACGCAATAAAGCAATCTCTTCTCCGGAGAAGCCGGTATTCTAGGGGCTAATTTCAGCCGAGCCCTAACCACATGCGTACATGATCACACTGGTGCAAAGCACATAATGCAATTGATTTTAGCACAATCAGTTTGATGTCTTACTACCCAGACCCCCAATAGATCAGAATTTCTGACATTTCATGATAACTTACAAAAAGTTTGTTACAATTATACATAACTATTAAAGTCTTATTAAATATTTTGAGGTTGAATTAGGTTGTTTAAAGAGTTCAATTTATAACGCTAAACATTTTTGTAGAAGACAGCAATATTCTTTCCATTTCCTATTGTAAGATCATTAGCATGTAAATCCTTAATATTCTTGACCTTCCAATGAATGTGGATAGATTATATTGCTTTTTATTGTGAAACGCTGTGTGTTTAATGAAAATTCTTTCTTACATTACAATGCCTAGGATGTAAATAATGCATTCTTAAACAATAAGTTCAGAAAATATGTAAAACATAAATAGTTTTAAAAGCTTTTCTTTTATATATCTTTATCATAATACAAAAAAGTGAAGAGGAGTATATTGGATGTATACCTTTGTACATCAGTTTTATTTAACCCTGCTGTTCTGTTCGTATTGACTATACACTTGCACTTAGCTACTCTAAGAATATTAGTTGGATACCAGTTGCATTATTTAACTGTATGTGAACATGATTGGTCAAAAACAAATGGGATTTTACTTTTCTTCCTGTGAATACTTTTCCATCCAATTATGACAAGAGCATTCTTAAGGTGATACCTTTATTGGCTAACCAGAAAATTATATGTTCGCTAGCTTTCAGAGCTCAAGGCTCCTTCTTCAGGCAAGATTACATTTGGAATTACTTTTCTTCCTAAAATAGATGGCATAACAAGTGACTTTCTTAATTCTGCCATAAAGATTTTTTGTTTATGCAGCTCATTGGCGTTCCAATCGAGGTTTATTTCACATCAAATGAATTGCAGGCAGATACATCAACAATGTTATAAAATAAAACCGTTGGCCATCTATTGGTTTTGCGTTTGCTTCTGTATGTAGCTATTAGTTGATCTAGTGCAGGGGTGGGCAATTCATTTTCCTGAGTGGCCACATGGGAGACCGTGACTGTTGAGGAGGGACTAACCAATAGGTCAAAATAAATTCTACTCAATATTAATATCAATATATTATAGTTATTATACTATTGATAATTATATTAATATTAATTGTATCACTTAATATTGAGTAGAATTAAGTATGCTGACACCCCTATATATCATTTGAACTCAAGTACAGCCCCTTCTGTATTTCTTATGAGCCCCCACAGCTCCTTATATGGTGCATAAGACTCTCCCCCACATGCAGCATGAGTCCCACACAGCCTTCCCCATATGCGGCATTAGCCCCACAACTTCCTCCCCCATATGCAGCAATAGCCTCACATCTTCCTCCCCCATATGTGGCATTAGCCCTACACCTTCCTCCCCATATGTGGCATTAGCCCTACACCTTCCTCCCCCATAATCAGCATGAGCTCCTCCACACAGCCTCCCCCATATGCAGCATGAGCCCCACACAGCCTCCCCATGTACATCATGAGCCCCACACTGCCTCCCTCATATGCGGCATGAGCCCCACACAGCTTGCCTATATACTGTATGAGCCCTACAATCTCCCTATATACAGTATGAGCCCCACACAGTCTTCCTATATACTGCATGAGGCCCCCATAGCCTCCTCAAGTGCAGCAGCATGATGCTCCCATAGCTTCCCATGTGCAGCATGAAAAATTCCCATACAAATGAAAATAAAAAATAACAACATCACATACCTCGGTCCCATTCCCAGGCACTCTGCTTTTGTTTCTGTACCTGTCTCCAGTGTGCTGACTCTCCATAGTATACAGCTGACGCGATGAAATTACATGTTGTCAGCTGTTTCACATGCTGATTGGTGGAGGAAGTGGCCGGAGGCCCCTCCTCCCCCGAAGAAGTCAGCGCAAATGGAGGGCACAGTGCAGCCGTGGACCTCTGATTTCCAGCCCCCAGCTGTCTCGGTGCACGAGCCGGACTGAGACAGCCAGAGGACTGGATGTGGCCCGTGGGCCGCACTTTGCCCAGGTCTGATCTAGTGTATCAACTGCCCCTTTGGTGGAATTGTAATCTAATATCATCTGCAGCTTTTTATCATCTTGATTACTTACTGCATTGTCATGGTGCATCGTGCTCAACAGAATGACCTGTTTGTTTTTTTGGGAAAATAAGAAACCACTTTCATATCTCCATTAAAGTAAAACGTTGAACTATGAACATCTCTTTTACTATCGATACCTAGTGGCAGTTCAGACTTGTTTTTTTTTTACAGTGCCCAACATTGTAAGTTTTCTTTTTAGCAACAGCTGCCCCAGTTGGTGCGATGTAAAAAAGTTGTTACATGCCACATTTTGTCCTGTTGGTCCATATATCAAATCTGAAATTACTCGCATTCCCCGATTCTTTTCAGATTTTTCTCCGGACTTATCTTGATGCCGTACTTTGCTGGCGTACTCGGCATATATTGTTTGAGCGGCACCTACCTCGGAATGCCACAAGTTGTTCATCTACAGTGACATTTTCCCCATAGTTGTATAATTTTGTCAGAATATCAATCCATTTACTTACAAAACATGCAGTAGAATTAAATTTAAGTTTATTTATTGGTGTCAATCTGAGCTAACAGGATTATCGCTAGAAGTCTGGAAAAGTGGGGAAAGCCACTCGACTAAAGACAAGAACTGCTTCAGACATGGAGTGAACATAAAAATTGGAAAGTGAAGTTACATAAAAATCCATTAGACTGCAAACTGCTGCAAGGAATACACTTTTACTAACTAGACTGATTAATATACCTGCCAGCAATAACTCCAAGACTACTATTATTAGTTATTTAATTTATTTTTCATAAGACACTACTCTTTGTGACTCATTTTGTAGTCTCCCACTATGTAGGTAGATACCACATTCACTGTAAGTCAGTCCCACAGGTGATACTTTGCTGCCTCATGATTTGTTACTTTGAAGGCACCTACCCAATAAAAGGGCATGTCTGTATCACAAAAACTAATATTGCATACGAGGAAACAATATTCAACAAACGTATTTTTGAAACCCTAAATATACAGTATATCTTCTTGTAAAATTGGAGTCAAAGGAAAACTGCCTTGCATGGTTAATATAATACAGGACCTTTTATTGCAGAAATTGTTAAATGTGGGCACTGAGTTTGGATGCTTATGATATAAGGGGGCATGGAGGATGGTTAAGGTGGTAGGTCTCCTGTAAAGCAAGGTGTGGCACAAGCTTTGCTCAAGGTGGGTCTGGAGTATACAATTGGGAAGTTATAGTGCTACAAAGTTTACAAAGTGATTAGTAGTCAGATAAAATGCTTGACTAAATACCAGTAGCCAAAGAGTACGTCTTTCAGATATTAGCATGATGAAAAACCAAGAGACCTGCACAAGATGGTTACAAATCTGAGTCTGATAAAATAACAAGTGGTTACGTACAGTCTGGTCAATGTCATGTACCAGTTGTCAACTTCAAAAGTGAAGGAATGCAATGACATAAGCAGTTTACATTTCAGAAATTCACTATAGTGGTATGTAGCAATTGACCAAATTAGCTCTTGTATCCATGGCAAGATAGTTTTAGAGATTGCAGGAGTCTGTATGTATGTTGTTCATGCTATTGTCAGCAACCTGAGTGGAATGAACATGCTGCCATAACCTGTAACGTTTTCAGACTTCTATCGAGCACACATTGGTGGTCATTGCAGAGGATGGAAATTGCAGAGGGAGCTGCCAGCAGCAGATCTTGATGATTTGTGTACTCAAGGGCATTCAGTGCGGCAGAACATTTTTCAGAGTGCCTTTTGTAACTTCATTGATAGCAGCCAAGGGTGTTAGTTTCTGCTCGTGATGCTCATACTTGATACAGAATGATTCGAGATGTTTTGAAAATTTTGTTTCCATTGTAACATAATTTGCACATCAGCAACATGTCAGTCAATCCTATGGTTTTCATAATTTCACAAATATATATTATATACACACCACACACACACACACACACACACACACACACATATATATATATATATATATATATATATTACACGTACAAACATATACTGTATGTGTAAAAAAATAAAAGTAGTAAATAGAAAGAAAACGTGTTTGTAAAGCAAAATGAGCCTTCAGTTACTATTATGTAACAGGTGGGTGCCGATTTCAAGGGTATTTTTATATTTGGCAAAAACTCAGCTAAAACAACAGATTTTCTCTTTAGATGTTATTTTTGGCAAAATAGTAATTTCTATGCTGATGGACCACTGTTATGCAAACACATTAATTACAAGCTACATTGTGTAAAGCTTTCCTCTTTGCTGTGTTGTGTTTAATGCAGCATTATAGAGGGAGTTGTTACTGTTTGAAGTCTTTATACCAAACCGTGGAAGATACATTTTGACTTTGGAAGAGATTTCAAACAAATTGTTTGTTGTGAAGTATTTATACAGCCGCTTAACTTCATTTTCACAGCAGGTTTTGCTTGGAGTGTTTACATACGTTCAGTAAAATGGGCATCGTGGTGATTTTTTTTTGGCGTCTGTGCTCTGAGCCTTGGATAGGGAGAGAGGATAAAATGTCTCTTGTTTAAGAAAATTATCTCAATAGTGTTTCATATTGACAAGTGTACATTACAATTCGGCTTTCCCAATATGAGTAATAAAAGGTTTCAAGCAGACACATGCTTTTTTAGCCTACATCATGGAGCATACCAGCATATAAAAAGTGTATTATTTTTCTTTCTTTTGAATATTTTTCTCAGTTTTGCTAATTTATAGTATTAAAATGTCAATAATAAAGATGAAGGCTTGCTAAGCTTCACTGTTTTATGCTTCTGCACCACAAGGATATGAAAGTGTTGTGGATCCCAAAAAAAGGGATGATTTTTTTTCATTCCTAGTTGACAAGCCACTACTTATTTACTTTCAAAAGTGCTGCATACACTTATTGTTGCACACTAATTAAATATATTATGTTTGTATTCTTTCACTTCTTTCCTTAGTAAAGAAAAAATCTATTAAATCTTCCCAACAAGGGATAAATTTTGTAAAAAAAAAGCTGTGGCTTCTTCTATTTGCACTGCCTGTTTAGAACCACCAACAAATCAAGCATCTTCTCTAAAAAA
Source organism: Oophaga sylvatica (assembly GCA_033576555.1). Classification (NCBI taxonomy): domain Eukaryota; kingdom Metazoa; phylum Chordata; class Amphibia; order Anura; family Dendrobatidae; genus Oophaga; species Oophaga sylvatica. Next base: position 537,248,134 of record JARQOD010000003.1, on the reverse strand, counting down.
ATGATAATTTTTGGACTGTTTCAACAATTTAGCTAACCTAACAAGTCTGACACTGAAGTGTATTGCTAAAGAGCCTGTTACCATCGATTTTCACCTAGTCAGATCAGTTATGGTTGTATGGACATTAGTGAAACTGTGTTTGCATAAAAGTCACTCTATCAGCACAGAATGACTGTTTAAACCAAGTACAGACACTCGGTGCTCCATGGTGAGGCCAAACATTTAAATACACCTTCCCACCTGCTTATTTTCCATTTTAGTCCACCCTCCTCTGGCTTTATGAAGCTGGAGCTGTCAATCAAAGAAGAGGAGGAGGAGTAGAAATTTGAGGAAAATCAGACAGGTGGAAAGGTGTATGTAAATGATTGGCCAGACTGTGAAGCACAGAGCGCCTGTACTTGGTTTGAACAGTCATTCTTTGCTGACAGAGACACTTAAAGGGTACGTGCACACGTTGCGGATTAGGCTCAGGATGAGCGGATTCTGCATCTCTTGCCAGAAAACGCATATAAAAATCCACACTTTTTTTGCAGATTTTGTGCGTTTTTTCTGCAGAATTTGTGCAGATTTTTGCGGATTATAATGCATGTTTACCCCTGCGGATTTCATTAATTCAATGGGTATAGGAACGCAGCGGATCCGCAAAAAGAATTGACATGCTGTGGAAAATAAACGTCTGCGGATACCGTGTAGAAGTTTCCGCAGCTTGTGCACAGCAATTTTTTTCCCCATTGAATTACATTGGTTGGTGAAACACTTGCAGACCTGCAGCGATTCCGCGCGGAAAATTCACTGCGGATCCACAACAAATCCGCAACGTGTGCACAATACCCTAAATAGCTCAAAAGGAGTTAAGCACAGTATGAACAGACCTGTGATATAATAATATACATAATTTTAGAGCAATTAGAGGGTATGCAGAATTGAGATTTGGGGCAAATTTATTCAAATCAATTGAATTTTTGTGGAAAATTTGGACAAGCCGGAGAATTTTACATGGAATCAAACAGCAGCACTGTGGGACCAGTTTGAATTGCAAGCAAGAGAGGGTAAATTCTATTTTTATTACAACAGTGTGTCCAGGTATCTTATCGTTCCAGAACTGCTTACCCTCTTAATCTCCTGAGACCGATGAGAGAGGAGTGCAGTGAGCATACTCAGAGCATGCAGCTAGCCTCTCAACACCATCAGCTTCTTAGTTATCAACATAGTGGCAATGAAGCTGGGAACTTACCCTAAGCTTCACTGTGCATGCTTAGTGAGCTGGCTTTCATCAGTGAGCGTCTCGGTGTCGGGAGCAGTACGGGCTATCACTCAAATTCCAATGGATATAATCATTCATTTGACTGGAATCCATCTAATTGAATTCCAGGTGAAAAAAAGGGTGCATGATACTTTATGAATCTGGAGCATCTCTACGTCAGGTGCACTGCGCCAGAAATCTTACTCCAGTCAGGTAATAGAATGAGATTTCTGGCTTACGGAATGCCACAGCTCTTCATGAATTAGATAAGTTTTGGTGTGTGACTATTTCAGAGGAGCTGGGAGTAGTTGTGGCAAAAATGCCAAAACACACAAAATTTTGGTGCAAATCCGAGTTGCAATAAAATTTTACAATTTTTCAAATCTATTAGGACCACCTTTTGGGCATAAAAGCTTTCATGAATTGGGGCCAAAGATTTTCTTATGGATTAGCAAACTATTAAGACATTACAATTGTACAATTGTTTCTAAGGCCAGTGCTACACTACAATGTTTTGTAGCACCAAAGATTGAATTAATTTTTTTAGTTACAGCTGCAGGCCAAAGCCAAACAATGAGTTGTATGGAATTGGGTGGACTGGAGCTGCTACTTTAAAGTTAAAATCAATCAGTAGTGCTGCAACAAGTTTTAGTGTTACCTATGCCTTAATACGCCAATTACCTCTTCACAGAGAAAAAGGACTTGAAGTCTGTAGCGCCACCTGTTGGAAGTAGTGATCCTACAAGTCACAATCAACCCTTTAACGAGTCTTGCAATATGACTTAGGATAAAAGCCAAATTAGAATCTCAATTTGCACCTATGCCTTAAGAAACTAAAATTAGTAATTATTTTTGAACTTCTATAGTCATGGCATTATTAAAGCTAAAAGGAGATAAAAGGAGCAATATATCTATCAATGTTTAAATTAAGTAAGAAATATGCTTGTCTTCACTATTTATTAGTCTGTACCAATGTCTACATTTTTATGAATGATCTTAGTGATCTTTTGTGCTAATTCAGACTGGACACAACTGGGAGATTGTTTCTGCAGCCAGTTTTCCGACAACTCTTGCCCCACTTAAGGGGTAACCATTGGTTTATTTATTTATTTATTTTAAGTCAATAGTGCGCATGAAAATAAGAAATGTTATAATATTTCTTATCAATTAAGTTCATTTCTTTCTCCTCCTGGATTGCTCTTTCATTCTCTAAATTCTCAATTCAATGAATACAGATTTTCCCATTACTGGTATAGGAGATGACAGTTTGTGCTCATAAAGTTCTGTGGAGAACTGGAATTGTCTGCCTCTACCTCCACTCTTCATAACAATTTTAAGACACCAACAGTCATCTCATATCTCAGTAATTAATAAATCTGCCTTCACTGAATATAGATTTTACGTTAGAATTGAGAGTGAAAGATTAATGCAGAAGGGGAGCAAAGCAGATTTATTTGATATGTTAAATATGGGGCAGTATTAATTAATGAAATAAAAACTAAAATGGTGGTTTGTCTTTAAAGAGTGAGGACAGAACAAGTCTCTTGACAAATACTGTATGTTTCTTTATGTATTTGTTTTCTTTGAAAATGGTACAGTGGTCAATAATAACAAGTGCAAGTGCCAAATGCACAGGCATTAGGTATATTCCTTTTCACATGTAAAGCAACATGGAATAAATGGCGGTATAAGAATAAATAATAATAATAGTAGGCATCCTGCTGTAGCAATATATCTTGTAATAATTATGTCTGTGTCAACTTAAGAGCAAAAGATGGCTTTAATCTTCACAAAATGTATTTATTTAATGTTTCCTTAACCCCTTAACTCCCAAGGGTGGTTTGCACGTTAATGACCGGGCCAATTTTTACAATTCTGACCACTGTCTCTTTATGAGGTTATAACTCTGGAACGCTTCAACGGATATTCGCGATTCTGAGAATGTTTTCTTGTGACATATTGTACTTCACGTTAGTGGTAAAATTTCTTCGATATACCTTGCGTTTATTTTTTAAAAAAACACAAATATGGCGAAAATTTTGAAAATTTTGCAATTTTCAATCTTTGAATTTTTATTCCCTTAAAAGAGAGAAATATGTCACACAAAATAGTTAAGAAATAACATTTCCCACATGTCTACTTTACATCAGCACAATTTTGGAACCAAATTTTTTTTTCTTAGGAAATTATAAGGGTTAAAAGTTGACCAGCGATTTCTCATTTTTACAACAAAATTTACAAAGCCATTTTTTTTAGGGACCACCTCATATTTGAAGTCACTTTGAGGGGTTTATATAGCAGAAAATACCCAAAAGTGACACCATTCTAAAAACTGCACCCCTCAAGGTACTCAAAACCACATTCAAGAAGTTTATTAACCCTTCAGGTGCTTCACAGGAGTTGAAGCAACGTGGAAGGAAAAATGAATATTTAACTTTTTAGCCACAAAAATGATCTATTACAAACTTTTTTTTTATTTTCACAAGGGTAAAAGAAGCAAATGGACAGAAAAAGTTGTTGTGCAATTTCTCCTGAGTACGCCAATAGCCAATATGTGGAGGAAAACCACTGTTTTGGCACACGGCAGAGCTCGTAAGGGAAGAAGCGCCGTTTGACTTTTCCAAACTAAAATTGGCTGGAATTGAGATTGGACGCCATGTCGTGTTTGGAGTGCCCCTGATGTGCCTAAACAGTGGAAACCCCCCACAAGTGACACCATTTTGGAAACTAGACCCCCTAAGGAACTTATCTAGATCTGTTGTGAGCACTTTGAACCCCCAAGTGTTTCACAAAAGTTTATAATGCCTGGGTCTGAAAAATAAAAAAAACAATTTTCCACAAAAATGATTTTTTAGTCCCAAATTTTTGATTTTTCCCAAGGAAATTGGACCCCAAAAGTTGTTGTCCAATTTGTCCTGAGTACGCTGATACCCCATATGTGGGGGGGACACTGTTTGGGCGCACGACAGGGCTTGGAAAGGAAGTAGTACTGCATTCACTTGAAGCAATCAGCTGAATGATACAATCCCATCTCTGCTGTCTGTGTTGCATGCTGCTATATATCCTATTGGTATGAACTGCATTCACTTGAAGCAATCAGCTGAATGATACAATCCCATCTCTGCTGTCTGTGTTGCATGCTGCTATATATCCTATTGGTATGAACTGCATTCACTTGAAGCAATCAGCTGAATGATACAATCCCATCTCTGCTGTCTGTGTTGCATGCTGCTATATATCCTATTGGTATGAACTGCATTCACTTGAAGCAATCAGCTGAATGATACAATCCCATCTCTGCTGTCTGTGTTGCATGCTGCTATATATCCTATTGGTATGAACTGCATTCACTTGAAGCAATCAACTGAATGATACAATCCCATCTCTGCTGTCTGTGTTGCATGCTGCTATATATCCTATTGGTATGAACTGCATTCACTTGAAGCAATCAGCTGAATGATACAATCCCATCTCTGCTGTCTGTGTTGCATGCTGCTATATATCCTATTGGTATGAACTGCATTCACTTGAAGTAATCAGCTGAATGATACAATCCCATCTCTGCTGTCTGTGTTGCATGCTGCTATATATCCTATTGGTATGAACTGCATTCACTTGAAGCAATCAGCTGAATGATACAATCCCATCTCTGCTGTCTGTGTTGCATGCTGCTATATATCCTATTGGTATGAACTGCATTCACTTGAAGCAATCAGCTGAATGATACAATCCCATCTTTGCTGTCTGTGTTGCATGCTGCTATATATCCTATTGGTATGAACTGCATTCACTTGAAGCAATCAGCTGAATGATACAATCCCATCTCTGCTGTCTGTGTTGCATGCTGCTATATATCCTATTGGTATGAACTGCATTCACTTGAAGCAATCAGCTGAATGATACAATCCCATCTCTGCTATCTGTGTTGCATGCTGCTATTTATCCTATTGGTATGAACTCCATACGTCTAGTTGCTGCCAAGCACTGCTTAACCATCTTGCAACATAGTTTAATGTTCCTGGTAAAGCTTTAGTATAATTCATCTTAGCACTATTTAATACTTACTGCTTCATATCCTGTGATTTGGCCCTCTGTAGATCTTATCAGGTGGAAGGTGCTAAAGCATATAGATGTTGCCAGGTCTAGGCCATTGATCATTTAACCACCCCCTGGTGTGCTGGCCCCAGCTGCTAAATTATCCCAAACCAGCTCCCACAATCCCACTCTCCTAACCCTGTAGTGTGGGCTAAATATTTAGGAGTAGTCTAAGGGGTGCACGCATGTGTGGGGTGCACGCATCACAGAAAGCTAAGCATCATAGAAGACAAGCATCGAGTAAACGGCAGTTATCCATGGCAGTTAATCAGGGCTGGAATCAGGTAGCCCACACTTTGCTTTCTTTTTAACCTCTTAACGACCAAGCCATTTTGTAGGTTAAAGACCAGGCCAATTTTTACATTTCTGACCACTGTCTCTTTATGAGGTTATAACTCTGGAACGCTTCAATGGATCTTGGCGATTCTGAGATTGTTTTCTCGAGACATATTGTACTTCATGATAGTGGTAAAATTTCTTCAATATAACTTGCGTTTATTTATGAAAAAAACGGAAATATGGCAAAAATTTTGAAAATTTAGCAATTTTCAAACTTTTAATTTTTATGCCATTAAATCAGAGAGATATGTCACAAAAATTAGTTAGTAAATAACATTTCCCACATGTCTACTTTACATCAGCACAATTTTGGAACCAAAATTTTTTTTTGTTAGGAAGTTATAAGTGTTAAAAGTTGACCAGCAATTTCTCATTTTTCCAACAAAATTTACAAAATCATTTTTTTTAGGGGCCACCTCACATTTGAAGTGAATTTGAGGGGTCAATATGACAGAAAATACCCAAAAGTGACACCATTCTAAAAACTGCACCCCTCAACGTGTTCAAAGCCACATTCAAGAAGTTTATTAACCCTTTAGGTACTTCACAAGAATTGAAGCAATGTGGAAGGAAAAAATTAACATTTAACTTTTTTTCCCAAAATTTTTCTTTCGACACAATTTTTTTAAATTTTGTCAAGGGTATCAGTAGAAAATGAACCACAATATTTGTTGTACAATTTCTCCTGAGTACATCGATACCCCATGTGTGGGGGTAAACCACTATTTGGGCGCATGGCAGAGCTCGGAAGGGAAGCAGCGCCATTTGACTTTTTTGGCTGGAATTGAGATTGGACGCCATGTCGCATTTGGAGAGTCCCTGTGTGCCTAAACAGTGGAAACCCCCCACAAGTGACCCCATTTTGGAAACTAGACCCCCCAAGTAACTTATCTAAATGTGTTGTGAGAGCTTTTAAACCCCAAGGGCTTCACAGAAGGTTATAACGTAGAGCCGTAAAATTAAAAAATCATGTTTTTTCCACAAAAATGATCTTTTCATCCCAATTTTTATTTTCCAAATGATAAAAGGACCCCAAAAGTTATTGTGCAATTAGTCCTGAGTACGCTGATACCCCATATGTGGGGGTAAACCACTATTTGGGTGCATGGCAGAGCTCGGAAGGGAAGCAGCGCCATTTGACTTTTCTGGCTGGAATTGAGATTGGACGCCATGTCGCATTTGGAGAGTCCCTGTGTGCCTAAACAGTGGAAACCCCCACAAGTGACCCCATTTTGGAAACTAGACCCCCAAGTAACTTATCTAAATGTGTTGTGAGAGCTTTTAACCCCCAAGGGCTTCACAGAAGGTTATAACGTAGAGCCGTAAAATTAAAAAATCATGTTTTTTCCACAAAAATGATCTTTTCATCCCAATTTTTATTTTCCAAATGATAAAAGGACCCCAAAGTTATTGTGCAATTAGTCCTGAGTACGCTGATACCCCATATGTGGGGGTAAACCACTATTTGGGTGCATGGCAGAGCTCGGAAGGGAAGCAGCGCCATTTGACTTTTCTGGCTGGAATTGAGATTGGACGCCATGTCGCATTTGGAGAGTCCCTGTGTGCCTAAACAGTGGAAACCCCCCACAAGTGACCCCATTTTGGAAACTAGACCCCCCAAGTAACTTATCTAAATGTGTAGTGAGAGCTTTGAACCCCCAAGGGCTTCACAGAAGGTTATAACGTAGAGCCGTAAAATTAAAAAATCATATTTTTTCCACAAAAATGATCTTTTCATCCCAATTTTTATTTTCCAAAGGATAAAAGGACCCCAAAAGTTATTGTGCAATTAGTCCTGAGTACGCTGATACCCCATATGTGAGGGTAAACCACTATTTGGGTGCATGGCAGAGCTCGGAAGGGAAGCAGCGCCATTTGACTTTTTTGGCTGGAATTGAGATTGGACGCCATGTCGTATTTGGAGAGCCCCTGTGTGCCTAAACAGTGGATACCCCCCACAAGTAACCCCATTTTGGAAACTAGACCCCCCAAGGAACTTATCTAGATGTGTGGTGAGAGCTTTGAACCCCCAAGGGCTTCACAGAAGGTTATAACGTAGAGCTGTAAAATTAAAAAATTATATCTTTTCCACTAAAATGATCTTTCCACCCCCAATTTTTATTTTCCAAAGGGTAAAAGGACCCCAAAAGTTATTGTGCAATTTGTCCTGAGTACGCTGATACCCCATATGTGGGGGTAAACCACTATTTGGGCGCATGGCAGAGCTTGGAAGGGAAGCAGCGCCATTTTACTTTTTTGGCTTTAATTGAGATTGGACGCCATGTCGCATTTGGAGAGTGCCTGTGTGCCTAAACAGTGGAAACCCCCCACAAGTGACCCCATTTTGGAAACTAGACCCCCCCAAGGAACTTATCTAGATGTGTGGTGAAAGCTTTGAACCCCCAAGGGCTTCACAGAAGGTTATAACGTAGAGCAGTAAAATTAAAAAATCATATCTTTTCCACAAAAATGATCTTTCCACCCCCAATTGTTATTTTCCAAAGGGTAACAGGACCCCAAAAGTTTTTGTGCAATTTGTCCTGAGTATGCTGATACCCCATATGTGGGGGTAAACCACTATTTTGACGCATGGCAGAGCTGGAAAGGGAAGGAGCGCCTTTTTCAAATGCAGATTTTGATGGAATGGTCTGCGGGTGTCATGTCACGTTTGGAGAGCCCCTGATGTGCCTAAACAGTAGAAACCCCCCACAAGTGACTCCATTTTGGAAACTAGACCCCCCAAGGAACTTATCTAGATGTGTGGTGAGCACTTTGAACCCCCAAGTGCTTCACAGAAGTTTATAACGTAGAGCCGTGAAAATAAAAATATCATATTTTTTTCCACAAAAATTACCTTTTTGCCCCAAATTTTTATTTTTATAAGGGTAACAGGAGAAATAGGACCCCAAAAGCTATTGTGCAATTTGTCCTGAGTACGCTGATATCCCATATGTGGGGGGGAACCACTATTTTGACGCATGGCAGAGCTCGGAAGGGAAGGAGCACCGTTTTTAAATGCAGACTTTGATGGAATGGTCTGCGGGTGTCATGTCGCGCTTGGAGAGCCCCTGATGTGCCTAAACAGTAGAAACCCCCCACAAATGACCCCATTTTGCAAACTAGACCCCCCAAGGAACTTATCTAGATGTGTGGTCAGCACTTTGAACCCCCAAGGGCTTCACAGAAGTTTATAATGTAGAGCCGTGAAAATAAAAAAATCATATTTTTTTTCCACAAAAATGACCTTTTTGCCCCAAATTTTTATTTTTCTAAGGGTAACAGGAGAAATAGGACCCCAAAAGCTATTGTGCATTTTGTCCTGAGTACGCTGATACCCCATATGTGGGGGGGAACCACTGTGATCGCCTTACTGCGATCTTTGGGAGGCACAATGAACAAATCCACAAAAGGTGAAGAATTGGTTTTCTTTTTTACGCCGTTCCTCGTGCGGTATTAGTGATTAGGCGACTTTATTCCTCGGATCGGTGCGATTACAACGATACCAGATTTACACCCTTTTTTCATGTTTAGCTTCTGTCACACACTAAAAGATGCTTTTTCTTGGAATAATTTTTTGTAAGAAATTTTTGCATCGCCGTATTTTGAGAGCTATAATTTTTCCATATTTCGGCCAACAGAGTTATCTGTGGGCTTATTTTTTGCGGGACGAGCTGACGTTTTTATTGGTACCATATTCAGGCACATAACGTTTTTTGATCGTTTTCTATTCCGATTTTTGTGGAATCAGAATGAACAAAAACCAGCAATTCAGGAATTGTTTTTTTTTTTGTTTTTTTCCTCCGTTCCGTGTGTGGTAAAATTGATAAAGCAGCTTTATTCTTTGGGTCACTACGGTTACGGCAATTCCTCATTTATATATATTTTTTTATGTTTTGGCGTTTTTTACACAATAAAAAATTCTATAGAAAAAATAATTATTTTTGCATTAGTTTATTCCGCGAGCTATAACTTTTTTATTTTTTCGCTGATGATGCTGTATAGCAGCTTGTTTTTTGCGGGACAAGATGACGTTTTCAGCGGTACCATGATTATTTATAACTGACTTTTTGATCGCGTGTTATTGCACTTTTTCCAAGCGGTATAATGATACCGCTTGGAAAAAGTATAATTTACTACTTTTTTGTGGTTTTTTTTACGGCTTTCACTGAAGGGGTTAACTAGGGTTACGCTTTTATAGATGGGATTTTATGGACGTGGCGATACCTAACATGTGTATGTTTTTTGTTTTTTATTTTTTTATTACATAAAAATGTGTATTTTTTAGGGGATTTTTTTTTAATTATTTTTTAATATTTTTTTTACAATTTTTTTTAAAAAATGATTTTTTTTAACTTGTCCCTTCATGGGACTTTCACTTTTTTTACTTTTTATTGCAGTTACAATGCATTGCAATGCTCTGGCATTGCAATGCATTGCAACTATAGTGTAAGCTGCTGTGACAATGATCACAGCAGCTTTCCGTAGCTAGATGACCCGGAGGTTGTCATGACAACCCCCGGGTCATCAAGGCAGAGATCGGGCCCTGCAAATACATTGCAGGGTGCCGATCTGAGGCAGAGGGAGCTCCCGACCCTCTGCCTCCCCCCTGAGCTCTGCGATCGCGCTCGATCGCAGCAGTCAGGGGGTTAACAGCCAGGGGCGGTGGGGGCTCCGCTCCTGGCTGTCAGTGCAGGAAGCCTGGCCTCTGCAGCGCTGAGGTCCTGCACTGATCGCGCTGGAGAAGCTGAAATTTCAGCTTCTCCTGCACGATCGCTGCTGTGTTTGGTCAGTCAGATTGACTGACCAAGCACAGCGCTGTAGGTGCGGCGACCGACGGCAAAGGTCCCCGCACCGCTTGCCGTGCCTGTCAGCTGTCTATGACAGCTGTCGGCACTGATCTACCACTGCGTGTAAATCAAAGCCATGACGTGCAGAGTCCGTCCTGGTGCCGGAACTGACACCTTGCCATGACGGACTCTGCACGTCAGTGGACATTAAGGGGTTAATTATGAATAACAAAATTTGATCAACATTATGTTGATCAAATACCCTTATTATTATTATTACAACCTCATGCATGTTTTGCAATATATTTTTTATTTTTATTTAGGATATTGGTTTCTTGTTTTTTGTTTTCTTTTTAATTATGTACATTACCTCTATCCTCCTGTGTTCCCTTGCCATCCACATTCACCGCCCCATCCCCCCTCCATCAAGACTCATACACATCAGCCCCTCCATACTTCCCTCTCCCATGTACAGTTCCCATACACTCCTCACCTTCCTGAGAAACCTCAGCCCATCTTGCCCAAACACATCACAGAAAAAAACTACTTACAACTCCAACAACTACCTGCTCTTTATCTTCCTACTCCTACTGATTTCAGGGGACATCTCCCCCAACCCTGGTCCACCATCCCCCAACCTCAATCCCTACCCTACCTCATATCGAAACCATAATAATCTTATTAATATTACTTGCACTCCCTCATCTCCTTCGTTTAATTGTGCCCTCTGGAATCCACGGTCTGCATGCAACAAGCTAACCTTCCTGCACAACTACTTTCTGAACAACTCTCTTCATCTGTTGGCCCTCACTGAAACCTGGATTCAGGATTCTGACACGGTCTCCCCTGCTGCCATTTCCTATGGTGGCTTACAGTTCTCCCATTCCCCGAGACCCTCAAACAGACATGGTGGTGGAGTCGGCATACTCCTGTCCCCACAATGCACTTTCCAGGTCATCCCCCCAATTCCATCACTCTCATTCCCTTCTTTTGAGGTCCACACCATCAGGCTCTTTCGTCCCCTCTCCCTCAGAGTAGCGGTCATATATCGGCCCCCAGGCTCGCCCACCCAGTTCCTTGACCACTTCTCTGTCTGGCTGCCGCACTTCATGTCCTCAGAACTACCAACCCTTATCCTTGGAGACTTCAACATCCCCATTAACAGCCCTACTTCCACACCTGCATCTCAGCTTCTATCACTAACCACTTCTCTAGGCCTCTCACAGCTTTCAACCTCTGAGACACACAAGAATGGTAACACCCTTGACCTGGTCTTTGTCCGCCTCTGTTCAATCTCCCACCTAAATAACTCACCGCTTCCACTGTCTGACCACAACATTCTCTCCTTCACGCTCACAAATCCTCGACCACCCCAGCGCACCCCTACCTACCACACATTCAGAAATCTACAAGCCATTAACCCTCAGACACTTTCAGACTCCCTACACTCATCGCTGTCCCCAATCTCCTCTTTTTCTTGTCCTAATCTGGCTGTTCATCACTACAATGACACTCTTAGAAGCACCCTTGACCAAGTAGCACCGCTCACCCTCAGAACTTCCAAACACACAGTAAAACAGCCCTGGCTCACATTACAAACTCAACTTCTTCAGCGATGCTCTAGGAGTGCTGAACGCCTTTGGAGAAAAACCCGCACACCAGAAGACTTCATCCACTTTAAATTCATGTTAAGAACTTATAATGCTGCCCTTCACCTCGCCAAACAGACCTACTTCACCACCCTGATCTCCTCACTAGCCAACAACCCCAAGAAACTTTTTGACACTTTTCACTCCCTCCTCTGGCCAAAAGCACAAGCCCCTATCACAGACATTTGTGCTGACGATCTGGCCCCCCATTTTATAGAAAAAATAGATACTATCCGTCAGGAAATCTGCTCTCAACCACCAAGGGCTGTGACTCCCATCCCACCCTGCTGTTCCCCTGGCTCACTTTCCAGATTTGATCCCATCACAGAAGAAGAAGTCTCCAGACTCCTCTCTTCCTCTCGTCCGACTACATGCACTACCGACCCCATTCCCTCACATCTCCTCCAGTCTCTCTCTCCAGTTATCACAACTCACCTAACTAAAATCTTTAATCTCTCACTCTCCTCTGGCATTTTCCCATCCTCCTTCAAACACTCCATCATTACTCCACTACTAAAGAAACCCGCTCTCGACCCTTCCTGCACAAACAACTACAGACCGGTCTCCAATCTCCCCTTCATCTCTAAACTCTTGGAGCGCCTAGTCTACTCCTGCCTCACCCGTTACCTCTCCACTTACTCCCTTCTAGACCCTTCACAGTCCGGCTTCCGCCCCCTACATTCGACTGAAACTGCACTCATCAAAGTGACAAATGACCTTCTTACAGCAAAACGTAACGGTGACCACTCTCTGCTCATTCTTCTCGACCTTTCTGCAGCTTTCGACACGGTTGACCACCGTCTCCTACTGTCTAGGCTCCAGTCACTAGGTATTAAGGACACTGTTCTCTCCTGGTTCTCCTCCTATCTTTCTAACCGCTCCTTCAGTGTTTCGTTCTCTGGCTCCACATCATCTCCTCTTCCTCTCACTGTCGGTGTACCCCAGGGCTCAGTCCTTGGCCCCCTTCTCTTCTCTCTCTACACGGCCCCAATTGGACAGACCATCAGCAGATTTGGCTTTCAGTACCATCTTTATGCTGATGACACACAACTATACAAGTCATCCCTCGACCTTACCCCCGCTGTACTACAGAACGCCACCGACTGTCTGTCCGCAGTCTCCAACATCATGTCCGCTCTCTTTCTGAAACTTAACCTCTCCAAAACTGAACTTCTTCTGCTCCCGTCGTCTACTAACCTCCCTAAATTTGACTTATCCCTCTCCGTGGGCGGCACCATAATAACACCCCGGCAGCAGGCTCGCTGTCTGGGGGTTATGTTTGACACCAATCTCTCCTTCACCTCCCATATACAATCTCTTGCCCGCTCTTGCCGCCTACACCTAAAGAACATCTCTAGAATCCGCCCTTTTCTCACCATGGAAACAACAAAAACCCTCACTGTAGCATTGATCCACTCCCGCCTGGACTACTGCAATGCTCTATTACTTGGCCTCCCCATTACTCGACTATCCCCTCTCCAGTCCATCCTTAATGCAGCAGCCAGGGTAATCCATCTGGCTAATCGGTACTCGGACGCGTCCGCTCTTCGCCAGTCCTTACACTGGCTGCCCATTCATTATAGGATCCAATTCAAAGTACTGGTTCTCACCCACAAAGCTCTCCACAGTGCAGCACCCCCCTACATCTCCTCCCTCATTTCTATCTATCGGCCTAACCGACTGCTGCGCTCTGCAAATGACCTTCGACTAACCTCTGCACTAATCCGTACCTCCCACTCCCGACTCCAAGACTTCTCCAGCGCTGCGCCAATCCTCTGGAATGCTCTACCCCAAGAAATTAGGACTATCCACAATTTGCATGGTTTCAGGCGCTCCCTCAAAACACATTTGTTCAAAGCGACCTATCACATTCACTAATCAAAGTCATTCTATGTGTAAGTGTGTGTGTAGCCCATTCACTATCTCCATCCATCCCTCACTCCCTCAAGATGGCTGGACCATCATTGTAAATACACTATTGTATATAAACACCTGTACTTTGTATCTCCCCCACCTCATTGTAGATTGTAAGCTCTCACGAGCAGGGGCGGCTTATTTTGCTTTAATTATTGTATTGTTAACGTTGTTACTTATGACTTGTGTTCTGAAACTGTTAAACTGTAAAGCGCTGCGGAATATGTTGGCGCTATATAAATAAAGATTATTATTATTATTATTAAGTAGTAACGTTTTGGAATGCAGACATTGATGGGGGTCATGTTCCGTTTGCAGTGCCCCAGATGTGCCTAAACAGTGGAAACCCCCCACAAGTGACCCCATTTTGGAAACTAGACCCCCTAAGGAGCTTATCTAGATCTTTGGTGAGCACTTTGAACCCCCAAGTGCTTCACACAAGTTTATAATGCCCGTGCATGAAAATAAAAAATCCTATTTTTTTCCCACAAAAATTATCTTTTAGTCACTAATTTTTTATTTTCCCAAGGGTAACAGGAGAAATTGGACCACAAAAGTTGATGTCCAATTAATCCTGAGTATGCTGATACCCCATATGTGGGGGGGAACCACTGTTTGGGCACACAGCAGAGCTCGGAATGGAAGGAGCACCATTTGACTTTTTCCAAACAAAATTGGCTGGGATTGAGATTGGACTCCATGTTACATTTGGAGAGCGTCTGATGTGCCTAAACAGTGGAAACCCCCCACAAGTGACCCCATTTGGGAAACTAGACCCCCTAAGGAACTTATCTAGATCTTTGGTGAGCAATTTGAACCCCAAAGTGCTTCACACAAGTTTATAACGTAGAGCCGTAAAATTAAAAAATCATATTTTTTCCACAAAAATGATCTTTTCACCCCAATTTTTATTTTCCTAAGGGTAACAAGACTCCAAAAGTTATTGTGCAATTTGTCCTGAGCACACTGATACCCCATATGTGGGGGTAAACCACTGTTTAGGTGCATGGCAGAGTTTGGAAGGGAAGGAGCGCCGTTCGACTTTTTCAACACAGAATTGGCTGGATGCCATGTTGTGTTTGGAGAGCTCCTGATCTGCCTAAACAGTGGAAACCCCCAACAAATGACACCATTTTGGAAACTAGACCCCTCAAGGAACTTATCTAGATGTGTGGTGAGCACTTTGAATCCCAAAATGCTTCCAATAAGTTTATAACGTACAGCTGTAAAATAAAAATCTTTTTTTTTTTTCTACAAAAATGTTTTTTTCGTCCCCAATATTTTATTTTCACAAGGGTAACAGGAGAAATTGGACCCCAAAAGATGTTGTCCAATTTATCCTGAGTACGCTGATACCCAATATGTGGGAGAAAACTACTGTATGGGCGCACGTCGGGGCTCGGAAGGGAAGTAGTGACGTTTTGGATTGCAGACTTTGATGGAATGGTCTGGGGCGTCATGTCGCATTTGGAGAGCCTCTGATGCGCCTAAACAGTGGAAACCTCCCACAAGTGACCCCATTTTGGAAAATAGACCCCACAAGGAACTTATCTAGATGTGTGGTGAGCACTTTGAACCCCGAAGTGCTTCACAGAAGTTTATAACGTACAGCCGTAAAAATAAAAAATTTTTTTTTTTTTACAAAAATGATTTTTTCGCCCCCAATATTTTATTTTCACAAGGGTAACAGGAGAAATTGGACCCCAAAAGTTGTTGTCCAAATTGTCCTGAGTACGCTGATACTCAATATGTGGGAGTAAACTACTGTATGGGCGCACGTCGTGGCTCGGAAGGGAAGTAGTAACGTTTTGGATTGCAGACTTTGATGGAATGGTCTGGGGGCGTCATGTCGCATTTGGAGAGCCCCTGATGCGCCTAAACAGTGGAAACCCCCCACAAGTGACCCCATTTTGGAAAATAGACCCCACAAGGAACTTATCTAGATGTGTGGTGAGCACTTTGAACCCCGAAGTGCTTCACAGAAGTTTATAACGTACAGCCGTAAAAATAAAAAATCTTTTTTTTTTACAAAAATGATTTTTCGCCCCCAATATTTTATTTTCACAAGGGTAACAGGAGAAATTGGACCCCAAAAGTTGTTGTCCAATTTGTCCTGAGTACGCTGATACCCAATATGTGGGAGAAAACTACTGTATGGGCACACGTCGGGGCTCGGAAGGGAAGTAGTGACGTTTTGGATTGCAGACTTTGATGGAATGGTCTGGGGGCGTCATGTCGCATTTGGAGAGCCCCTGATGCACCTAAACAGTGGAAACCTCCCACAAGTGACCCCATTTTGGAAAATAGACCCCACAAGGAACTTATCTAGATATGTGGTGAGCACTTTGAACCCCGAAGTGCTTCACAGAAGTTTATAACGTACAGCCGTAAAAATAAAAATTATTTTATTTTTTTACAAAAATTATTTTTTCGTCCCCAATATTTTATTTTCACAAGGGTAACAGGAGAAATTTGACCCCAAAAGTTGTTGTCCAATTTGTCATGAGTCCGCTGATACCCAATATGTGGGAGAAAACTACTGTATGGGTACACGTTGGGGCTCGGAAGGGAAGTAGTGACGTTTTGGATTGCAGACTTTGATGGAATGGTCTGGGGGTCATGTCGCATTTGGAGAGCCCCTGATGCGCCTAAACAGTGGAAACCCCCCACAAGTGACCCCATTTTGGAAAATAGACCCCACAAGGAACTTATCTAGATGTGTGGTGAGCGCTATGAAGCCCGAAGTGCTTCACAGAAGTTTATAACGTACAGTCGTAAAAAAAAAAAATCATTTTTTTTTTAAAAAATGATATTTTTACCCCCAGTTTTTTATTTTCCCAATGGTAACAGAAGAAATAGGACAAATTGCACAATAATTCTTGGGGTCCAGAGTACGCTGATACCCCATATGCGGGGGTAAACTACTGTTTGGGCGCATGGCAGAGCTCAGAAGTGAAGGAGCACCGTTTGACTTTTTCAATGCAGAATTGGCTGGAATTGAGATCAGACGCCATGTCACATTTGGAGAGCCCCTGATGTGCCTAAACAGCGGAAACCCCCCAATTCTAACTCCAACCCTAACCCCAACACACCCTAACCCTAGTCCCAACCCTAACCACAAACCTAACCCTAACACACCAATAACCTCAATCCCAACCCTAACCCTAATCCTAACTTTAGCCGCAACCCTAACCCTAATGGGAAAATGGAAATAAATACTTTTTTTTAATTTTATTATTTTTCCCTAACTAAGGGGGTGATAAAGGGGGGTTTGATTTACTATTTATAGCGGGTTTTTATGATTGGCAGCTGTCACGCTAAAAGATGCTTTTTATTGTAAAAAATAGTTTTTGCATCACCACATTTTGAGAGCTATAATTTTTGTATATTTTGGCCCACAGAGTCATGTGAGGTCTTATTTTTTGCGGGACGAGGTGTCGTTTTTATTGGTACCATTTTTGAGCATGTGACGTTTTTTGATCGTTTTTTATTTCGATATTTGGGAGGTTAGAATGAACAAAAATTAGCAATTCATGAATTTCTTTTGGGGGAGGCGTTTATACCGTTCCACGTGTGGTAAAATTGATAAAGCAGTTTTATTCTTCGGGTCAGTATGATTACAGCGATATCTCATTTATGTCATTTTTTTATGTTTTGGCGCTTTTATACAATAAAAACAATTTTATATAAAAAAATTATTATTTTTGCATCGCTTTATTCTGCGAGCTATAACTTTTTTATTTTTTCGCTGATGATGCTGTATGGCAGCTCGTTTTTTGCGGGACTAGATGACGTTTTCAGCGGTACCATGTTTATTTATATCAGTCTTTTTGATCGCGTGTTATTCCACTTTTTGTTTGGCGGTATTATGATAAAGCATTGATTTTTTGCTTTTTTTTTTTTTTTTTTAAGAGGTTCACTAAAGGGGTTATCTAGTGGGACAGTTTTATAGAGGGGGTTGTTACAGACGCGACGATACCGAATATGTGCACTTTTATTGTTTTGGTTTTTTTATTTACAGGAAAAAATGAATTTATTGGGGAATATTTTTTTTTTTTTATGATTTTTTTAAACAATTTTTATTTTTATTTTTTTAACTTTTTTACTTTGTCCCAGGGTAGGACATCACTGTATTTTAGCAGATCGCTGGTGTGACAGTGTGCACAGCAGTCTGTCACACCAGCGATCGCTCTGGCATCGCTGCAGGCTTCTCAGTGCCTGCTCCCAGCAGGCACTGAGGAAGCCGCCTCCTTGCAGGACCCGGATGGACCCAGGCGACATCTTGGATCCGGTGTCCTGCAGGGAGGAAGGACCCTCGGAACAGCGCGACACATCGCGCTGCTCTGAGGGTCTCAGGGGGGCGCGCAGGGAGCCCCCTCACTGCGCGATCCTCCCCTGTGCTCCCAGTACACCGCGATCATGTTTGATCGCGGTGTGCCAGGGGTTAATGTTCCGGGAGCGGTCCGTGACCGCTCCTGACACATAGTGCCGGGTGATAATCAGCTGACACCCGGCCGCGATCGGCTGCGCTCCCCCCGGGAGCGCGTCCGATCGCACGAGACGTACTATCCCGTCCATGGTCATACGGGCCCAGGTACCATGGACGGGATAGTACGTCTGATGGCAGTAAGGGGTTAATAAACCCAGTGCTGCTTCATAGTACTACAAATGCAAGCAGACAGACATTGCAAAGTACATGCATTCAATAAATCACATTTTTATAGAATGCAAATAGCTGCAGCTGTAACTATGCAACAAAACGGTATCAAGAGTTTGAAAGCCTATTTGGCCTATTGTGGGTGAATCTAGATAAGTGCATTTCTCAGGTCAAGTCAATAAAATAAACATTATTAAAAAAAATAATAAAATATCATATCAAGTCCTCTAGATTTACAGATCCATATTGTAACGGAACAGTATACTCTTCCTCTAATAGATCCACAGCACTATATTGTAACTCTACAGTTTATTCTGATTCTCATACATGCTTCTATTGTGATTTTTTTCGAGTTCTCTTTCTCAAAATTGTTTGGGACAGCTCACAAATTATATAGATCTTGTCAAAACCATTCTCTCTATATATGTTACATCCAGAAATTACATTTTTTCCTACTTTGTTCTATGCAAATTTTTCTTATTAATTTGTATATATTATCTTATTTACGGAGTTGTCCCATGGGGGACATTTATCACATATTAACAGGACCCACGTCTGTGTAGAAAAAATTGTCCCTGTTGCGCAATGTCAGGAATGAAAGGGTAGCTGTTGGAGATGGAATTTATTCAAATGGAATTGAATTCTAATCAAATTTTACAAAAATTCATATGGTCCACAGGACATTTCATTCTGAGGCAGCAGGCTACTGTCTTGGTTTAGAACAGTATTTATGGCAAAGCCAAATGCTGTGACATCGCTGTATGTAGCACAAGTGATCAGATGACTGCAGCTTCAAGTTCCCTTAGGGGACTATTAAGGACAGGGAAAAGTATAAAAAAAAGTTTTAAAAATTGTGTAAAAAAAAAAAAAAATCATAAAAATTCAATTTACCACCCTTTTCTACCATTAAAAATCAAAATAGTAAAAAAATACATATGTGATATCGCAGCATGTAAAAAGGTCCAATCTATCAAAATATAAAATAATTAACCTGATTCGCAAACACCATAAGTGAAAAAAAGTCAAGAACGCCCCAATGAAGTTTTTTTGGTGGCTGCGGTTCTACAAAAAATGCTGTAACGAGCGATCAAAAAGTCCCATCTAACCCAAGATGGTATCAATAAAAACTTTGCATCGATATGCAAAAAAATAAGCTATCACACAGCTTCATAGACTGAAAAAATAATTAACGTTAAGAGTCTAGGAAAATGATGACGCAACCCAAAAATTTTTTTTTTTGCAAACTTCTGATTTATTTTTCACCACAAACATAATAAAAAGCTGGACATGTTTGGTATCTCCATAATCATATTGATGAGCAGAATCATTTTGTGAAGTCATTTTTACCACAAAATGTACACAGTACAGTCATGGCCAAAAGTTTTGAGAATGACACAAATATTATATTTTCACATGATCTGCAGCCCTCTGGTTTTTATGTGTGTTTGACAGATGTTTTTATCACAGACAGAAATATAATTGCAAACATATGAGTAACAAAAGCTTATATTGACAGTTAGAATGAGTTAATCCAGCAAGTCAATATTTGCAGTGTTGACCCTTCTTCTTCAGGACCTCTGCAATTCTCCCTGGGATGCTCTCAATCAACTTCTGGACCAAATCCTGACTGATAGCAGTCCATTCTTGCACAATCAATGCTTTCATTTTATCAGAATTCTTAGGTTTTTGTTTGACCACCCATCTCTTGATGATTGACCACAAGTTCTCAATGGGATTAAGATCTGGGGAGTTTCCAGGCCATGGACCCAAAATCTCTATGTTTTGTTCCCTGAGCCATTTAGTTATCACCTTTGCTTTTTGGCAAGGTGCTCCATCATGCTGGAAAAGGCATTGTTGATCGCCAAACTGCTCTTGGAGGGCTGGAAGAAGTTGCTCTTGGAGGACATTCTGGTACCATTCTTTAATGATGGCTGTGTTTTTAGGCAAGACTGTGAGAGAGCCGATTCCCTTGGCTGAGAAGCAACCCCACACTTGAATGGTTTCAGGATGCTTAACAGTTGGCATGAGACAAGACTGGTGGTAGCGCTCACCTTGTCTTCTCCGAATGAGGCGTTTTCCTGATGTCCCAAACAATCGAAAAGAGGATTCATCAGAGAAAATAACTTTACCCCAGTCCTCAGCAGTCCACTGCCTGTACCTTTTGCAGAATATCAGTCTGTCCATGATGTTTTTTCTGGAGAGAAGTGGCTTCTTTGCTGCCCTCCTTGAGACCAGGCCTTGCTCCAAGAGTCTCCGCCTCACAGTGCGTGCAGATGCAATCACATCTGCCTGCTGCCATTCCAGAGCAAGCTCTGCACTGCTGGTAGCCCGATCCCGCAGCTGAAACACTTTTAAGAGACGGTCCTGGCGCTTGCTGGTCTTTCTTGGGCACCCTGGAGCCTTTTTGGCAACAATGGAACCTCTCTCCTTGAAGTTCTCGATGATGCGATAGATTGTTGACTGAGGTGCAATCTTTCTAGCTGCGATGCTCTTCCCTATTAGGCCATTTTTGTGCATTGCAATGATGACTGCACGTGTTTCTTTAGAGATAACCATGGTTAACAGAAGAGAAACAATGATGCCGAGCACCAGCCTCCTTTTAAAGTGTCCAGTGGTGTCATTCTTACTTAATCATGACAGATTGATCTCCAGCCATGTCCTCATCAACACCCACACCTGTGTTAATGGAGCAATCACTGAAAAGAGGTTAGCTGGTCCTTTTAAGGCAGGGCTGCAATGATGTTGAAATGTGTTTTGGGGGATAAAGTTCATTTTCTAGCCAAATATTGACTTTGCAAGTAATTGCTGTTAAGCTGATCACTCTTTACTAGAGTATATGCAAATTGCCATTAGAAGTGAAGCAGTAGACTTTGTAAAAATTAATATTTGTGTCATTCTCAAAACTTTTGTCCATGACTGTATAAACTATTTCCGAAAAACAATGTCAGAATTGTGCTTTTTTCACAATTTCTCCCCACTTTGAATTTTTGTCAATTTCCAGAATACTATGTGATAAAAATAATGGTGCCAATTAAAAGTAGAACTTATCCTGAAAAAAAAGACCTTAAATGTCTATGTGGACTTTAAAATAAAACAGTTATGGCTCTGGGAACAAACGGTGGAAAAAAATGATGATTCCAAAATGGAAATTGGCGACGTTGTGAAGGGGTTAAACAATAATAGGTTGTTTTATTTAATTGATATTATTTTTTAAAATTCTGATATAATATCAATATGCATGCAAGATAAATATTAAATCCTCGATAACATCTTTTAAATCTCCCAAATTTAAAGAAACATGACCTTTCCAAAGTCTGAAGATGAAATTGTAATACTGATTTTTGCACAGGACATTGTTACCTTAACATGACCACAAGAGGCTTATGAATTTAATGTAGCTTGTCTGCAAGTATGCAAAACCATTTAATATGCATTTTAAATATTGTACACTTGCCAAACAAGAATGTTCAAAACACATTTGTTGTGGATGCTCTCTGAAATGGAATTTATATATTTAAATATTTTTGTTAACAGGAAAGAGTGAATCCAGTTAATGTTTCACCAGCGATAGAAGCTGAGGATCAAGACAAGGATATACTGCCAATCTCTGACCGGCCTGGAATACTTTTCTCCATTCTTGTTGGTATGTAATATTTATCATTAGCCAGTTTATCCATATTGTAACTATAGAATCATAGCAATGATTATTGTTATTTTTTCATAGACTTACAATTATAGCCTCCTAAATGTTATAGAATTGTTTATAATCTAAGAATACGGACATGAAAGTTTATCTCTTTTCCTGATATGGGCTAAACCCAATTGTATCTTAAAATATAACTAAATTTATAAAGGAAAAAAATGTGGCATGTTTCAAAGCTCATTTCGGGAAGAATATAACTTAGCACTTAAAGTGAGCCTGTTAGCAGGATTTCGCTAAGTAAACTACAGAGTTGGCACTGTTACACTGATTAAAATGGTACCTGGGGTGAAAAAATACTTCTTGTGTTTCCTGTGTAATCAGTGTTAGAAACTAATGAGATGCCCGTGCTCCAGGGCGGGATCTGTTGGCAGAGTCTTATCTTGGTGCTCTAGGCCAGAGAAACCAAGAAGAGACCTGCCTACAGGCCGCTCCCGAAGCCCAAATGCAAAGATATTGGAAACTTTTTTGTGCAAAATAAATGGACAGGTTTTTCTATTCACTTCTATTGCATACTTAATGGGGTAATCCGAAATCCAAATTAATTTTCACTCTAAATCTCTATCTATTTAGTGACATAATCTAAAATATTTTCTAATACACTTGAAATATATAGCATACAAATTATACCGCACACTAGTAGGAATTCCATGCAAATTATAACTTTATTTGTGGCGACATGTCACCAGCAGCAATACCAGCAGGGCGCGGGAGCGCCGCTCTACAATCATTGCAAGTCAGCGACTCTATGAGTACGACTCGGGAAGAGTCGAAACGTCAGATTTTCTTTGTCGCTATATACATTTTGCTCCCTGTCGCCACAAATAAAGTTATAATTTGCATGGAATTCCTACTAGTGTGCGGTATAATTTGTATGCTATATGTTAGGGACTATTAGTCCACTATACCAGCACCTCATCCCCCATCTAATACCGTGTGCACACCTTTAACTCCTTTACACTTGAAATATAAATTCCCTAACTACACTATCTGTTTTTCATTTTTCCAGTTCCTTTTTGAAAATCCAAGTGCAATTGAAGCATCTTCAGTGGGCAGTCACTGCTGCAGCCCCTGCCCCCTCCATGAAAGGAAACATTATCTGTGATCCTCGTTTCTGGGGCTAGGCTTTTCCCAGCATGAGGTGCACTGTGTAATGTGCACAATGACAGCGCACTATTTCCGGCTCAGATCAGCAGTAACGAATAGTGATGAGTGAGTATGCTTATTGCTCAGGTTTTCCCGAGCATGCCCAGGTGTTCTCTGAGTGTTTGGGCTTGCTCGGAGATTTAGTTTCTGTCACTGCAGTTGCATGATTTGCAGCTGCTAGACAGCTTGAATACATGTGGGATTTCCTAACAAACAGGCAATCCCTACATGTAAACAGGCTGTCTAGCAGCCGTAAATCATGCAGCTGCGGCAACACAATCTCCGAGCATGCCCAAATACTCGAAGAACACCCGAGCATGCTCTGGATAACCCGAGCAACGAGCATACTCATCAATCACTAGTAACGAGCCATAAAATTAAGTGTATTGTCAGAATTCTCAGTGTGCAGAGAGCAGCGTCACCCCTGCAAGTGACATAATTGGTCTCTGCACACTTGCTACACTGTCAACGTGAGTGCACTTGTGCTGGTACATTGCTGCTGATACAAGCCATCAATAGAGAACGCACTGTATTTGGGTGCAGTGCACATCATGCTGGGACTAGTCTAGCTCTAGAAAAAAGCATCACTGTTGATGCTTCACTTCAGGGAAGGGAAAGTGACTGCAGCCTCTGCCCCCTGGTGACACTTCACTTAAGTATCCCAGCATGCACTGGGATTCTCAAACAAAGAGTCATCAAAAAAAGAAGCGACAAAGAAAGGAAAGCAGCTAGATAGTGTAGTTAGCTAGGATAGAGAATGTTTAATTCAAGTATTTTAGAAAATAGTTTAGATTACGGCACTAAATAGTTAGGGATTTAGGACGAAAATTAATTTGTACTTCGTACCACACCTTTAAGCATACTGTAAATATGTCACTCTTATTTATTTGAATGTTTTTGTTCTTTTTGTTTATTTTGTTTTTGCATTGTCTATAATAGTGTAATACTTATGATGTGTGTTTCCCAAGAACTAAACGTGACATAACGCCAATTTTCATATGTTTGATACAATTGGCAAATATGGGAACATAATCTATGATGCTTGCTTATTCTTTCATTTTTCTTTATCTTTTGCTGTTCTGCTTTAAATATTTAAAGCCTAATCCCAAGTTATCGTCATTGTCATTTATTCTTGCGAGGTATAAATTGCATGAAGCTTGGTCCATTATAGAATAAATTGTTTGATAGGTTATTAAAAGCAGAGACAGTATTGAACTGCTGGCATCACATAAACTATTCTAAGTCCCTGATCATATTAAGTTCTGCTTTTTTTAAGCTATCTTGCATTTTTTATTACCTGTGTGCTAAAATGAATTCATTTATTAGCTCTTTGAAAGTGACTGAAAGCAGCATACCATATACATAAAGGGCTATGGAAGAAACGATCATTGTGTTTTGTTTTCTGTCAATTAGGTGTTCAAGACATTGTCTTCTTTTACAGGCACTCCTGAGGATTATGCACAATATTTCCAAATGAATCGTACCACGGCTGTGCTTACTCTTCTGAAGGCAGTAAATAGAGATTTGCACCAGAAATTTGATTTGGTGATTAAGGTAATTTTTTTCTAATTTCCACTTGAATAACCATTACATCTTAATCATCCTGACTCCTGTAAAAAAAGAATTCTTCTATTAATTTATTTAAGTGCAGCAATTACTTAATTTACTATCTATGATGTATGAAGTACAGTTCTGAGGTTTAAAACCTCATCTGACAGATACTTTTAATTAGCTGTAATTTCTAAAGTGGTTGTCTATGATCTCATTGTTTTTGGATCTAATATAATTATTTGTAAAGAAAGATATTGGGAGAAATTTATCAATCGTTTTGTTCCCTTTTTGAAAAAAAAAAAGGAATACATTTTTTCATGCATCTTTTTTTATATTTTTGTGACTTTTTGATACTTTATGCCACTCTAAGTACTTTTTAAAAATGGGTGCAAACTGGCTGTGATTAAAGGAAACCTATTGGGTCTGATAATGCTATTAACCTGCAAATATAGGGTTAATCTTCATGTTAATAGAGTTATGAAGCTGCCCGGCTGCTGCACTGAAAGTTTGGCATCCAGTAGACAATACACTTTATTTTTCCCAGGAGCTGACAGCTTTCAGTCAAACAGGCATACCCGGAGCAATTAAGGAAGAATATTACAACACTGACTGCTGTGGCTATAAGCATGCCTCGGTACTGACTGACGGTTCACACTGATATACTGCAGAGCTGGCTGTCAGTGCTGCGGCACGATTATTGCCGCCGCTCTCAGTGCTGTAAGCTTTCACCATAATTGCTCAGGTTATGCCTGTTTGACTGAATGGCGGCGGCTCCTGAGAGAAATAAAGTCAATTTTCTCCTGGGTGCCACACTTTCAATACTGCGACAGGGCACCTTTATAACGCCATTAACCTGCAGATTAACTTATTGACTTTTGGTTGACAGCGCTAGAGGACACAACAGGTTCCCATTAAATGTGAAAATAAGTTTTAAACCTGATTTATGATTTGACGCCCCCCGAGGAAGCGGTGTTCCTATATCATGAAATGTGCGTTGAGGTCTGGCAGAGTCCAGCTCTCCCTCCTCTCTGTGCCATGATGGGTATGTAATTCAAGCTAACTGTAGCCACTGCGGATGTCCTGCCATTTCTTTGGACACTTGTTTTATACATGCACATTTACTGCTGGCAGGATTTTCTCTGTGGGAGATCTCTCTGTTCAGTGATTCCTCCTGTGGGACCAATGGGAAAAAAATGCCCAGATTACCTATATAGTCAATGGTGAATTGTAATTACATTCCTGACACTTGTCTAATACATGCAGACAATTTGGTTTAAGCAGTATATTTGCTGTGGAATTTTTTTTTTTTTTCGTGCACTATTACACTTTTTTCCTAGATTGTATATGGGCTTATTTCTTTCTAAAAATGTCATGGCTACTCCTGACTAACAAATGATATAATTGAAATAATATAGTACGGTCAGTAGTCTGTCCCTATCACTGGCCATGTGACGTTCCTCAGAGATCTCCCTAGGCAACGTACAATAAATTTATTATTTCTTTATATTGATTGGCACATTCTAGTTTATGGACTTTACCATCGATAAGTTACTTATATCAGTAGAGAGGACTGTTTTTTCTTCCAACTGATGTTGTCCTTGACTTACTATTCATTGTTAACCAGTAATACTTTTTTATTGACCCTGATTCTCACTTTGTGTCTTGTTTGTACTAATAAAAATACTTGATATAATAGTTAGGACTTCATTTTTCTCTTGTCTTCTGTATGCTTATGTGAGTCGTCACTATTTCAAATTTTGAGGCATTTCTCAGTTTTTGGTATTTACCATGTACTTTTAAGCATTATGATTTTTTGGAGTATTTTCTTCGCACAGATTTATGATTTGTAAATTTATTATAAAAAATCTCACAAGAAGTTGTAAAATATGAACATTATGGCTTGGTGTAAAAAGGGGACACAATCAGTTCTAGACAGATGGTTTACATCTATAGATGAGACAAATATATCAGACGTTGTGTGACCTGATACATTTTACTCAAATAATAGCAAAGTAGCTAGATGCAAAACTGACTATGAAAAATCCTTCAATGATGAAATCCCTCATTGTGCTTCTTTATATTTAATTCACTCTGGCATCATAGGTTTGGTTTATGGACAATCCATAATAACATTACTTGAGACATGGTGGATTGGAAATATTGAATGGCACCTTATGGTAACTGGAGCCAAATAGTATAGACATTTTCCTTACCTTTCAAAATGTATTATGAGCTTTTAGACTGTTCATGGTAATAATGCTTTTCAATTCAAACTCAAAATTGAAGGAAGCTACTCAATAATCACAGTATTTTTGATTATATATTTGACTATATACATTAGTCAAGGAATAGACATGTTAATATGCCTCGACTTTTCAGTTGTTATAGAAAAGGGTACTTCTAGGGTGACATCATACAGAAAATTTAGAAAATTGACCTACTTTTAAATTAGATTTTTGTATTAAATGGATCTATTAATAAGTGTAGTGAGTATTTTGTTTCAATATCAATATTTATTAAAAAAAAATTGAAATCTTGCCATTTTCACTCTGGTTACTGGGTATTTTTAGACTCCTGCTTCCTGTTCTTTTTAGGAAATTCCCATGTACTTTTACTGCAATAGGCTGACTTAGGCCGGTGTCACACTTGAGTGTGTGATGTGAGAAACTCACGTGAGTCTCTCGCATCAACACCTAGCACTGCCACCGGCACTCGGACCAGACTGTGTGGCTGCATAGAAATACATTCAGCAACACGCTCTGGTCTGAGTGCTGGTGGCAATGCCGGGTGTTGATGCGAGAGACTTGAGCCACACACGCAAATGTGACACTGGCCTTAGACATTTTTTCTTACAAAGCAACTAATGATCATGTGTAAAGGTTATTGTGAAGGGAAGATAATCAGGGGAATCTTTGACATCATCTGCTTATATCTGATTTATAATTGATCCAGTTCTTTTAGATAGGTATAGAAATGTTAACTGTCATTGTAATCCTGACTCTGATGATAATGAGACTGATGAAAACTCTTCTTGAAAGAACGGAACAAATGAGTCTAGGAAGTGGCTTTATTGACCACAGTGAAAATTGCAAGATAACTAATTTTATTTCTTAATAAAGGTTGTGATATAAAAAAATAACTGAAAAAATATCTTTAATTTATAAAAAGCCTGATTTAAACAATAGGTCATTTTTTTATGACATTCCCTTTAAGGATTTAGCTGCAGTTCACAGCTTTGTTTCTATCATGTCTTCTATATTTTAAAATATAGGTTGTTTTACCATTTTTTTTTATACTCTATAGCCTTAATCCTTTTAATCTAAATGTAAGAATCTAAAGTTGTGCAAAAACTGTCCAATTTTGTGTGATTTATAGAAGATATCTAATGTGAGCTAGAGGCATAAAGATAGTCTTAGAGCTAGAAAAGGTGGATAAATTCTAGCAGGATAACTCCAAATCTATGGCTATGTTAGGTGGGAGATGGTCGAGAAAAATGGGCATTGTCACTGCATAACACATAATATACTTTTAATCCTGATACTTTTAGTCTTGAAACTTAAAAAATACAACCCATTGAATTGGTTGGAATACCTATTAACATTTTTTGGGTATATTGCATAGTCCTTATAATGAAACATGTCTACTTATGAATTTCTTTAAAAAATTGCATTATTAGTTCAATCAAGAAAGTTAGTTATCTATTATAGGTATTAGGTAAAATAAATAAGATCATATATAATCTATTTTTTTCATGGAGGACATAAATTTCTCTAATATTAATACATTGTATGAAAATAGAAGTATTACAAGATGAAAAGCACAATGTTGTATTCCACCAAAGATATAATACTGTAACATTCAGATGAAGCTAGGTGTTCAGCTCG
Source organism: Oophaga sylvatica (assembly GCA_033576555.1). Taxonomy (NCBI): domain Eukaryota; kingdom Metazoa; phylum Chordata; class Amphibia; order Anura; family Dendrobatidae; genus Oophaga; species Oophaga sylvatica. Next base: position 537,219,169 of record JARQOD010000003.1, on the reverse strand, counting down.
GAGGACGTGAAATATCTTAGTGGGCCCCTAACCGGTAACCCTGATTACAACTACGGTGGCACAGCCTAATATTAAGTGAAACTGAATATAAATCACTGTTACTGAATATAAATCACTATACAAATACCAACACTGATATTACCACCATACAGTGATATATAGTGGCAGATACCAGTGCTGCAAAACACATAAGAGATTATAGCACAGTTAAAGATGGTGACTTACAGCTGATATTCTTTTTTATGCAGTTGTTCACTTTTCCTGTGTTTTTATCTGGCCCAGATGAACACAACAACTTCTCCGGCCATGACTCGTCTGCAGAGATTACAAAACAGACAAACTTGACTTCTCACATTTCCAGCACCGTCCCCATCTATCCCCAACCTACACAAACTCCTCATCCTGCTATGACAACAATACTGAGCCCGCTGATGTTGTACATGTTGCTCTAACTGCACCTGCTGTGTGGTACAGTAATGACTCCTTTTACTGCCTCACATAATAATGCCACCACTGTGCCCCATACACAGTAAAATGCCCAATAGATTGTCCCCTAGGAAATATTATTGTCCTGTGCAAGTGACCTAGAAAACAGTGTCCACATTTTGCCCTTAGAATGTAATAATATCTGGTGTTAACCTTTGACCGTCATGGTACTCTGAGTGCCCCTATAACAATAATGCATAAGTCCCCACTTAACATTTAAAGAGGTTTTCCACTGCTGATTTAATCACCTTTCATTTGTCTTATTTCTTTCTAGCTTACACTTTTCTAATACACTTTTATTATTTGCCCTGCTCCTGTAAGCTCATCTCTCTGTGGGTCATATATCTTTCTGTTTTTGTTCTGGCTGTGCTACTTCCTATCCTGGGATCAGAATTGAACTAACAGAGCAGGACATGTTACTGTGGTGGGTGGGTCTACTTCTCGGTGAGTGACAGCAGTCTGTACACGCCTGTTCAGATCAGACTTTACTCTCTCTGCGAAACCATATTTTTATCTCTGAATATATTTTAACCTCCATCCACACTTCCTTCTTTGAGAATTCAGCCTTCCTTCCTGGTATAAAAGCACTGCATTTCGTGTTTGGAGAGCAATGCAAATAGTCTGCCTCTTATTTTTCCCAAAGCATGGCATGGTTTGCATTAGATTTTCTAGGGTCTGCTCGGAAACCCTGCTCACTGGGATTCTTGTTATCTCTCCAACTCCAACATTTTTTTACTTACTCTAGTCGAAGCTTTCCAGTTTACTAGGGGTCAAAGTTGTTTCATAATTTATGTTTAGATCAGGAGGCTAATCGACCTCATACAGCGTTTGTCACTCACCCGTAGGTTCAGGTTATACTTAACCGGCCAAGAGAGCGACCTGATAAACGCCTCACAGTTCAGAAGCCTCTTGAGGTGAGGTAACCCACTTTTTTTCAGCTGATCTGCAGAAAGATTGAGCTGAATCTCCTGCTGTAGACCCGCCAGTATTTTGTCCGGCGCCAGAACCCTTCTATCCACGGAACTCGGGGTCACGGTGGGGGTAGCTAATCCATGGTCTCCTAGGCGCCCCTTTTAGATGCGGCTAGCTGCGCAGCACTATCAGCGGCAGATACCATCACGTTCTGAAGGACATTATGGCTCAGTAAATAAGAAAACGGACTCTGTGTGTAAAAAGTCTTAGAACTTCCCCTGACGAAGCTGCTATAGGCAGCGATACGCTTGGGGCTTTTTCCACACCCCTGTTCCTGGGTGTTTGTGCATTTTCAGCCTATTTTGGCAGGTCTTTATATTCTCTCAAGCTGCTCTGGAAGCTATTAGGGCCATGGCTGTCTACCCCGTCCTCACTCTTCTTGGGATATGTCCATATTGAGGGCATTTTCATCACCTTTTTCCCGTTGTGAATATGGGTTATTGGTTCCTTCCATTTAGGATCCCTGCAGGTTTTTATCATTTTTGATTACATTGCCTTTATTACAGCCAAGTTTTGATACTTTAACATGTGTGCGGCTCCTTCATGTTTTATGATCATAACATGACTGTTGTTTGATCTCAAGAGTGTGCTTTCACACATGTACTTTCCACACACCAGCGCTGTAACCTATGAGGGAATTATTATACTGTTATATATGAACCTTGGCTCAGGGGTGTTGCGTTTTGACATTACACATGTTCTGTCTTTATAAATGATTTTAAAACAACTTGTGTGTTCTGCTTTACCAAATAAATATATTGTGATTTTTCTACTTAAAATTCATTCAGGTGTGCAAACCTATTATTGTCTGGTCTTTTTCTTCCTTAGTTCATGGTTCGTTTTCCATGCAAGGTTTTGCACCCTAATTGATTCATATTTGGTTCTAGGTGTACCCTATACATTCTTTGTCATTCATTGCCAGTTCTGTCTAGGACGGTCGTCCTTTCTTGTTACAGTGACGTCACAGTGCCGACTATCAGGCAAGTCTCAGAGCTAGCCACTCTGTCCTGTTGAGTTCCTTTCCTGATTTTTCCACCAGGACAAGGTGGTCATCGTATCGCCTCCGATCTTTGTTGTTCAAGGTGGTCTCTTTCCACCTTGAGGACATTGTCCTACTCTCTTTTTGTCCAGCACCGGTACATCAGGTGGAATGAGCTCTTCACACCCTGGATGTAGTCTCAAGGACGGCGCCCTTCAATACGTCGGATGCCCTATCCTTGCTTCCTGAGTGTCTCAGGCAGGGTTTAGCTGCTTCAGGGCCACAATACCAAATAGTTTTGCTTGGCTATTCAGAAGTCCTACCGAATCAGAGACAAGCCTAACCCAGCAGGGATTAAAGCACACTTTACTCGGTCGGTGGACGCTTTTTTAAGCCATTCAGCATCGAGCGTCCACAGTACAGGTCTGCAAGGCTGCGACTTGGTACAGCCTGCGTTTCTCAGACTTCTGCACATGCGTCTCTTTGCAGACGTATTCTGCAAGCGGCGGTAGCGCAACTTTAGTCAGTTGGGTCATGAGGGTCGATCTGTTATATGGTTCCTCACCTAGGGACTGCTTTGGGATGTCCCATGGTTTGTGTCCCCCAATGAGCTGAAAGAGAAATAGGGATTTTTATGAGTACTCACTGTAAAATCCTTTTCTCCGTGCCACTCATTGGGAGTCACAGCACCCACCCTGGTAATCTTTTGGCCTGTGCTTGCTTTTCTTTAATTTGAAGTGTTGTAATCTAATGTGGTGTTAATGATCTCCTACTGCTTTTGCACTGAACTGGTTCTCTGGGAGCCAGCAGGAGGGTGTATGCTGCAGAGGAGGAGCTAACATTTTTTATTCCGTTAGTGTCAGCCTCCTAGTGGCAGCAGCATACACCCATGGTCTGTGTCCCCCAATGAGTGGCTCGGAGAAAATTATTTTATGGTGAGTACTCACAAAAATCAATATTTTATGTCTAATTTGAAATCTATTGAATTATACAGTTATGTGATGTAATTTTGATTATCTTAATAAAACTTTAAAACAGAAGGTTCAATGGCATGTATGATCCAGCTTCTTAAGCAAAGGAATTACATTTTTTCTCCTAGGATTTACAGATATTTGATTTAATCTATTTGCTGCAGGTTACAAGGGTCACAGGGAATAAATGACCCCAAAATCATCACCGAGCTTGCTGATTGCTATTCCTGTAGTGCCAATTGCAAAATGTAACTTCAAAGGATTAATGTTTTGGGTGCACATGAATTTTCCAAACAATCCGAGGACTGTTGAACTCTAGGGGAAACACTGGGCTTGAAAAGGACAATCCAGTACTGCAAATCAGAAAAGATTACACATCCAACTTTAAGTGATTATTTAAAAAAAAAATATTTCATAGCATAACTCTAGCAAAAAAATTCAGACACATTTCAACCACTTTTGGTTCTTAGTAATAGTACTATGGCCAAGAACTGCATGTAGCTGTCACGACGTATAACAGATATATTCAAAGATAGCAACCTATATCTAATGTGACATCATTCTAAATTTCATATAATAGAGAAAATCAACATGTATACATAGTATCTGCCAGCAATGTCTTACCTGACATAATATCCTATGTATTGTGGGTCAATACTGTGTACGTGTCACGCTGTCTCTGGATAGAGGTGGACCGGGGTCTATGCTGACCCTGAACTGGGGTCCTGACTAGTCCCTCTACCTGGAGGTACTGTTAATGGTACAGAGGTCCAGGCCGCCAGCGTAACCCTGTCTCCTGTAGATCCCTGACCACTGTAATCTAGTCCTGAGAAGGACCCTGATTACCACCACAGGGAATGGGCAGGTCACAGCTTACACACAGTCTAAGACAAACGAGACAGACAAGGGGTAAAGAAAACACAGCCTTGCATACAACACTTCCACTACAGAGGAACACAAAAGGTTAAGGAGATAAACAATAAGCGAGGAGAGGAAAAACCACAACAGGCACTCTTAGCTTAAGTCTTCTCAGAAACGATCCGCTCTGCTGGTCTGAATGAATGCTTTCACCGGCAACTTCCCCAGCAGACCAGCAGGTATATGAAGGAAGCTAATTAACAAAACATCAATCGCAGCTGGGCGAGGCTGGTCAGCCCAGCACCGAGAGAGAAAGAATTAACTCCCTCAGTGCCGAAAAACACACCAGCACCAGAAACTCAGCTGTGAGAAGTCAGGGTGTGCAATCGCGACGATCTCCGCCGCGACACACCCGTGACAGTAGCTTTAAGTGCATCAACATTTATTTTCTACATAATGTGCATTATGATGGCTTTCTATTAACAGATAGGAAATAGAGTTGGAATTTTAACCTTTTCTGACTTACAGTACTGCAATATCCTTTTATTTGTATTCAAGCCAACAAATATTAGGGTTTGATGCAAATAATAGTACAAATCTATGTCTACACATACAGTGGTGGCCAAAAGTATTGGCACCCCTGCAATTCTGTCGGATAATACTCAGTTTCTTCCTGAAAATGATTGCAATCACAAGTTATTTGCTATTTTTATCTTCATTTAATTTGCTTGCGAGGAAAAAACACAAAAGAGAATGAAGCAAAAATCAAATCCTTGATCATTTCACACAAAACTCCAAAAATGGGCCAGACAAAAGTATTCACACCCTCAGCCTAATACTTGATGTTAGGGCCTGCGGAACGCACCTAATAGATATATTAGAGAGGTCCACCGTGCAGGCGAAGCCCGCTGCTAGTAAGATGGCGAAAGTAGCGAACTCTGTTATCCCGCAGAGTCTCTAAAATAAACGCCGTAGCGCACTGTGGCAGTAAGTGCGAACTCTGTTAATCCCCAGAGCCGCTAACGGGAATGCCACAGCGCTATATGGCGATAGGTGCGAACTCACTTAGCTTCAGTGAGCCGCAAAGTAAAACGCTAGGGCGCTGAACCAGCGTTATAAAGCGAACCCTGTTGCGTCACAGAGCCGCTGAGAAAAAGACTGTGTCCTGTTAACACCACAGGGATACACAGATAACTGCTGTGTGGATAGCAGACCGTGATCACGCAGACAGCAACGCAATCAAGCAATCTCCTCACCGGAGAAGCCGGTATTCTAGGGGCTTATTTCAGCCAAGCCCTAACCACTTGCACTCAAATCTCCTCACCGGAAGTGCCGGTATTCTAGGGGCTTATTTCAGCCAAGCCCTAACCACATGCATGCATGATCACACTGGCGCAAAGCACATAATGCAATTGATACTAGCTCATGGCAGCCCAGCCATGCCACCTTTTATAGTAACAGCTACAGGACCTGCCAGAAACAAGGACCAATGAAACTGTTCAAGAACACGAGTAGTCACAGGACCTTCCTGGCGGACCAATAGGAGCTGCTGCAGTACCTGAGCATGTGACTCCTGATCTCCAATGAGAGATCTCACCCTGGGCATGCTCAGAAGGGGAAAACAAGAACTTTGTCCTAAAGACATCTGCTCGCCGCTAACCAGTACTGGCCACAATAGCAGAGCCTGGAGAGGCAGCAGTAATCCTCTGCACACTGTTAGACTGGGCGAGATGCTGGGACCGACGTCTAAGCTGAGCAGAGTCCACTGCGGCCGGAGACGAATGGGAGACCGCAGCCGGAATAGCTCGAGATTCCCCTTGTGCAGAAGTGGGAACTCGACCCCTTACACTTGGTTGCACAACCTTTAGCCAAAATAACTGCGAACAACCGCTTCCAGTAACCATCAATGAGTTTCTTACAATGCTCTGCTGGAATTGTAGATCATTCTTTGGCAAACTGCTCCAGTTCCCTGATATTTGAAGGGTGCCTTCTCCAAACTGCCATTTTGAGATCTCTCCACAGGTGTTCTATGGGATTCAGGTCTGGACTCATTGCTGGCCACCTTAGAAGTCTCCAGTGCTTTCTCTCAAAACATTTTATAATGCTTTTGGAAGTGTGTTTTGGGTCATTGTCCTGCTGGAAGGCCCATGACCTCTGTGGGAGACCCAGCTTTCTCACACTGGGCCCTACATTATGCTGCAAAATTTGTTGGTAGTCTTCAGACTTCATAATGCCATGCACACGGTCAAGCAGTCCAGTGCCAGAGGCAGCAAAGCAACCCTAAAACATCAGGGAACCTCCACCATGTTTGACTGTAGGGACAGTGTTCTTTTCTTTGAATGCCTCTTTTTTTTTCCTGTACACTCTATGTTGATGGTTTTCCCAAAAAGCTTGACTTTTGTCTCATCTGACCAGAGAACATTCTTCCAAAACGTTCTAGGCTTTCTCAGGTAAGTTTTGGCAAACTCCAGCCTGGCTTTTTTATGTCTCGGAGTAAGAAGTGGGGTCTTCCTGGGTATCCTACCATACAGTCCCTTTTCATTCAGATGCCGACGGATAGTACGGGTTGACACTGTTGTACCCTCGGACTGCAGGGCAGCTTGAACTTGTTTGGATGTTAGTCGAGGTTCTTTATCCACCATCCGCACAATCTTGCGTTGAAATCTCTTGTCCATTTTTCTTTTCCTTCCGCATCTAGGGAGGTTAGCCACAGTGCCATGGGCTTTAAACTTCTTGATGACACTGCGCACGGAAGACACAGGAACATTCAGGTCTTTGGAGATGGACTTATAGCCTTGAGATTGCTCATGCTTCCTCATAATTTGGTTTCTCAAGTCCTCAGACAGTCCTTTGGTCTTCTTTCTTTTCTCCATGCTTAATGTGGTACACACAAGGACACAGGACAGAGGTTGAGTCAACTTTAATCCATGTTAACTGGCTGCAGGTGTGATTTAGTTATTGCCAACACCTGTTAGGTGCCACAGGTAAGTTACAGGTGCTGGTGATTACATGAATTAGAGAAGCATCAGATGATTTTTCAAACAGTGCCAATGCTTTTGTCCACCCCTTTTTTAGGTTTGGTGTGGAATTATATCCAATTTGGCTTAAGGTCAATTCTTTTGTGTTTTTTCATTGAAGACTAATTAAATGAAGATAATACCAGAGAATTTGTGTTTGCAATCATTTTCAGGAAGAAACTGAGTATTATCTGACAGAATTGCAGGTGTGCCAATACTTTTGGCCACCACTGTAGCTTGCAAAAATTGCAATTTCTGTGATGAGAACTGGCCAAAAATGAGCCAGAGTTTTTAACAGATATGCAGCCAAATTTGTTGAATCTTATTACAAAGAGAAATGGATTAGGAATGGTAAATAACATGTCTATAAATAAATAATATATAGCACTATATAAATAATAATAATAATAATAATTTTAATAATTCTCTTCTATGATGTAGTAAAAACTGCAAATATAGTTAATTAATTGTATTCGGTATACCCCTCTTTCACTATCTGCCTAAACCAAATATGTATATATTTTTTTATATTTCTACCAAAAAGTTGCTTCTCATTTTCTATTCACTCAAATGTATTGCATTCTTGGATTGTCTTCCATTATTTTTCTGTTTGATCGGTATTGCTCTTCACACGCCTGTATTAATTAATGCAGGATCATGATTATTTTTTTACATAAGATTTCCATAATTATGTAACTACTGGATAACAAAGCTGAAGTATATAGCACTTGACCACGTTCTACTAAATATTTGCTACACTTTCATTAAAAATCTATTACTTTTTTAATACTGCTTAATAGTCTATCCTCACCAATAAACTCCTTTTTCCAACACATCAGTATGTTTTTTTTACAGGTTAGAAACTGAGAAGGTTAATAATGATGATGATGAATATCTTATCTTGTTGAAGTAGACTTTGGAATGAACTTTTCCAGAGTATAGCATCAATAACGTAATTAGATATGCTGAAATTAAATATATGACAGTGGAGACCAGTTTTATTTTTATTTTAATCCAAAACCATAAAAACTGTAACATAAAATCACTGATTTGCCTCTAAAGAAGCAATTTTTTTCACAATGTATCTAGCATTTAATTAAACATCTACAAGCAGCTAGTAAAGCACATTGCTATGATGTACAACACATTTAAGTAAGTCTTCAGAGATCACAATATGTTGCTTCATACCACATAACACCTTGTTTATAAAATGGCTATTCATGATGAATTCACAGAAGCCACCCCCTCTCCCCCAGAAAAAACTAAAATTCCTCTAAATATAATCTGAAAGTGCATGTTTCCATTATTCAGTCTTCACATTTTCTATTGCTACTGTATTTGCTACTTTTAATTGGTGTTCACCAACTTTATTGTGACTTACAGCCCATTTAGCAATATCTGCTGTTAACTCATGAAGCCACATATCACCATACATTACTAAACTAGATGCTGTACATAGTAATACATTTTGGCCTTTAAAATATTGTCTTACAATTATAGATGGTCAAAAAATGTGCAGGACTCTGGTCAAGAGCTACATCAGTAGTCTGTGGCTGCAGGACCAGAGCCATGGGAACCTCCTCTTACCTGACATAATTCTTATTGCCTCTTCTGATTACTTCGCCTGACAAGGAATCATGTGTGCATTGTGCCACAATGATGACATCATAGTAGACCTACTAACCAGAATTGGTGGTTTGTAGGACTCATATTCATATTCATATCGACTGAGGATGATGGCACAGTGGCAAGGATTAGGACCATGGGCTGTGCTGGATAGTAAGAAAGCAAGTAGAGCAGGATAGACTAAAAGTCAAAGAACCAGAAGTATAGAAAAATACAGGAGAGTTGAAAATTGATGTTGATGAAAGTTTTAGAAACCACAGAAGATTTGAATTGTGAAGTGAACATGTTCCAGATTGCAGTTCATAATGCATACAGCATAGGAAGGGTTAACCAGCAGGTAACAATAGAGTCTAATTGAGATACAACAGTAGAATGCAGGGATGGTTGCAGTGTGAAGTGACCAGTATCTTGATTGTCGTTCGAAAAGCATACAGCAGACGCTGAGTTGCATAGCTTGAAGCAATATATTCAGATGGCAAAAATGCCAGGATTTTTCAGAAATGAGAACTCCATAATATGAATAGTCTCTAAATAATATTTTGTTATGCTTACAAAAACTATACTGGTAAATGCTTGGTGTGAGGGTCAATAGACATTAGTGGGGAAACCACTGGAGAATGCAAAGTTGATTGCACCATAATGTGAATAATTTCTTACTAACCATTCATAATGCTTACAGCAAACAAGTAGTTGAACAGTAGTTTTAGGTGCATTAGATGCAAATTCTAGTATCACAGTAGTTTTAAGAGATGATTAATGAGTCGTCTGACCGATATCAAAGAAGTATCGTTTACCCTTGGGGAGATTGACAATGTAAGCATGTCGAGATGAGAAGACTTAAGGCTGCAATGCTCCCCAGGGAAATATGCAAATTGTCTCTTCAAAGAGGAAGAGGACAAGAACTCTAGTGCCACCTATTGGAAGTAGCAATCCTAAAAGTCAGTGGCACTAGAGTTCTAGTCCTCTTACACTCTCTTAGCATTTAAATCTCCGCAAAGAGAAATGATACTTCTTGGATATCCTTCAGACGCCTTTCACACAGCCAGACCAGATCTCACACTTTGCACTGATGAGGGGCAGAACCCCATAACACAGTGTCTGCAAATTGAGATTCTGGTTTTGGCTTTTATCCTTAGTCATGTGACAAGACTCGTTAAAGGGTTGACATTGACTTTTAGGATTGCTACTTCCAATAGGTGGCACTAGAGTTCTAGTTATCTTCCTCTCTAAAGAGACAACTTGCATATTTCCTAGAGGAGCATTGCGGCCTTAAGTCTCCTCATCTCGACATGCTTAGCATGTCAATCTCCACATGGAGAAGCGATACTTCTTGGATGTAATTCCTCTAAATATTGCAGGTCTTTCAAAAGGTTAAAACATAAAAAATATTCTTACACTCACCTTGCCACTCACCTCTCCAGACCATCTGCTCTGCATCTTACCCATCCTGTCCTCAATGCGCATTCTTATCACCACTGTCAAGCGCTGAAACTCCAGACCTCTACACCCTAGGCCAGGACTTATGGCTCTGATGAAGCCTGGGTTATCAAGATGTCATGACATTGTGACCTTACAAGTACTTGCACAAAATCATCCTGGGCTTCATCAGGAAGCTCCAGCCTAGCAAGGGAAGAAACAGTAAGGTAAACATAAGTATTATTTTTATTATCTATACCTTGTTTTTATCTATGCTATGGGATCTGAACATTTAAATTGCTGTCAATGATTTTGCTGCAAATTGAATTTCCTATTAAAATCTGCATGATTTAGTAAATTAGAATGTTGTCACATCTGCCCACCTTTAGTGTTATCCATTCATGAAAAATACAATCAAATATAATCAATTAACTATTAATGCAAAAAGATAGCAAGGTGGATGCATTAGACTGTATAGTACTGACACATTATAAATACCACTAGATCAAGTACAAAGCAATAGACATTATTATCAGAAATTTATCCATGCATAAATTTCATCAGCGACCCCACAAATAGAAGATATCAAGAGAGAGGAATTCACATCACCTAAATTGCAGTGCTAGCACCATTCTCCGTTTATCCAGTTCTGTCAACCTGATTACATATTCTATCCACAACTATGTTATGCATTATGAGTCCCTCTCTCTTGCTTGGATTTTACTATTTTTATATGTTTACTACTAGAGTTGAGCAACTTTGGTCTGATCAGGTTTTGGACCACCCGACAGAAACAAAATTTGAGTCGGACGAAACTGGTCTGACTAGGGAAAAAAAAGTCGGAGTTTCGACCGAAACCCGACCCCAATGCATGTCAATGGGGTATAAAAGTCGGCATTGAGCAGATGACATTCATCCACTCAATGTCGACTTGTATTCCCCATTGACTTGCATTGGGGTCGGGTTTCAGTCGAAGCTCAGACTTTTTTTTCCCTAGTCAGACCAGTTTCGTCCGACTCAAATTTTGTTTCGGTCGGATGGTCTGAAACCCGATCCGACCAAAGTCGCTCAACTCTATTTACTACTATTACTATTATGACTCCTGATTCTTATTTAGATCCTATTTTCTGCCTATTATTCCCATAATAGGATAGGGAAGTAGGAGCTCATTACTACTGACAGTATTTCTGCACAACGTTCACATTTACTTTTGAAACTGTATTAGAGGTTAGTATTAAACTTTTCACATTATTTATTAAATGTTATATTTTAGCATATTTGTCAGTATAAATCAGACTAATTATTCAAACTCCAAAGAAGCAGCCACTGTAGAGAACACTGACTAAATACTCCTTAAAATGCCTTGGATGATAATGATGTCAGAGTGACACACAGGGAAAACCGACACCGAGCACTGTAAAGTGTGGCAGTCACAAGTGAAGATAGCAGAGCCTGACCCTAGAGTCAACATAAGTGTGTAACACAAACTTGTAAGATTTGCTCTTTGTGAGCTTCTCTGGACAACTGTCACAAATGTGGTTTGTGGAACCACAGTACCACAGACCGTGGAGAGCCTGGAGGGGCATGACTAAGTGAACACCTGACTGTTCACTATAGCCTCTGATGGTGAGGTTAGACTTGACTCCCAATGAACGCCAGGTGCCACTCCAGGACAGAACAACGGACACGCAGCAGCTGGACCCAGAGGACACACTGGAGGGAGCAGCTGGCAGAGTTTGAATTAGAATGCAGAAGACAGAGTTCACATCAGAGTGCAGCAGAAAGAGTTTGTATCAGAGTGCAGCAGGCAGGATCTGCATCAGAGTGCAGCAGGTAGGTTTGGCACCAGAGTGCAGTAGGCAGTGTTTGTATCAGAGTGCAGCAGGCAGGATCTGCATCAGAGTGCAACAAGCAGGATTTGCACCAGAGTGCAACAGGTACGATTTGCAACAGAGTGCAGCAGGCAGGCAGTGTTTGTATCAGAGTGCAGCAGGCAGGATCTGAATCAGAGTGCAACAGGCAGGATTTGCACCAGAGTGCAGCAGGGACTGGTATGCAACCTTATACAACTTAAACTGCAAAACAGGAAGGTGGCTCAGGCACCTCCCCAGTGGGGAGGAAGCAATATATGCATAATGTCCCACAACTATTGGCTGGGGAAGAATAGCAAGTGCACGCACTGACCCTTTAAGAGGGCAGTAGTTCACGCGCATGTGCCCTAAGGACATGGCTAGAGGACCGGCTGGAGGAATGCAGAGCGTGGGGAAGGGAAGAACTGACCGCAGCATGGGTGAGTGAAGTGACACGTCGGAGACCCTGCCTGTTAAAGCAGGACTCCTTCGTGATGCTAACACCCACAGAGAGGTGGCTTGAGTAGAAGAAGCATCTTTATGACGAGTTAACAGGGAATGAGGAAATGGACTGTTACTATGAAACAACCAATTTAAATAAATATATATGTAAATTTAGAAATAAATAACATTTTTCAGTATATCATATGTTAACTTTTGTGGTATCAGTTGTTTTGGAGATTGGATATTTGAACATAGCACAATACTAAAAGTATATATTTATGTAAAAGTATAATCATGTTTCATGGGAATTCCAGCTATAAACTAACGTTTAAGAGCAGCTCACATATTAATCTTTACAGAAAAACCACATTAAAATATTATGAAAGCTTAAATCTACAGATCAAATCCTGGATTAATTTGGGCATAACATAAATCATATTTTTCTATATATTCCCAGTACATAGCATGAGTAAGTGATACTTACAGAAATATAAACATATTGCAGTCAAGTGGCTTTAAGGATTGCGCTGATCCTTTATAATGCATACTTGGAAATAGTGATTAAAAAATAAGCTAATGTTGTTGATAGTCTTGCTTCTCTAAAGCACTCCTAGGCTCTAATATTACTAAGCTGCATTAAAAGAGGCTGGACTCTAATTGTAGCTTAGATTCTAATTCTAGTTGATTATGGACTACACCATGTTCCAAATTATTATGCAAATTGGTTTTAAGTGTCATAGTGTTTTTTTTTTTTTTTTTGTAAATGAAACCCATTGGTGGTATTGTGTCTCAGGGGTTCTTTGGATCACTGAAATCAATCTCAGATACCTGTGATAATTAGTTTGCCATGTGAGTCCAATAAAAGGAAAACTGGATGTTCCACACTATTAAGCAGGCCAGAGTTTTCAAGTAACATGGGAAAGAAAAAGGATCTCTCTGCTGCTGAAAAGCATCAAATAGTGCAATGCCTTGGTCCAGGGATGAAAACATTAGAACTTTCCCGAAACTGAAGCATGATTATCGTACTATTAAGAGATTTGTTGCTGATTCTGAGCACAGATGTGTTCATGCTGATAAAGGCAGAATGAGGAAGGTTTCTGCCAGGCAACTTCATAGGATTAAGAGAGTAGCTGCTAAAAAGCCATTACAAACCAGCAAACAGATATTTGAAGCTGCTTGTGCCTCTGGAGTCCCTCGAACCTCAAGGTGTAGGATCCTTCAAAGGCTTGCTGTGGTGCATAAACCTACTATTCGGTCACCCCTAAACAGTGCTCACAAGCAGACACGGTTGCAGTGGGCCCAGACATACATGAAGACTAATTTTCTAACAGTCTTGTTTACTGATGAGTGTCGAGCAAACCTGGATTGTCCAGATGGATGGAGTAGTGGATGGTTGGTGGATGGTCACCATGTGCCAACAAGGCTGCAACGTCAGCAAGTAGGTGGAGTCATGTTTTAGGCCGGAATCATGGGCAAACAGCTGGTAGGGCCCTTTAAGGTTCCTGAAGGTGTGAAAATGATGTCTGCAAAGTATATAGAGTTTCTGACTGACAACTTTCTTCCATGGTATAAAAAGCAGAAACGTGCCTTCAGGAGCAAAATCATCTTTATGCATGACAATGCACCATCTTATGATGCAAAGAATACCTCTGAGTCATTGGCTGCTATGGGCATAAAAGTAGATAAACTCATGGTGTGGCCACCATCTTCCCCTGACCCCAACCCTATTATCGAACTTCTGGAGTATTATCAAGCAAAAGATCTATGAGGGTGGGAGGCAGTTCATATCAAAACAGCATCTCTGGGAGGCTATTCTGATTTCATGCAAAGAAATACAAGCAGAAACGCTACAAAAACTCACAAGTTCAATGGATGCAAGAATTGTGAAGGTGATATCAAAGAAGGGTTCCTATGTTAACATGTAACTTGGCCTGTTAGGATGTTTTGGAGTTAAGTAGCTTTTTTGTTCAGTGAATGTGACCTCCTAATGCTGCAAATTCCACAAATGAGCATTTTCAGTTTTTTAAAACATATCAAATGTTCAGAAATTCTACTGTGCCTAATAATTTGGAACAGAGTATCTTGAGTTTTTATTCATTTTGAAGATTATACTGTTATCATTGGGCGGTTTCATCAATAAAATTTTATGTATACTTTAACAGGTGATGACTTTTATTAGACTGACTGCATTTGCACCAACCACTTAGGAAAATCAAAGAAAAATATCATTTGCATAATAATTTGGAACATGGTGTATATGAGGGAGGTTCATTAAAGATTTCCCCTGATCGACTTCCTGTGGACTGAGAGCAATGATACTTGGCACAGTTGTTAGTCCTTCTCTACATAGGTGCCACCTAGGGACACACACTTTTCCCATCTCTTTAAGCAACTGTAAACACCTAGCTTGTAGAAGTCGACAGGTTGCTCCAAAGCCACACTGTGACCTCGGATATAAGAGTCTCATCATCTGGAAAATGCTTGCCCTTCAAAAATAAATTCATTGTTGGAAAGAGGTGGAAGGCTGATGGTGCAAGGTTGGGTGAATAAGGGGGATGTGGTAGAATTTCAAAGCTACAGGGGCATGCTTCCATTTGGGCAACATGTGAGTTGTGAACTGGTGCATTGTCTTGCAGAAGGCGGACACCTTTCGTAAGCATGCCACGTCTCTTTTCAATGTCCTCCCGCATATTCCACAGCAGTGAAGCATAGTATGCCCCAGTGACCCTTTGCTAGTAAATCCATCAATACTACTCTTTGCTTGTCCTAAAATACTGTGAGCATGACCTTGCCTGCTGAGGGTTTGGCATGTGCCTTCTTTGAAGGCGGTGAGTCATGATGCTTCCATTACATCGACTAGACTTTTGTCTTAGGATCATAGGGATGGATCCAGCTTTTCATCCTGTGTGATCAGTCTATTGAAAAAGTCCTCCTGGTATCCATGGAACATTGTCAGAGTCTGAGAGCACTGAGAGCATTCAACTTTTTCCTGCTTCTGGAAAGGTGTGAGCAGCCGGGGAACCCAGCGAACGAATAACTTATGCATGTGAAGATGGTCTTGGATGATTTTTTCCATGGACCCCACACTAATCTTGACATTTTTGGCTTGAACATAGTATTTGAGCACACCAAAGATACTTCGTTAGCACCCGTTCATGCTCAGATGACACCTTATCCGAGCACGCTCGTTCAATACTACTTTTAAGTTATTAATACCATATTGTTTAGAGTATTTTACAACATCATTATTATATCACAGCATGCTATTAAAATTTTTAATTGCTTTATTATACAAATAATCTCCTTTTTTTAGCCAGTTAATTGAACATATATATAGGCACATTCCCAATATAAAAATTTGTAGTAAGCACTTGAGATGAGTGGATATGACAAAATTTTAATTTGCCAAATTGTATTTGTAGAGAATTTTTAGATAAGTTTTTCTTCTTTAATTGAATTTCCTTTCAGATTCTAGAGCATGATAAACTTAATTTGAATAAAAATAGTGATGATCACCTTACTGTTCATCTCTCTGGTCCCCCCACATATTGCTGTCACTCATCCGGTCTTCGGCCCTTCTTCTTATCATGGTCACTGAATACTGAATCCGCAACACATTTCTTAGCATATGCACATAAGGTCACAACATAAAGACGTCATTTCGTGAGCTGTGCCTTTTGATGTCTAAGGATTCAGCACTTTGTGGTAGTTATAAGAAGATGCAGTGAGAATTGGACAAGCAATGATGAATCCATGGAACGATTTGCACTTCTGAATGCTCCCCAACACAGAGATCTAATTGATAGGGAAAGAAAGACTTAAGAAATGTGGCAAGTTCCAGACTCAGTGTTATTACAGTAATCAGTGATTTAGTGTAGCTTTCATGTCCTACTATATTTTAATTACAATAACACATATTATCTTCATTCATAATGCACTAGTAAGCAAAAGCAAGACAAGACAATATTATTTGCAGAAAAAAAATCTGAAATCAGTGTTATACAATGTTCTTGCTTGTTACAAGTGATTGCACTGAAATGTTGCATCTGTTGCATCTGTCCAAACAATTTTATTAAGGAACAAAATACTGTAATTGTGAAGCAGTAGAAAGAAATATGCGGTACTCACCAGATCGAAAAAAGTGTAATAGTCCTTTATTCCATATTTCGGGACAAGGACAAAGATAAGGCGTGCAGGTTACAAAGGCCTGCGGGGAGAGACAGCTCTCTATTTATGGGTCTACTATCCTTCTATTGGACTCAGTCATTTGCTAGTGCATTTACTTTTTCTGTAGACATTGAGAACACAATAATTGTGTTTTAAAAATTATGGAAAAAAATTCTGTACAAGTAAAATATTATATCCATAAACACCACAGTTCTCTTGTTGCAGGTGCTTGCCTTTTGGACATGTACCTGCCAAATATTTCTTAAGGTCATCATTTTTGGGAACTATATTAAATTTATTTAAATTAATAAAAGATTTTAAAAATATAAAAATTTAACTGCATGTCTTTTTTTTACACACCTGTTTCAAAAGTCCAACCATGCACACCTCATGTTTTTATTTATTTTACTCATTTATATAGCGCCATTAATTCCACAGCGCTCTACAGACATTGTATCCCCGATGGGGTCCACAATCTAAATTCCCTATCAGTATGTCTTTGGATTGTGTCGGAAACCGGAGTACCCAGAGGAAACCCACGCAAACATGGGGAGAACATACAAACTCCTTGCAGATGTTGTTCTTGGTGGAATTTGAACCTAGGACCCCAAAGCTACAAGGCTGCAGTTCTAACCACTGAGCCACCTTGCCGCCTACATATTCCTTTCTTTACATGTACCTACCTACCTAGAAATTAATTTAATGTTCTATAAAGGTTAAATAATTAGTGCTGTAAAAATCGTCAAAAGTTAATTATATTACTGTTCAAAATATATTGTAAAGAAAATGTGTCAATGGCAAGCAATCAACTGAAAAGTCCCATACCATGTCAAAGAATGCGGGAGCTGACAGCAGCAGCAAAAATTACCACCAACAATAGCACCAGCACTGGTACCAGCTATAGATGCATTATTACTTCAAAACACAGGTCAGAATTAGCCTCCTTTGCCTGTGGCAAATGTATTAGCGCGAAAGAAGTGGGTAGCATTATGGAATATGTGACACATCCATATCAGTCTCAGCAGGATGATGTTACCTCTATTTATTATTATTATTATTTATTTATATAGCGCCATTAATTCCATGGTGCTGTACATGAGAGGGGTTACATACAAAGTTATAGATATCGTTTACAGTAAACAAATTAACAATGACAGACTGGTACAGAGGGGAGAGGACCCTGTCCTTGCGGACTTACATTCTACGGGATAATGGGGAAGAAACAGAAGGTCGGGGTGCGGCAGCTCTGGTGGTGGCGAGGCGGCAGCTCTGGTGGTGGCAGCGAGGCGGAAGCTCGGGTGGTGGCAGCGAGGCGGAAGCTCGGGTGGTGGCGGCGAGGCCGAATGGTTATTGCAGGCTGTAGGCTTTCCTGAAGAGATGGGTTTTCAGGTTCCGTTTGAGGGATCCAAGGGTGGTGGATAATCGTACATGTTGAGGCGTGGAATTCCAGAGGATGGGGGATATTCGTGAGAAATCTTGGAGGCGGTTGTGTGAGGAACGAATAAGTGTGGAGGATAGTAGGAGGTCTTGGGAGGATCGAAGATTACGTGAAGGAAGATATTGGGAGATTAGTTCAGAGATATAGGGAGGAGACAGGTTGTGGACGGCTTTGTAAGTCAGTGTTAGTAGTTTGAACTGGATTCTTTGGGGAATTGGGAGCCAGTGGAGGGATTTGCAGAGGGGAGAAGCAGGGGAGTAGCGAGGGGAGAGGAGGATTAGTCGGGCAGCAGAGTTGAGGACAGACTGGAGTGGTGCAAGAGAGTTGACGGGGAGGCCACAGAGGAGGATGTTGCAGTAATCGAGGTGGGAGATGATGAGGGCATGCACAAGAGTTTTAGTAGATTGAGGGCTGAGGAAGGGACGGATTCTGGAAATGTTTTTAAGTTGGAGGCGACAGGAGGTGGAAAGAGTTTGGATGTGTGGTTTGAAGGACAGGGCAGAGTCGAGAGTTACTCCGAGGCAGCGGATTTCAGGTGCAGGAGAGATCGTGATGCCATTTACCATAATAGATAGATCGGGTAGGGAAGATACATGAGATGGAGGAAAGATGATGAGTTCGGTTTTGTCAACATTGAGTTTTAGGAAGCGAGAGGTGAAGAAGGAGGATATGGCTGATAGACACTCCGGGATTCTGGACAGCAGAGAGGTGACATCTGGGCCAGAGAGGTAGATCTGAGTGTCGTCCGCATACAGGTGGTACTGGAAGCCATGGGACTTTATGAGTTGTCCTAGGCCAAGGGTATAGATGGAAAAAAGTAGGGGCCCCAGGACAGAGCCTTGAGGGACTCCAACAGACACTTTCACTGTCACTTTGAGTCAGTGTTCTGTACCGATACAGTCTGCATAATCACAAGTGACTAATGTCTGAACTAATGTTTGATTTAAAAAAATAAATAAAAGTCAGACAAAGCTTTTACATGGGCTCTTGGTTATTACTCGGTTACCAGCCCCACATTAGCCAAACCCCTGAATAGTCAAAGCCATTTACACACTCAGCAACAAACAGAACTTTAACCCCTTAACGACTGCCGATACGCCTTTTAACGGCGGTCATTAAGGGTACTTAAACCACAGCGCCGTTAATTAACGGCGCTGTGGAAAAAGTGAATAGCGCTCCCCAGAGGCGCATTTTCTCCGGGGTCTCGGCTACCGGGGGTAGCCGAGACCCCAGAGAACATGAATCGGGTCGGTTTTTACCGACACCGATGTTGCGATCGCCGTTATTAACCCTATAACGGCGACCGCAAAAAAAAAAAAAAAAAAGTTGTGCCATTTAATTTCTCTGTCCTCTGATGTCATCGGACATCAGAGGACAGAGAAAAAGGGTCCCCAGGACCCCCATGTGGCCCCCAATAAGATCCATGTGGCCCCCGGGCCCTCCGGTGTCCCCCGGTGCCGGCGCCGTTAAGACAATGGCAGGCGCATGCCCAGTGCGCCCGCCGCTATGTGCCGCTGTGCTGGTGGGGGGATGGGCAAATATTCTCTGGGGTCTCGGCTACCGGGGGTAGCCGAGACCCCAGAGAACATGATCCGGGTCGGTATTCACCGATCCCGGTGTTGCGATCGCGGCTATGCAAGCATAGCCGCGATCGCAAAAAAAAAAAAAAAAAAAATTGATTTCTCTCCCCTCTGATGTGATCGCACATCAGAGGGGAGAAAATGAGGGTCCCCCGGTCCCCCGATCGCCCCCCCATATACTTACCGGTGTCCTCCGTCCTCCCGCAGGCCCCAGGATCCCGGCTTCTTCTCCCTGCAAAAAAAAAATGGCGGGCGCATGCGCAGTGCGCCCGCCGATCTGCTTTGGCGGCAGATTCAAATTTTTTTTCATTCATTCTCATAAAAGTACATTTTGATCACTGTGATAAACTATCACAGTGATCAAAATAAAAAAACAGTACATAACCCCCCCATTTATCACCCCCTTAGTTAGGGACATATAATAAAAAGTAGAAATTATATTTATTTTCATTTTTCTGTTAGGGTTAGGGTTATAATTAGGGTTAGGGTTATAATTAGGGTTAAGGTTATAATTAGGGTTAGGGTTAGCATTAGGCTGGTTTCACACATCCGGTGTGCGCCTGACGGCGCCCCCGGCATTTAGCCGCAGCGCCGCATCAGAAAATCTGATGCGCCGCATGCGTTTTTTTGCATTGACTTGCATTAGCGCCGGATGGCGCCGCATGTCAATGCGTTGCATGCGGTTTTGTCCGGATGCGGAGCAAATGTACATTGCGGCGGCTGGACAAAACGCTGCATGTAACGTTTTTTGTTTTTGCCGGATGGTTTCTGATGTCTCCGGGCATCAGAAACCATCCGGCAAAAAAACCGCATGCGGCCGCCGGCGGCGCATCAGGTTTTCTGATGCGGCGCTGCGGCAAAATGCCGGGGGCGCCGACAGGCGCCCGCCGGAAGTGTGAAAGCAGCCTTAGGGTAAGGGTTATAATTAGCGTTAGGGTTAGGCTGGGTTCATACTGCGTTATGGCAGTCCGTTAGACGGACTGCGTTACACCACGGTATAACGCGGTGTAACGCAGTCCGTTAACGCTGCCATTCACCCCCATTTGAGAGCGCATCGCGACGCATGCCGTAAAGCGGCATGCGTTTGCGACGTGCCATCATTCAGTGACGGAGCCTCGGACGCGGGCTGCAGCGTTTGGGCTCCGTCACCGCTAGCGCAGATGAATCATCTGCTGATTCCTCTGCGCTAGCGGGTATAGCATAATGCGATCGCGTTATGCTATACCATTACCAGCCCGTCAACGCTATGTGTTGAACGGGCTGGTAAAACGCAAAATGAACCTAGCCTTAGGGTTAGGGTTATAATTAGGGTTAGAATTAGGGTTAGGGTTACAATTAGGGTTAGGGTTATAATTAAGGTTATAATTAAGGTTAGGGTTACAATTAGGGTTGGAATTAGGGTTGGGATTTAGGTTAGGATTAGGGTTGGGATTAGGGTTAGGGGTGTGTTGGGATTAGGGTTGGAGCTAGAATTGAGGGATTTCCACTATTTAGGCACATCAGGGGGTCTCCAAACACGATGTGGCGTTCAAAAAGTCAAATGGCGCTCCCTCCCTTCCGAGCCCTGCCGTACGCCCAAACAGTGGTTTACCCCAACATATGGGGTATCAGCGTACTCAGGACAAATTGCACACCAATTTTGGGGTTCTAATTTCTCCGATTACCCTTGGGAAAATAAAAAATAGCTGGCTAAAAAAATCATTTTTGAGAAAAAAAATGATTTTTCATTTTCACGGCTCTGCGTTTATAAATTTCTGTGAAGCACTAGGGGTTCAAAGTGCTCACCACACATCTAGATAAGCTCCTTAAGGGGTCTAGTTTCCAAAATGGGGTCACTTGTGGGAGGTTTCCACTGTTTAGGCTCATCTGGGGCACTGCAAACGGAACATGACCCCCACCAATGTCTGCATTCCAAAACGTTATTACTTCCTTTCCAAGCCCTGCTGTGCGCCAAAACAGTTCCCCCCCCCACATATTTGGTATCAGCGTACTCAGGACAAATTGGACAACAACTTTTGGGGTCCAATTTCCTTGTGAAAAATCAAAAATTTGGGACTAAAAAATCATTTTTGTGGAAAATTGATTTTTTTTTTTCACACCCAGGCATTATAAACTTTTGTGAAACACTTGGAGGTTCAAAGTGCTCACCACAGATCTAGATAAGTTCCTTATGGGGTCTAGTTTCCAAAATGGGGTCACTTGTGGGGTTTTCCACTGTTTAGGCTCATCTGGGGCACTGCAAACGGAACATGACCCCCACCAACGTCTGCATTCCAAAACGTTATTACTTCCTTTCCAAGCCCTGCTGTGCGCCAAAACAGTTTCCCCCCCACATATTTGGTATCAGCGTACTCAGGACAAATTGGACAACAACTTTTGGGGTCCAATTGCCTTGTGAAAAATCAAAAATTTGGGACTAAAAAATCATTTTTGTGGAAAATTGTTTTTTTTTTTTTTTTCACACCCAGGCATTATAAACTTTTGTGAAACACTTGGGGGTTCAAAGTGCTCACAGCAGATCTAGATAAGTTCCATAGGTGGTCTAGTTTCCAAAATGGTGTTACTTGTGGGGGGTTTCCACTGTTTAGGCGCATCAGGGCTCTCCAAACGCGACATGGTGTCCAATCTCAATTCCTGCCAATTTTGGTTTGAAAAAGTCAAACGGTGCTGCTTCCATTCCAAGCCCTGCCGTGCGCCCAAACAGTGGTCCCCCCCCATATATGGGGTATCAGCATACTCAGGACAAATTGTACAACAACTTTTGTTGTCCAATTTCTCCTGTTACCCTTGTGAAAATAAAAAATTGGGGACTAAACGATCAGGTTTGTGGAAAAAATATGATTTTTTATTTTCACGCCCGGGCGTTATAAACTTCTGTGAAGCACTTGGGGCTTCAAAGTGCTCACCACACATCTAGATAAGTTCCTTAGGGGGTCTAGTTTCCAAAACGGGGTCACTTGTGGGGGGTTTCCACTGTTTAGACACATCAGGGCCTCTACAAATGCGACATGGCGTCCAGCCAATTCCGCATTGAAAAAGTCAAACGGAGCTCCTTCCCTTGCGACCTCTGCCGTGCGCCCAAAAAGTGGTTTACCCCAACATATGGGGTATCGGCATGCTCAGGACAAATTGCACAAAAACTTTTGGGGTCTTGTTACCCTTGGGAAAATAAAAATTGGGGTGAAAAGATCATTTTTGTGGAAAAAATATGATTTTTTATTTTCACGGCTCTACGTTATAAACTTGTGTGAATCACTTGGAGGTTCAAAGTGCTCACCACACATCTAGATAAGTTCCTTAGGGGGTCTAGTTTCCAAAATGGGGTCACTTGTTGGGGGTTTCCACTGTTTAGGCACATCAGGGGCTCTCTAAACGCGACATGGCATCCAGCCAATTCTGCGTTGAAAAAGTCAAACAGCGCTCCTTCCCTTGCGACCTCTGCCGTGCGCCCAAAAAGTGGTTTACCCCCACATATGGGGTATCAGCATGCTCAGGACAAATTGCACAAAAACTTTTGGGGTCTTATTACCCTTGGGAAATTAAAAATTGGGGTGAAAAGATCATTTTTGTGGAAAATTTTTTTTTTTTTTTTTCACGGCTCTAGGTTATAAACTTGTGTGAAGCACTTGGAGGTTCAAAGTTCTCACCACACATCTAGATAAGTTCCTTAAGGGGTCTTGTATCCAAAATGGGGTCACTTGTGGTGTGTTTCCACTGTTTAGGCACATCAGGGGCTATCTAAACGCGACATGGCATTCAGCCAATTCTGCGTTGAAAAAGTCAAACGGCGCTCCTTCCCTTGCGACCTCTGCCACGCGCCCAAAAAGTGGTTTACCCCCACATATGGGGTATCGAAGTATTCAGAAGAAATTGCACAACAAATTTTGTGGTTCATTTTTTCTTTTAACACTTGTGAAAATAAAAAAACTTGGTTCCGAAGTAAAGCTTTTGCAAAAAAAGTTAAATGTCAATTTTTTCCTTCCACATTGCTTCAGCTCCTGTGAAGCACTTGAAGGGTTAATAAACTTCTTGAATGTGGTTTTGAGCACCTTGAGGGGTGCAGTTTTTAGAATGGTGTCACTTTTGGGTATTTTCTATCATATAGACCCCTCAAAGTGACTTCAAATGTGATGTGGTCCCTACAAAAAAATGGTGTTGTAAAAATGAGAAATCGCTGGTCAACTTTTAACCCTTATAACTTCGTAACAAAAAAAAATTTTGGTCCCAAAATTGTGCTGATGTAAAGTAGACATGTGGGAAATGTTATTTATTAAGAAATTTGTGTGACATATCTCTCTGATTTAAGGGCATAAAAATTTAAAGTTTGAAAATTGTTAAATTTTCAAAATTTTCGCCATATTTCCGTTTTTTTCATAAATAAACACAAGTCATATCAAAGAAATTTTACCACTAACGTGAAGTACAATATGTCACGAAAAAACATTCTCAGAATCAGCGGGATTCGTTAAAGCGTTCCAGAGTTATAACCTCATAAAGTGACAGTGGTCAGAATTGTAAAAATTGGCCCGGTCATTAAGCTGCAAAATGGCTCTGTCCTTAAGGGGTTAAACAATAGAGTTGAAAGATTGTTAGGATGTTAATATAATATTGAGGGGGACTTTATAGGTATAGAAAAAATACTGACTGGTGGGCAAATGCAACACTGTTACCCAGAGCTGGTATCTGAAAGTTCTTAAAGGTCTCTCTGACACAGATAAAATGCATGACAGGTAGGATATGTTAAGAAAGCAATGCTTTTTCTATAATATAATTTTTAAAAATTGTGAGTAAAGTTAAAGAAAGCTTTTTCTTTCTTAAGGTATGTTTACTTAGAACTCCTGTGTACAGTAAATGATACACAATTTTGATGATAATAATTTTTTCTTATGCCATAAACTTAACAAGTGAATTGCAATGTCTATGGAAATTATTTGCTCCATGGTAAACACAGGACGACTTGAGTAAACACAAGTTTTAAAGATGCTTTGGTTTATTGTGACATTTTGGAATGAGACAAAATACATTAGTAAAGCAAAAACTGCTTTTTGATTGTGTACAGTGTTTCTGTCACACAGATATAAATTGTTTTATTGATAATAGTCTAGCAGAAAATATTGTTTTTTTCCTGCTATGACTCAGTAGTAATGAAAAATGTTCTCGAACAAAATCTATAAACTTGAGTTCCAATATTAGGTAATTGAAGGGGCTATTGTAGTCTGAGGGTTGGGAGGAGGTAGAAACCCTTCAGTGTTGAGGATGTTTTTGCTAGAACACATTTCTAGCTTTACATCAGTCTATATTGATTTTCATGGTACAGTAGGATAGAAATATTTTTGACTTGTCTAAGGTAACGTAACTTCTGAGATTTCAAGAGTTGATTTTATGATAAATATCATTCATAATTTGACTTTTTAAAGCTATAAAGGAAATTATCATGGAACTGTTTCAAAATACCACCTCTATGAGAAGACCATCACTTTTGTCAAGACCAGATTTTCCATAACAGATTTTAAGGTTTGCTTTATAATGTACATATCTTCTTCTTTGAAATAACTACTCCCTTCAACAGTTAATTTTCTTTACAATTTTGGGTCACCACCCCAGAGTATCTGTAAATCATATGCAAAGCTATGGTAGTTAGTAAAGATGAATTGGATCTTTCAAATTCAATGGCTTGCTTTAATTTTCACAAAAAAAATTATTTGTGGAAGCTAATTTCTTGTGGGTTTCAGTTTTGGAAATTAAGTGGAGAGTGGTCTGGGACATAAAGAAGAGACAGATTTAGTTTCAAAATTATCTGTTTTTGTTGCTTACTCATAAATCTGGAGATAGAATCCAGCTCTGTTCATATTACCAGTCCAGTGCCCGACTGTACTAGACTGATCTCCGATGACATTGGTGTACTGACCAAAAGTGTACAAGTATGGAAACCTGATTTATAAACTAGGGATGTGATATCATAGCTGCTTGTCAAGGGCAGCACGGCGGATCAGTGGTTAGCACTGCAGCCTTCCAGTGCTGGAGTCCTGGGTTCAAATGCCACCAAGGACAACATCTACAAGGAGTTTGTATGTTCTCCCTGTGTTTGCTGTGTTTCCTCTGGGTTCTCTGATTTCCTCCCACACTACAAAAGACATACAGATGGGGAATTTAGATTGTGAGCCCTATCAAGGACAGCGATGATAATGTGTGCAAACTGTGAAGCGCTATATAAATAAAGAGATTATTATTATGGGGTATCTACGTCCTTTTTCCTCCATATGGACCCCATAGACTGCTCAGAGCCCCTCTCTCTGGCAGGATGGAAACCTGCACAACTAAAAAACAAACATGCTACAGTTATATGAAAAAGTTTGGGCACCACTATTAATCTTAAGCTTAATGTTTTATAAAAATTGGTGTTTTTGCAACAGCTATTTCAGTTTGATATATCTAATAACTATTGGACACAGTAATGTTTCTGCCTTGAAATGAGGTTTATTGTACTAACAGAAAATGTGCAATCTGCATCCAAACAAAATTTGACAGGTACATAAGTATGGGCACCTCACCAGAAAAGTGACATTAATATTTAGTAGATGCTCCTTTTGCAAAAATAACAGCTTCTAGTCGCTTCCTGTAGCTTTTAATGAGTTCCTGGATCCTGGATGAAGATATTTTTGACCATTCCTCTTTACAAAACAATTCCAGTTCAGTTAAGTTTGATGGTCGCCGAGCATGGACAGCCCTCTTCAAATGATCCTACAGATGTTCAATGATATTCAGGTCTGGGGACTGGGATGGCCATTCTAGAACATTGTAATTGTTCCTCTGCATGAATGCCTGAGTAGATTTGAATCATAGAATCATAGAATCATAGAATGGTAGAGTTGGAAGGGACCTCCTGGGCCATCTGGTCCAACCCCCTGCTCAAAGCAGGATTCACTAAATCATCCCATACAGATATCGGTCCAGCCTCTGTTTGAAGACTTCTATTGAAGGAGAACTCACAACCTCTCGTGGCAGCCTGAAGTGGTGTTTTGAATCATTGTCTTGCTGAAAGATCCATCCCCTGCGTAACTTCAACTTTGTCACTGATTCTTGAACATTATTGTCAAGAATCTGCTGATACTGTGTGGAATCCATGCGTCCCTCAACTTTAACAAGATTCCCGGTGCCAACATTGGCCACACAGCCCCAAAGCATGATGGAACCTCCACCAAATTTTACTGTGGGTAGCAAGTGTTTTTCTTGGAATGCTGTGTTTTTTTGACGCCATGCATAATGCCTTTTTGTACGACCAAACAACTCAATCTTGGTTTCATCAGTAAACAGGACCTTCTTCCAAAAAGAAATTGGCTTCTCCAAATGAGCTTTTGCATACCTCAGCCGACTCTGTTTGTGGCGTGCTTGCAAAAACGGCTTCTTTCGCATCACTCTCCCATACAGCTTCTCCTTGTGCAAAGTGCGTTGTATAGTTGACCAATGCACAGTGACGCTATCTGCAACAAGTTGATGCTGCAGCTCTCTGGAGGTGGTCTGAGGATTGTCCTTGACTGATCTCACCATTCTTCTTCTCTGCCTTTCTGATGTTTTTCTTGGCCTGCCACTTCTGGCTTTAACAAGAACTGTCCCTGGGTTCTTCCATTTCCTTACTATGTTCCTCACAGTGGAAACTGACAGGTTAAATCTCTGAGACAGCTTTTTGTATCCTTCCTCTGAACAACTATGTTGAATAATCTTTGTTTTCAGATCATTTGACAGTTGTTTTGAGGAGCCCATGATGCCACTCTTCAGAGGAGATTCAAACAGGAGAACAACTTGCAAGTGGCCACTTTAAGTAGCTTTTCTCATGATTGCATACACCTGGCTATGAAGTTCAAACTCAATGAGGTTACAAAACCAAAAAAAGTGCTTTAGTAAGTCAGTAAAAAGTAGGTAGGAGTATTTAAAACAAGAAAATGATAAGGGTGGCCATACTTATGCATCTGTCAAATTTTGTTTGAATGCAGATTGCACATGTTCTGCTAGTACAATAAACCTCATTTCACGGCAGAAACATTACTGTGTCCAATAGTTATTAGATATATCAAACTGAAATAGCTGTTGCAAAAACGCCAATTTTTATAAATCATTAAGCTTAAGATTAATAGGGATGCCCAAACTTTTTCATATAACTGTATGTTTAAATGTCTGTCTACATGCAGTGAAGGAATCTGAAATTGTGGTAATGAGTTCAATTTTGCATGAGACACTTGACAAATAGTGTTGAGCATTCCGATACTGCAAATATCGGGTATCGGCCGATATTTGCTGTATCGGAATTCTGATTCTGAGCTCCGATATTTTTGTCATATCGGATACCGGAATTGGAGTTTTCCGACAAAGTCTATGGGAGCTCCTGTGTCACAGAACGAAGTACGTGACACAGGAACTTCCCAAAACTGTCAGTGTCGGTCGGGTCTGTCAGGTGTCAGCTATACTTACCTGGCAGAAGATCCCCGGCGGTCACGTCCATCCGTCGATCCAGGTCGGCGATTACCCTCTCCCTGGCGGTCACGTGCAGCATCTCGCGATAACTGCAGTGACTGCCGGGTACTGGGTAATCTCAACCAGCTGTACTCTCGCGACAGCTGGCCGTAAACCAGTCCAGATGACGTCACCACCGGGGAAGCCGCAATGGTAAGCAGCTCTGCACTATGTGGATGTCAGGCTCAGCCTGTCATCCAGATGTAGCAGAGCTGGACTCGTCGTTGAGCACTCGTGATTTTGGACTGCGTCGGACAGGGAGTATTTGTGTTGGTTTATTGTTTTTGTTTTTTTTACAGGAGAACGATGGCGTCGCAGGATGAGCGTGAAATAAAATTAATGAAAACTGTGTTGTGTTTTATTTCATTAAAAGACTTTTTTCTTGCTGTGTATTTTTTTAAAAAATTTACAAACTATGATTAATAATGGATCGGTGTCTTATTGACGCCTCTCCATTATTAACCGGGCTTATGTCACGCTGTTACTGCATACAGGAGGACTGGGGTCTATGCTGACCCTAAGCTGGGGTCCTGGCTAATCCCTCTACCTGGAGGTACTGTTGATGGTACAGAGGTCCAGGCCGCCAGCGTAATCCCTACCTCCTGAGGATCCCTGAACCTAAGTGATCTAGTCCTGAGAAGGACCCTGATCACACACCGGGGACTGGTAGGTATATGCCTAGACACAGTAACAGATGAACGAGACAGTACAAGGGGTAAACTAAAATCCACCTTGCATACAAAAATCATACCACAGGAGACAGAGGGGACACCAACGGGTACGGAGATAAACGATAAAGCGAGGAGGGGAAAACGACAACACCAGGTACTCTTTCACTTCAGCCTTCACAATACAACGATCCGCTCTGCTGGTCTGCATGAATGCTTTCACCGACACTTCCCTAGCAGACAGGCAGGTATTTGAAGGAATCTAATTACAGCAACATTAATTGCAGCTGAGCGAGGCTGGTCTTGTCCAGCACAGAGAGAGGTAGAATTAACTCCCTCACTGTCGAAAAACACCCAGCACCAGAAACTCAGCTGTGAGAAGTCAGGGTGTGCAATCGCGACGATCTTCGCAGTGACACACCCGTGACAGTACCCCCCCTTCTACGAGGGGCCTCCGGACCCTCAGGGCCGGGTTTATCTGGGTGAGTAGTGTGGAAGGCCCGAATTAATCGGTCTGCGTTAATATCCGACGCAGAAACCCACATCCTCTCCTCAGGACCATACCCCCTCCAATGAACAAGGTACTGAAGGGACCTGCGATTCAGACGTGAATCGATGACTCTCGACACCTGGAACTCCAAGTTACCATTGACCACCACAGGAGGAGGAGGTAAAGGTGAAGGTATCACCGGCGCCACATACCTCTTAAGCAACGATCTGTGGAACACATTATGAATTTTAAATGTAGGAGGGAGGTCAAGACGGAATGCAACCGGATTAATTATAGAACTGAACTTGTATGGCCCGATGAACCTGGGACCCAGTTTCCAGGAGGGAACCTTAAGTTTTATATTCTTGGTAGACAACCATACCAGATCGTTCACACTTAGGTCCGGACCAGACACTCTCCTCCTATCAGCCATACGTTTGTATCGGTTCCCCATAGTACTCAGATTATTCAGCACTCCTGTCCACACTGAAGCAAGTGATGACGAAAATCGTTCCTCCTCAGAAACCCCAGAAGAGCCCCCCCTATTGAAAGTACAAAACTGGGGTGAAAACCATATGCCCCAAAAAACGGGGACTTACCAGTGGACTCGCTCCACCTATTATTTAGAGCAAACTCCGCCAGAGGCAAGAAAGAAGCCCAGTCCTCCTGGTTCTCTGACACAAAACATCGGAGATATGTCTCCAAGCTCTGGTTCAGACGCTCAGTCTGACCATTGGTCTGCGGGTGAAAAGCCGATGAAAATGACAACTGCATCCCCCGCCGTGTACAAAATGCCTTCCAGAATTTGGACACAAACTGAGACCCCCGATCCGACACCACATCGGAGGGTACCCCGTCAAGCCTTACAATCTCCCCAATAAACACCTGTGCAAGAGTTTTAGCATTAGGAAGAGCAGGAAGAGCGATAAAATGTGCCATCTTGCTGAACCTGTCCACTACAACGAGTATGACTGTTTTACCCGAAGATGGCGGGAGGTCCGTAATGAAGTCCATAGACAGATGAGTCCACGGACGCTCCGGGATCTTCAAAGGTAAGAGGACCCCAGACAGACGGGTATGTGGGGTCTTAGAGCGCGCACAAACCTCGCAGGACACGACAAAAGTTACCACCTCCCTATGTAAGTTAGGCCACCAAAACCGGCGCGAGAGGAGATCCTCAGTTGCTTTACTCCCTGGGTGTCCTGCCAAAGCTGAATTATGGTGTGCCTCGATCACCTTTTGTTGCAACTGATTTGGAACAAACAGTCTCCCTGGAGGTCCTACAGGGGCGTCCCCCTGAGCCTCCAATACCTCCTCCTCAAGCTCAGAGCATACTGCCGACACCACCACCCCCTCCTGAAGGACCGGAACCGGGTCCTCCGTATTCCCAGCCCCTGGGAAACAGCGAGATAAGGCATCCGCCTTAACATTTTTTGAGCCAGAACGATATGTGACGACAAAATTAAACCTGGTAAAAAACAACGACCACCTAGCTTGTCTGGGATTCAGACGTTTAGCGGACTTTAAATATAGCAGGTTTTTGTGATCGGTAATGACGGTGACCGGGTGGACTGCCCCCTCCAAAAAATGACGCCACTCCTCAAAAGCTAACTTAATAGCCAAGAGTTCCCTATTGCCGACATCATAATTCCTCTCAGCGGACGACAATTTTTTAGAAAAGAAGGCGCACGGATGCCAGTTACCAGGGGACGAACCTTGTGACAATACTGCTCCCACCCCTACCTCGAAAGCGTCCACCTCAACAATGAACGGCTGTGACGCATCAGGCTGAATAAGTATGGGTGCTGAAGCAAAACATTTTTTCAAGGAGGAAAACGCTTGACAAGCCTTGTCAGACCACCTTGAAAAATCCGTCCCTTTTTTAGTCATGTCTGTGAGAGGTTTAACTATGGACGAAAAATGACGAATGAATTTCCGGTAGTAGTTAGCAAACCCCAGGAAACGTTGTAATGCCTTAAGATTCTCTGGCAGATCCCACTCAAGAAATGCCCGCACTTTCCCAGGGTCCATACGAAAACCGGATGCTGATACCAGGAATCCTAAAAACTGAAGTTCTTGTACGGCGAACACACACTTCTCCCATTTGGCGTACAGTTTATTATCCCGCAAGATCTGTAACACCTGCCTAACATGCTCCTGATGAGACACAAGATCCGGCGAGTAAATTAAGATATCATCCAGATATATGACCACAAACTGTCCCATTAGGTGGCGAAAGATGTCATTTACAAAGTGTTGAAACACCGCCGGGGCAATACTCAGACCAAATGGCATGACAAGGTTCTCATAATGCCCCTCCGGAGTGTTAAACGCCGTCTTCCACTCATCCCCCTCCTTCATCCTAATCAGATTGTACGCCCCCCTGAGATCCAACTTAGAGAACCATTTGGCACCCACGACCTGATTGAAGAGATCGGGAATAAGTGGGAGCGGATACGGATCTCGGACCGTAATCCGATTAAGCTCACGGAAATCCAGGCAAGGGCGTAGGCCTCCATCTTTTTTCTTCACAAAGAAGAACCCCGCGGCCACCGGGGAATATGAAGGTCTAATATGCCCCTTAGCCAGACTCTCTGAAATATAATCCTTCATGGCCTGTCTCTCAGTACCAGAAAGGTTATACAACCTAGATTTCAGTAACTTGGCCCCAGGGAGCAAGTTAACAGAACAGTCATACTCGCGATGAGGAGATAGTTCTTGACACCCTTTCTCCGAGAATACATCCTCAAAGTCCACCAGAAATGGAGTTAAGGCCCTAGGAGCGACCGCACCAATGACCGTATTCATGCAGTTTTTATTACAGAATTCACTCCATTGACTTATCTCTCTGGATTGCCAATTAATAACCGGGTTATGCTTAGTTAACCAAGGAAGGCCCAGCACTATAGGAGTGGGAAGACCCTCTAACACATAACAAGACAACAGTTCTTTATGTAACGCCCCCACTTGAAGATCTATGTTATGTACTGCTTGCAAAAAACTTCCCTAACCGAGAGGTCTGGCGTCGATCGAGAATATGGGGACGGGTTTAGCCAACACACTCAATCGCATACCTTGAACCCGGGCAAAGCGAGCATCCATCAGATTAGCCCCGGCCCCACTATCCAGAAGAACAGATATCTGTTGTGAATGGGTTTGAGATGAGTTCTGAGCAGAGGCTCCCTCTGGTGGTTACAAGTGGTACTGGTCTGTTCAGTGAAGATTGTGAGGACTGGGAATCAGGTGTTACTGACTGGTCTTATATAAGGGAGTCACCTTCCCATCAGGGTTGCCGGTGATCAATTGTTCTGGTCTGAATCCTTGATTCCAGTTTCCCTTGTAGCCTGCTGTGTCGTGTCTGCATCTCCTTCTAACAGATAAGACATTTTCTTCTTTTTGTTTCTGTGCTTTATTTTTGCATTTTGTCCTGCACTTCTGTGGGGGCCTTCTGGGTCTCCTCAGGGGGCTTTTGCCCTCTCAGTTTAGTTCAGCCACTGATGTTTGTACTTTTGCTTTTTCCAGTTTTTTCAGTGGCTGCTGTTTTGATTTTGTTACACCAGAGAGCTAATTTAGGTGGTAGAGGTCGTGTGATCTCAGGTGTTTTTGAAATTAGTAGAGTTGGTGCTTTCAGGGTTTTTTTTGGATTGCAGTAAGTACCCTTCCTATCCTTTTCTATTTAGTTAGTTTGGGCCCCAACGTTTGCTCATACTATTTTCTGTCTGTGTCAGTATTTCGTCTTGTCTAACCGCCATTACATGTTTGGGGGCTTGCTATTATCTTTGGGGTTCTGCTCCGGGGCAGATAGCTTTCCTATTTCTATCTTTAGGTGTAGTTAGTTTCTCAGGCTGTGACGAGGCGTCTAGGACCAACGTAGGAACGCTCCACGGCTGCCTCTAGTTGTGGTGGTTAGTCAGGGTACTGCAATCTCATAGATTCCAACTGCTCTGGTGTATTGCCTTTTTGCCTGCACTCCTCAGCTACCGAATCATAACAGTATCACCGGCCCAAAAAATTAAAAATATTTTGGTACTCACAGAAGGGAAAAAAATATTGTGAAAGAAAAAAAAAAAAGGTTGTCAGAGTTGTCAGAGATATTTTTCTGTTTGTTGCATTTTTTTTTTTTTTCCCTCTGTATCTCTGGGTGCTGGGGAGGATTTTTTTTTCTCTCAATGGAGTTTGCACAGTTGTCTGGCCGTGTGGATCAGCTTGCCACTGAGGTTCGGAGTATTGCTACCTATCTTGCTAGGTTGCCTGTTGTGGAACCTAGGATTCCCATGCCAGATTTGTTTTTAGGGGATCGAGCTAAGTTTCAGAATTTCAAAAATAATTGTAAATTGTTTTTTGCCTTAAAATCTAAGTCCTCAGGAAACACAGCGCAGCAGGTTCAAATTGTCATCTCTCTCCTGCGCGGCGATCCTCAGGATTGGGCTTTTTCCCTGACACCTGGGGATCCTGTTTTGAGTGATGTTGATGCATTTTTTCAGGCTTTGGGGTTATTGTACGATGAGCCTAATGTCACTGATCAAGCTGAAAAAGCCTTGTTGGCATTAAATCAGGGGCTTGATGACGCTGAGTTATACTGTCAGAGATTCCGTAGGTGGGCAGTCCTGACCAAGTGGAATGACGACGCTTTGGTGGCCCTTTTTCGGAAGGGGCTGTCAGATAATGTAAAGGATGTTATGGTGGGATTCCCTGTCCCCTCTGGTCTCAATGATTCTATGTCATTAGCGATTCAAATTGAGAGACGTTTGCGTGAGCGGAGAAGTATGCGTGGAATAGTGTTGCCCTGTGAACCTGCTTCTGAATCCATGCAGTGTGATAGAGTGGTGTCTGGGGCACAGCGTCATGAGTTTCGAAAGCGCAATGGGTTATGTTTCTACTGTGGTGATGCCTCTCATGCTATTTCAGTCTGCCCTAAGCGGGGAGGACGTTTTGCACGCTCAGTTGTCTTGGGTAGTGTTCAGACTAAGTTTTTACTAACTGTCACTCTGATATGCTCTCTGTCCTCATTTTCTGCTCAGGCTTTCGTTGATTCTGGAGCAGCTATTAACCTGATGGATTATGATTTTGCTAAACGTTGTGGGTTTCCCTTGATACCCCTACAGAAGTCTATTCCCCTTCTGGGGATCGATTCTACCCCTTTGGCTGAGAATAAACCTCAGTTCTCTACTCAGGTTATAATGAGGGTTGAACCTGATCATCTAGAGTGCTGCAAATTTTTGGTTCTGTATAATCTGCATGATATTATCGTACTGGGTTTCCCTTGGTTACAGTCTCATAATCCTGTTTTGGATTGGAAATCTGTGTCTGTAACCAGTTGGGGCTGCCAATGTGTTAATACCAACTCTCCTGTTTTTTCTGCCTCCCCCCAGGCTCAGGATGTTCCTGACTTTTTGATTGATTTTTCTGATGTGTTTAGCGAAAGTAAATCTGCATCCTTGCCTCCCCATAGGAGCTATGACTGCGCTATTGAATTAGTGCCTGGTAGTAAATTCCCTAAAGGTCGCCTTTTTAACTTGTCTGTACCTGAACATGACGCTATGCGGTCTTATATCAAGGAGTCATTGGAGAAAGGTCATATCAGACCATCCTCTTCACCCTTAGGTGCCGGTTTTTTCTTTGTGGCCAAAAAGGATGGTTCATTAAGGCCGTGTATTGATTATCGTCTTTTGAACAATATTACTGTGAAATATCAATACCCGTTACCCTTGATTTCTGACCTGTTTTCCAGGGTGAAAAACGCTACTTGGTTTACCAAGCTTGACCTCAGGGGGGCATATAACCTTATTCGCATTAAGCACGGGGATGAATGGAAGACGGCATTCAATACCCGGAGGGGCATTTTGAGTACCTTGTGATGCCCTTTGGGCTCACTAATGCTCCTTCTGTCTTCCAGTCCTTCATGAATGACATTTTCAGGGATTTTGTGGATAAATTTCTGATTGTTTATCTGGATGATATCTTGATTTTTTCCAATGACTGGGACTCTCATGTGAAACATGTTCGAACTGTATTCCAGATTTTGAGAGAGAATGCTCTGTATGTGAAGGGATCAAAGTGTCTTTTTGGCGTACAGAGGATCTCATTTCTGGGATTCATTTTGTCCCCATCTGTTATTGAAATGGACCCGGTCAAGGTTCAGGCCATCTGTGATTGGGTCCAACCTACTTCATTAAAGGCTCTTCAAAGATTTTCGGGTTTTGACAATTTTTATCGTAAATTTATTGGTAATTTCTCGGTTATTGTTAAACCATTAACTGATTTGACCAAAAAGGGTTCTGATGTGGTGAATTGGCCTCCTGAGGCAGTCTCTGCATTTCAGGAACTTAAGCAGAGATTCACTTCTGCTCCTGTTCTACGGCAGCCTGATGTTTCTCTGCCATTTCAGGTGGAGGTTGATGCCTCTGAAATTGGGGCAGGTGCCGTTTTGTCCCAAAAAGATCCAGAGACCTCTAAAAGTAACCCTTGTGCCTTTTTCTCTCGAAAATTTTCTCCTACTGAACGTAATTATGACGTGGGTAATCGGGAGTTATTGGCCATGAAGTGGGCTTTTGAAGAGTGGAGACATTGGCTGGAGGGAGCCAAACATCGGGTGGTGGTCCTTACGGACCATAAGAATCTGGTTTATCTGGAATCTGCCAAGCGACTCAATCCTAGACAGGCCAGGTGGGCCTTGTTTTTCACACGTTTTAATTTTGTGGTTTCTTTTCTTCCTGGCACTAAGAATGTTAAGGCGGATGCTCTCTCGAGGAGTTTCCTTGCGGACTCTCCCGAGTTATCTGATCCTTCTGTTATTTTGAAAGAGAGTGTAGTTCTTTCCGCCATCTCACCCAATTTGAGAATTGCTCTGGAGGGGTGTCAGGAGGATAGGCCCGAGCGCTGCCCTGTTGGAAAATTGTTTGTCCCTGACCAGTGGAAAAAGAGTGTGATGTCTGAGATTCATTGTTCCGCGTTGGCTGGGCATCCCGGAATTTTTGGTACCAGAGACTTGGTTAGTCGGTCCTTTTGGTGGCCTACCTTGTCTCGTGATGTCAGGGAATTTGTGCAGTCCTGCGGGACTTGCTCTCGCTCCAAGCCTTGCTCTCGCTCTGGTGGTTTGTTGATGCCATTGCCTGTGCCCAAGAGACCGTGGACCCATATCTCTATGGATTTCATTTCCGACCTTCCTGTTTCTCAGAGAATGACCGCCATCTGGGTGATTTGTGATAGGTTTTCCAAGATGATACATCTTGTACCATTGCCTAAGTTGCCTTCCTCCTCTGAATTGGTGCCTTTGTTCCTTCAGCACGTGGTTCGTTTACACGGCATTCTGAGAACATTGTGTCTGACAGAGGAGTCCAGTTTGTTTCCAGATTTTGGAGGACCTTTTGTTCTAAACTTGGTGTTCAATTGTCTTTCTCCTCGGCGTTTCATCCTCAGACCAATGGTCAAACTGAGAGAACAAACCAGACATTGGAGACTTATCTAAGATGCTTTGTGTCTGCTGATCAGGATGACTGGGTTTCTTTTTTGCCTTTGGCTGAGTTTGCTCTTAATAATAGGGCTAGCTCTGCCACTTTGATGTCTCCATTTTTCTGTAATTCTGGGTTTCACCCTCGATTTTCTTCGGGACAGACTGAGGCTTCTGTCTGTCCGGGTGTTGACTCTGTTGTGGAGCGTATGCAACAGATTTGGGACCAGGTATTGGAGAGGTTGTCCCTCTCTCAGGAGAGGGCCCAGCGGTTTGCTAACCGGAATAGGACTGATGGTCCTCGGTTTAAAGTAGGGGACTTGGTCTGGTTGTCCTCAAAAAATATTCCTATGAGAGTAGCATCTCCTAAATTTAAGCCTAGGTTCATTGGACCTTATAAGATCATGGAGATTCTTAATCCTGTTTCTTTTCGTTTGCTTCTTCCAGGGACATTTAAGATCCATAACGTGTTCCACAAGTCCTTGTTGAAGAGGTTTGTTGAGCCAGTGGTTCCTGCTGCTGTGCCTCCTGACCCTGTTTTGGTTGAGGGCAATCTGGAGTATGTGGTTGAGAAAATATTAGATTCTCGTTTTTCTAGACGGAAACTCCAGTATTTGGTTAAGTGGAGAGGTTATGGTCAGGAAGACAATTCTTGGGTGTTTGCTTCAGACATCCATGCTAGGAGACTCATCCGTGCGTATCATAGAACTCATCCTGACCGACCTGGTTGCTCAAATGAGGGTTCGGTGACCCCTCCTCAAGGGGGGGTACTGTTGTGAATGGGTTTGAGATGAGTTCTGAGCAGAGGCTCCCTCTGGTGGTTACAAGCGGTACTTGTCTGTTCGGTGAAGATTGTGAGGACTGGGAATCAGGTGTTACTGACTGGTCTTATATAAGGGAGTCACCTTCCCATCAGGGTTGCCGGTGATCAATTGTTCTGGTCTGAATCCTTGATTCCAGTTTCCCTTGTAGCCTGCTGTGTCGTGTCTGCATCTCCTTGTAACAGATAAGACATTTTCTTCTTTTTGTTTCTGTGCTTTATTTTTGCATTTTGTCCTGCACTTCTGTGGGGGCCTTCTGGGTCCCCTCAGGGGGCTTTTGCCCTCTCAGTTTAGTTCAGCCACTGATGTTTGTACTTTTGCTTTTTCCAGTTTTTTCAGTGGCTGCTGTTTTGATTTTGTTACACCAGAGAGCTAATTTAGGTGGTGGAGGTCGTGTGATCTCAGGTGTTTTTGAAATTAGTAGAGTTGGTGCTTTCAGGGTTTTTTTGGGATTGCAGTAAGTACCCTTCCTATCCTTTTCTATTTAGTTAGTTTGGGCCCCAACGTTTGCTCATACTATTTTCTGTCTGTGTCAGTATTTCGTCTTGTCTAACCACCATTACATGTTTGGGGGCTTGCTATTATCTTTGGGGTTCTGCTTTCCTATTTCTATCTTTAGGTGTAGTTAGTTTCTCAGGCTGTGACGAGACGTCTAGGACCAACGTAGGAACGCTCCACGGCTGCCTCTAGTTGTGGTGGTTAGTCAGGGTACTGCAATCTCATAGATTCCAACTGCTCTAGTGTATTGCCTTTTTGCCTGCACTCCTCAGCTACCGAATCATAACAGATATCCTCTCAGTTCTCGCACCCACCACCACCTCCGCCGGTATGAGAAACTGAGACGAACTTAGGGATGAAATACTTACTCCCAGATTGCCGTCCACCACACAATCTGGGATCAATAGTTTTTTGGCAACTTCTCACTCTGCAAAGGACGGGATGGACACCCCCTAATAAAATGTCCCTTTTTTTCCACAGAAGAAACAACTTCCTGTCTTGTGGCGCCCCACCGATCCCCTCCCCCGGAATGATGTCCCTCCAAATTGCATAGGCTCCTCTGGACTGACCAGGGGAACCTCCGTATAAGGGACCCTTGAGGAAGGTGGAGTCATCACAGGGGGCGAAGTTACCCCGTTGTCACGCTGTATAGCAGATATATATATATGTGATGACAATAATCTATATCAAAAGGGCAACATACTATATAACATGCGCATAGCTATATGATAACATAGATTTACCTGACAGAAAGTCCAGTGGGTCAAAACGGAATCCGTTATACGCTGTCTCCGGCTAGAGGGTGACCGGGGTCTAAGCTGACCCTAACTGGGGTCCTAACTAATCCCTCAACCTGGAGGTACTGTTAAAGGTACAGAGGTCCAGGCCACCAGCTTAAACCCTGTCTCCTATCAATCCCTGCCAACTGTATTCTAGTCCTAAGAAGGACCCTGAATACCACCAAAGGGAATGACCAGGTAACAGTTAATGAACAGAAAGACATACAAGAAAGATAAGAAATAAAGTAAATAAAGTCTTACATACAACACTCACACACAGTAGGAACACCATAGGTCTCAGAGATAAACTATAAGCTGTAAGAGTAAAAACAACTAAGGAGCTCTTAGCTTAAGTATTCCCAGAACCGATCCAGTCTGCTAAACTATATGAATGCTTTCACCGGCATCCAACACCCAGACTGGCAGGAATATAAAGGAAACTAATTAGAACATAATCCAAAGCAGCCGGGCGAGGCTGAACCTAGTCTTAGCAAAGAGCTAGGTAAAATTAACTCTCTCATTACCAAACACAAAGAAACAGCAGCTCAGCTGTGAGAAGTCAGAATGTGCAATCACGACGATCTTCGTGGCGATGCACCCATGACAGTACCCCCCCTTCTACGAGGGGCCTCCGGACCCTCATGACCAGGTCTGTCCGGGTAAATTGTGTGAAAGGTCCGAACCAATCGATCTGCGTTATCATCAGACGCAGGGACCCACGTCCTCTCCTCAGGACCATACCCCCTCCAATGAACTTCCACGTTATCATTGATTACCACTGAAGGAGGAGGTAGAGGTGACGGTATGACTGGTGCCACATACTTTTTAAGTAATGACTTGTGAAACACATTATGAATTTTAAACGTAGGAGGGAGGTCCAGACGAAATGCCACAGGATTAATTATGGAACTTTAAGTTTTATATTCCTGGTAGACAACCACACCAGATCGTTCACCTCAGATCTAGACCAGAAACTCTCCTCCTATCAGCCATCCGTTTGTAAGGGTTCTCCGTAACCTTCAGTCTTAAGCGATCTGGAACTATCAGTCTCCCTGGAAGTCCCACAGGGGCGTCCCCCTGAGCCCCCAATACCTCCCCCTCAAGCTCAGAGCATACAGCTGACACTACAACTCCCTCCTGAGGAATAGGAACCGGATCATCCGTCTTCCCGACCCCTGGGAAAGTACGAGATAAGGCATCAGGAAGCAACTTTATTGAGCAGTCATATGTGCGATGAGGAGGTAACTCTTTACACCCCTCCTCTGAGAACTTCTCCAAAAGTCCTCCAGAAAAGGAGGCAAAGTCCTAGGCACAACCGCACCGATGACCGTGCTCATGCAGTTATTCTTGCAAAATTCACCCCACTGGCTTATCTTTCTGGATTGCCAATCAATCACTGGGTTATGTTTAGCCAACCAAGGAAGTCCCAACACAATAGGAGCAGGCAGACCCTCCAACACATAACAAGACAATTGCTCTTTATGTATTGCCCCTACTCGAAGATCTATGTTATGAACAGCTTGTACCAAGCTACCTTGACCAAGAGGTCTAGAATCAATAGAGAGTATAGGGACCGGTTTGGCCAATACACTCAGTTGCATACCATGCACCTGGGCAAACCGAGTGTCCACCAGATTAGCCCCGGACCCAC
Source organism: Oophaga sylvatica (assembly GCA_033576555.1). NCBI lineage: Eukaryota > Metazoa > Chordata > Amphibia > Anura > Dendrobatidae > Oophaga > Oophaga sylvatica. The sequence goes on along the minus strand of JARQOD010000003.1, from coordinate 537,178,500 downwards.
TATCAAGAAAAACAGAAATCCTCTCAGTTCTAGTACCAATCACCACCTCCGCAGGCACGAGAAACTGAGAGGGATTTGGGGACGAAATACACACTCCCAGGTTAACTCCTTGGTTCAAAGAGGTCCGGGATGGACACCCCCCAACAAAATGTCCCTCTCTCCCACAAAAGAAACACCTTCTAGTCTTGCGGCGCACCGCTGATTCCCTCCTACAAAATGAAGTCCCTCCCAACTGCATGGGTTCCTCAGAACAGACCAGAGGAACCTCAGTATAAGGGACTTTAGTAGTAGGTGGAGTCATCACGGGGGCGGAGTTACCTCGCGTCTTCCCCGAAGACGTCTATCAATGCGAATAGCGAGGGCCATAGCAGCCTCCAGTGATGGAGGAGAATCATACTGAGCCAACACATCTTTTAATTTGTCAGACAACCCTTGACAAAACTGGCTCCTAAGAGCAGGGTCATTCCACTGAGTATCTGTTGCCCATCTACGGAACTCAGAAGAATATTCCTCCGCTGGACGATTTCCTTGCCGTATTTTACGTAACCTTGTTTCAGCAAGGGAGACTCGATCCGGATCATCATATACCAGACCCAGGGCAGTAAAAAATCGATCCACTGACTGGAGATCTGGGGAGCCTGGAGGAATAGAGAACGCCCAAGATTGAGGATCCCCTTGTAAGAGCGAGATAACAATTCCCACCCTCTGCTCTTCACTCCCAGATGACCGAGGCCGCAGCCGAAAGTACAATTTACATGCCTCCCGGAAAGTAAAAAATTTGTCCCGCCCACCAGTGAACCTGTCCGGGAGAGCAACCTTAGGTTCAGATCTGGTTTGCTCCGGGGGGGACAAAACCTTGGACTTAATGTCTGCCAACTCCATGGACAATCCCTGCAACTGCCGGGCCAGCTGGGCTACTGGATCCATGATAGCTGGGGAGAATCTTTAGTATGGTCCGGTGAAAATGTCACGCTGTATAGCAGATATATATATGTGATGACAATAATCTATATCAAAAGGGCAACATACTATATAACATGCGCATAGCTATATGATAACATAGATTTACCTGACAGAAAGTCCAGTGGGTCAAAACGGAATCCGTTATACGCTGTCTCCGGCTAGAGGGTGACCGGGGTCTAAGCTGACCCTAACTGGGGTCCTAACTAATCCCTCAACCTGGAGGTACTGTTAAAGGTACAGAGGTCCAGGCCACCAGCGTAAACCCTGTCTCCTATCAATCCCTGCCAACTGTATTCTAGTCCTAAGAAGGACTCTGAATACCACCAAAGGGAATGACCAGGTAACGGTTAATGAACAGAAAGACATACAAGAAAGATAAGAAATAAAGTAAATAAAGTCTTACATACAACACTCACACACAGTAGGAACACCATAGGTCTCAGAGATAAACTATAAGCTGTAAGAGTAAAAACAACTAAGGAGCTCTTAGCTTAAGTATTCCCAGAACCGATCCAGTCTGCTAAACTATATGAATGCTTTCACCGGCATCCAACACCCAGACTGGCAGGAATATAAAGGAAACTAATTAGAACATAATCCAAAGCAGCCGGGCGAGGCTGAACCTAGTCTTAGCAAAGAGCTAGGTAAAATTAACTCTCTCATTACCAAACACAAAGAAACAGCAGCTCAGCTGTGAGAAGTCAGAATGTGCAATCGCGACGATCTTCGTGGCGATGCACCCATGACACCCGTACCTCTCCCGAAGACGTCTGTCAATACAAATAGCAAGGGCCATAGCGGCTTCCAGTGACGTGGGAGGGTCATACTGTGCCAGCACATCCTTTAATTTGTCAGATAAACCTTGACAAAACTGGCTCCTAAGAGCCGGGTCATTCCACTGGGTGTCCGTGGCCCATCTACGGAACTCCGAACAGAATTCCTCCGCCGGACGATCTCCCTGCTGGATCCTTCGTAACTTAGATTCAGCAAGGGAGACCCGATCCGGGTCATCATACACAAGACCCAGAGCCGCAAAAACCCCATCCACTGACTGGAGAGCTGGGGAGCCCGGGGGAGAGTGAACGCCCAGGATTGGGGGTCTCCTTTTAGGAGCGAGATGACAATCCCCGCCCTTTGTTCCTCACTCCCAGATGACCGAGGTCGCAGCCGAAAGTACAATTTACATGCCTCCCGGAAAGCAAAAAACTTGTCCCGCCCCCCAGTGAATCTGTCAGGGAGAGCTACTTTGGGTTCAGGTCCGGCCTGCTCCGGGGGTACAAAACCTTGGACTTAACGTCCGCCAGCTCCATGGACAAACTCTGCAACTGCCGAGCCAGACTGACCACTGGATCCATGGTGACTGGAGAAAATCTTTAGGGGTTCGGTGAAAATGTCACGCTGTTACTGCATACAGGAGGACTGGGGTCTATGCTGACCCTAAGCTGGGGTCCTGGCTAATCCCTCTACCTGGAGGTACTGTTGATGGTACAGATGTCCAGGCCGCCAGGGTAATCCCTACCTCCTGAGGATCCCTGAACCTAAGTGATCTAGTCCTGAGAAGGACCCTGATCACACACCGGGGACTGGTAGGTATATGCCTAGAAACAGTAACAGACGAACGAGACAGTACAAGGGGTAAACTAAAATCCACCTTGCATACAAAAATCATACCACAGGAGACAGAGGGGACACCAACGGGTACGGAGATAAACGATAAAGCGAGGAGGGGAAAACGACCACACCAGGTACTCTTTCACTTCAGCCTTCACAATACAACGATCCGCTCTGCTGGTCTACATGAATGCTTTCACCGACACTTCCCTAGCAGACAGGCAGGTATTTGAAGGAATCTAATTACAGCAACATTAATTGCAGCTGAGCGAGGCTGGTCTTGTCCAGCACAGAGAGAGGTAGAATTAACTCCCTCACTGCCGAAAAACACCCAGCACCAGAAACTCAGCTGTGAGAAGTCAGGGTGTGCAATCGCGACGATCTTCGCAGCGACACACCCGTGACAGCTTATTGTCATCAATCAATCAAAGGTGACATTAACCCCTTATTACCCCGCTTGCTATCGCTACAGGGCAAGTGGGAAGAGCCGGGTAAAGTGCCACAATTGGCGCATCTTTGGATGCACCATTTGTGGGGCTGCTGCTGCCTGGTATTTTTAGGCTGTTGAGGGCCAAAATCCATGGGCCTTGACAGTCTTTTAATACCAGGCCGCAGCAGTCTACTTTTTACTTGGCTGGTTAACAAAAATAGGGGGACCCCCATGCCATTTTTTTTTCGAGGGGATCCCCTATTTTTGTTAATCAGTTCACTTCAGGTCAGCCGGGATTCCCTCTGACGTCACTGATGCTGTGGGTGTCCCTGGCTGACCTGAAGTGAAAGTGGGAAGCAATCAATTATGCTAACCACTTCCTCTCCTGTCAGCCAGGAGAGGAGATGATTCAGTCAGGGGTTTACTGTGAGACTGTCAGCATTAGCTGCGGTCTCTGCAGTAAACATTAACCCTTTCAGAAGGATTACATCGGGGGACCTGCCTGAACATCGGATAGGTAAGAATAATGTTGCTTTATTATTTTATTTTTATTACAGGTGAACAAGAGCTTCGCAAGGAATGGCAGTAAAATAAAATCTTGTCAAAAACTGTGTGTTTATTTCGTTAAAATGATTTTTAATTAAAGTGTGTGTGTTATTTTTATTTCATACAATAGTATTAATAATTGATAGTTGTCTAATTGACAGCTCTCAATTATTAACCTGGCTTAAAGTCACCTTTCAATAGCAAGGTGTCACGCTGTCTCTGTATACAGGAGGACCGGGGTCTATGCTGACCCTAAGCTGGGGTCCTGACTAATCCCTCTACCTGGAGGTACTGTTGATGGTACAGAGGTCCAGGCCGCCAGCGTAACCCTATCTCCTGTGAATCCCTAACCACTGTAATCTAGTCCTGAGAAGGACCCTGATTACCACCACAGGGAACAGGAAGGTAACTGCCTTCACACACAGTATAAGACAAACGAGACAGTACAAGGGGTAAAATAAAAGACCACCTTGCATACAAAACTACCACTACAAAGGGAACACCAACGGGTAAGGAGATAAATAATAAAGCGAGGAGAGGAGAAAACCACAACAGGTAATCTTAGCTTTAGACTTCTCAATACGATCCGCTCTGCTGGTCTGCATGAATGCTTTCACCGACACTTCCCTAGCAGACAGGCAGGTATTTGAAGGAATCCAATTACAACAACATTAATTGCAGCTGAGCGAGGCTGGTCTTGTCCAGCACAGAGAGAGGAAGAATTAACTCTCTCACTGCCGAAAACACCCAGCACCAGAAACTCAGCTGTGAGAAGTCAGGGTGTGCAATCGCGACGATCTTCGCAGCGACACACCCGTGACAGTACCCCCCTTCTACGAGGGGCCTCCGGACCCAGTTTCATCGAGCCATACAAAATCAGTTCTATAATTAATCCGGTTGCATTCCGTCTTGACCTCCCTCCTACATTTAAGATTCATAATGTGTTCCACAGATCGTTACTTAAGAAGTATGTGGCGCCGGTGATACCTTCACCTTTACCTCCTCCTCCTGTGGTGGTCAATGGTAACTTGGAGTTCCAGGTGTCGAGAGTCATCGATTCACGTCTGAATTGCCGGTCCCTTCAGTACCTTGTTCATTGGAGGGGGTATGGTCCTGAGGAGAGGACGTGGGTTTCTGCGTCAGATATTAACACAGACCGATTGGTTCGGGCCTTCCACACTACTCACCCAGATAAACTCGGCCCTGAGGGTCCGGAGGCCCCTCGTAGAAGGGGGGGTACTGTCACGGGTGTGTCGCTGCGAAGATCGTCGCGATTGCACACCCTGACTTCTCACAGCTGAGTTTCTGGTGCTGGGTGTTTTTTGGCAGTGAGAGAGTTAATTATTCCTCTCTCTGTGCTGGACAAGACCAGGCTCGCTCAGCTGCAATTAATGTTGTTGTAACTGGATTCCTTCAAATACCTGCCTGTCTGCTAGGGAAGTGTCGGTGAAAGCATTCATGCAGACCAGCAGAGCGGATCGTATTGAGAAGTCTAAAGCTAAGAGTACCTGTTGTGGTTTTCTCCTCTCCTCGCTTTATTATCTATCTCCTTACCCGTTGGTGTTCCCTCTGTAGTGGTAGTTTTGTATGCAAGGTGGTCTTTTATTTTACCCCTTGTACTGTCTCGTTTGTCTTATACTGTGTGTGAAGGCAGTTACCTTCCTGTTCCCTGTGGTGGTAATCAGGGTCCTTCTCAGGACTAGATTACAGTGGTTAGGGATTCACAGGAGATAAGGTTACGCTGGCGGCCTGGACCTCTGTACCATCAACAGTACCTCCAGGTAGAGGGATTAGGCAGGACCCCAGCTTAGGGTCAGCATAGACCCCGGTACTCCTGTATACAGAGACAGCGTGACATTATTCCCGATCTCTTCAATCAGATCGTGGGTGCCAAATGGTTCTCTAAGTTGTTTCTTCGGTGAAAATGTCATGCTGTCTCTGTATACAGGAGGACCGGGGTCTATGCTGACCCTAAGCTGGGGTCCTGACTAATCCCTCTACCTGGAGGTACTGTTGATGGTACAGAGGTCCAGGCTGCCAGCGTAACCCTATCTCCTGTGAATCCCTAACCACTGTAATCTAGTCCTGAGAAGGACCCTGATTACCACCACAGGGAACAGGAAGGTAACTGCCTTCACACACAGTATAAGACAAACGAGACAGTACAAGGGGTAAAATAAAAGACCACCTTGCATACAAAACTACCACTACAGAGGTAACACCAACGGGTAAGGAGATAAATAATAAAGCGAGGAGAGGAGAAAACCACAACAGGTACTCTTAGCTTTAGACTTCTCAATACGATCCGCTCTGCTGGTCTCCATGAATGCTTTCACCGACACTTCCCTAGCAGACAGGCAGGTATTTGAAGGAATCCAATTACAACAACATTAATTGCAGCTGAGCGAGGCTGGTCTTGTCCAGCACAGAAGTGAGAGTATATCGTAGCACTACCGTAGTGGTGCACAAGTAGGTTTCCCAACCCAATAGTGAATAAAGAAAACTTGGCACTCAACTTTGAGAGAAGTAGATTCCTGTTTATTGCAGTCACAGTACTGGTGTAACGTTTCGGTCCATGTGGACCTTCGTCAGTCTGACAGCAATAGGACATAACAAAAAATTGAAAAAGAGTGGCATATATATCCAAAAACAAAGTCAAGAAATATTTACAGAATTTACAAGTATACAACATATAAGAATTTACAAGTATACAACATATAGGAATATACATATATATACATATACATACACATATATATATATACATACATATAGAGAGAGAGAGAGCATTAAATGGCACTATACCAGTGTTCAGAATCTGCTAATAGGTGAATAACATAGAGGAGAATCTTCATAGTGAAATATCCAATTGAGTGATTGAGTGTGATAATAAGGTAATTATCATTGGAAAAGAATTACAAATACCTACCCGACTGCTTGTGAGGAAGCAACAGTATGAAAAAGAAGAGGCAGTATGCCTAGAAGATAACCATAACGTATGTTAGCCTTGTAATATCAAAGGAAGTAAAATGAGAAATTATTAGTATATACTACGACCAGGTACCTTCAGAGGAGAGTATCCTTCTATAATCTATGAGCAGTATTCCCGTGGGATAGTCCCTTGTTGGGGCCTAAGGTATGCAGATATAAAAGGGTGAATGTATCTTATTCTGGTCTATTAGGAGAATGAGTAAGGACAAAAAAAGAGAAAAAAAAGAAAAAAAGGGAAAGAGAAAGAAAAAACTCACTTTCTTATTTTGATTCCCGAAAATGGAGAAAGGGGGGCCAAAAGGCTCTGTGCGTAACCTAAAAAGGTATAGGAATATCCATTTTTATTTTTACAGGAAACACATAATACCACCTATAGTGTCAGATAGCCTGGAGCCTATAATCTTGTCTACTGACAATATGGAGGTTTGTGTATCGGTTGCCAGAGTGGGATGTGGCGGTATTAAAGCTCCCTGTGATTGCTGAGTCACTTTAGAAAATCCTAGTAACGGGTGTGCTACTATATGAGAACCCGTTGATAGCAGTGTGCCTGTTAGACTGGTAAAGCGCTGCTGGGGGTAAGCACCCATAATGTGATCTTGCTAGATGGTGGGGTGTGCTGCTAAAGCAATTACCATTAGTGGCAGTGTGCCTGCTATGCTATCAGAGCGTTACTGAGGGTTAGCACTAATAGTAAGAGAATACATTGGTGATAGTGGGAGCAGACTTACTTGGTGGTGGGGTGAAGGATCGCTGGTCTCTCTGCTCTGGCGCGGAATCCACCGCTTGTCAGGAGCAGTGATTGTGTGTTCACCTGCCTTAAATGGAGGAGGGGGCGGGACCGTCCCATGAGGCGGTTGTGACATCACAGGAAGTGGCCTGTGCGTTCCACTGTCTGCGTTTCACCTCTGTGGCGCTGAGGAAGCGTCACAGTACTAGAAACTCCTAGGAACTGGCATAAACAGTGCCAGATATAGCGTTATGATCAATGACTGGGAGGGAGTATCCCCATGATGGAGCCTGTGCTAATGATAGATGATTGTATAGGTGGATAGTTTGCAGTTTATCTGGGTGAATAAATCGGATTAGTATGTAAGAAGAGGAGAGAGACAAAAAAGGATTGCGTGCACAAGTGAGATTTATTTCATATCAATGTACATATAAGGCCAGATTAGAAAAGAAAAAAATTGAAAATCCAAAAGGAGAAGGAGGGGAGTATAAAGGGTGCTGGAATGCAGTCGGGTGGGAGGGATCCAAGGGTGTGGGTTCTAGATGAGAGACTCAATATAAGCGACTCTGTAACAAAAGAGAAACAGAGATTAGTGGGTGAATTACAGAAAGTTCATACAGTACATATTGTGCTGGAAAGGCACCAGTAGAGACACCTCCCAGAATCAGATATTAATTTGTAGTACGGAGAGTCAATACTGTACAATGCTAATGATTGAGACGTTAGAATCAAAAAGAATATCTATTAACCCCTGTTTGGAGCATTTAAAAATCCCTGGGTTAATGATCCTCAACTTGGTGCATGAAACTCATAACTCCTAAATGAAAGAGAGCAAGTCATACTCCCTATTCAAGCCTTTGGGTGAAAGGGTCTGCAGTTCATGTATCCAGTACGCCTCCCGTTTTTTTTAGGAGGCGTACTCGATCACCCCCTCGTCTGGGTGTGCGGATATGTTCGATCACTTGAAACTTCAGCTGTGAGATCTGATGGCCTTTAGAGATGAAATGTGAGGGGATGGGGAGGAGCAGGTTTTTGCATCTGATTGTGGATTTATGTTTAGAAATTCTTTCTTTTATCGCCTGCGTAGTCTCCCCTACATAAAGAAGGCCGCATGGACATTTTATCAGATAGACAACGAAGGATGAGTTACAGGTAGAGTAACATTTGATGTTGTATCTCTTGCCTGAATGGGGGTGGTGAATGATATTCCCTTTCATGACGTTGTTACACTGGTTACATTGTAGGCAAGGGAAAGTACCCGTTTTAGGGGTGGACAGAAACCTCTGGGTTTGCATCTGTCTATTATCGCCTATGTCAGCTCTAATCAGATCGTCACGAAGGTTCGGTGCTCTTTTGTAGCATGGCAAGAATGGTGTTTGAAACTCAGGTATATTGGGATGTGCCCTACCGAGGAGGCCCCAATGTTGTCTAATTGTTTTGTGTAGGATATTCACAAAGGGGTGATAGGTGTGGACAAAGGGAATTCTTTTCCCAACCTGAGTTCTAGGTCTATTTGGTGGTGCCGCTGCCTCAGTGAGAAGAGAGGAGGGATATCCTCGTTCTAAGAATTTATTATGCATCTCACTTTGACGGTGAGGGAGGATATTGCGGTTGGATACAATTCTTTCTACACGTTTGAATTGGGACCGTGGTATAGCTTTTTTTATCGCTGGTGGATGTAGACTATTAAAATGCAATAGACTATTGCGATCTGTCTGTTTAGTAAAGAGATCCGTACTCAGGATACCTTTCTCGTCCTTTGATACAGTAGTATCAAGGAAATTGACTTGCTCATAACTTTCTGTCATGGTGAAAGAGAGACCTGGCCACGCCTCGTTTAATGTTGTAAAGAATTGTTGTAGAGTAGACGTGGGTCCATCCAGATACAGAAGATGTCGTCTATGTATCTCTTCCATAGACGACCGTGGGTACGAAAAAGAGCATTAGTATAGACCACCTCTTCTTCAAATTTGGCCATATAGCAGATTGCATATGGGGGGGCCACATTTGACCCCATGGCAGTGCCCTTGATTTGCATATAGAAGGTTTCTTCAAAGAGGAAGAAATTCTTTGTCAAGACGATGGTCAAAAGCTCTATGCATAGTTGGATTGAATCTACATGCATTTGGGATGTCTGTAACAGCTGTCTAGCGCAGGAAATCCCTTTGTCGTGTGGAATAGATGTATAGAGGTCTTTTACATCTAGTGTCACTAGGAGGGATGATTCAGTTAGTGTCCCTAATGTGCCTATTTTATTTAGAAAATCACCGGTGTCTAGTATGAATGATGGTATATCTCGGACTAGAGGAGTAAATATCTTTTCCAAGAAGATGGATATAGGGGAGAGAATGGAGTCTGTCGAAGCGACTATAGGCCTGCCTGGGGGATTTTCCAAGTTCTTATGTATTTTCGGTAGGGTATAAAATACTGGTGTAATTGGATTCCTCTTAGTGAGGTAATCTTTGGTTTTTATGTCTATTGTACCTGATTCAAGGGACCTAGACAGTACGGAATTAATCTGACTACTGATGTCGCTTGTAGGATCCTTAGATAATTTAACATAGACCGTGTTGTCATTAAGTTGGTGATGGATCTCTTTTAGATAATCTGATTTGTTCATCACTACTATGGAGCCGCCCTTGTCGGCCGGCTTCATAATGATGGTCTTATCTTCCCGTAATGATCGTAAAGCTTGTTGATCAAGCGGATTGAGGTTGGTATTGTAATGTAATTTTCCATTCTCCATGTCTTGTCTCAGATGTTGTGATGCTGTTTCTACAAATTCGATAAAGGCTTCCAACGCGTGGGAGCCCCGAGGTGGAATATAGGTACTTTTGTTTCGAAGGCCTAGATTGGTAACTGAGAGAGTTCTAGTGTCGAGTGATTGTTCTGGTGTACTCTGAGGTATGTTAGCAAAGTGTACCTTTAACCGAAGGTTACGATAGAACCTTTGCAATTCCATATCAAGATTAAAGGTATTGAGTCCAGCACAGAGAGAGGAAGAATTAACTCTCTCACTGCCGAAAAACACCCAGCACCAGAAACTCAGCTGTGAGAAGTCAGGGTGTGCAATCGCGACGATCTTCGCAGCGACACACCCGTGACACAAGGTGGCTTTAACCCCTTATTAACCCATTCGCCACCGCTACAGGGCAATGGGAATAGACGGGCAAAGTGCCAGAAAGGGCGAATCTAATTATAGATTTGCCTTTTCTGGGTTGTCTGTGGGCAGATATTAGTAGCCGGGGGGGCAAAAATAATGGTCCCTCTCTGGGCTATTATTATCTGCCCCCACTTGCTGGCTTTGTCTGTCTGGTTGAGAAAATAGGGTGGGAGCCCACGCATTTTTTTTCAACAATTTTATACCTCATATATATTTATATATACATGCCATTGAATTTGTGACACATAAATATATATATATATTTATAGTACATACACTTCTACATAGCTAATTCAATTGCCGGCTTTCGTGAAAATACAGAACCCGACATGAAATGACACATGGTTTACATAGAGTTAACCATGTCATTTCATGTTGTTTGATATATGGTTTTCACTAACAATTACATGAGTGTATGTGTGCAAAATTTGACACATGTAGGGGTTAATGAAAGGTGTAAATTCGTAGCAAAAAAATGCATTTTTTTTACAATGAATTTACACCTTTAATTAACCCCTACATGTGTCAAATTTTGCACACATACACTCATGTAATTGTTATTGAAAATCATATATCAAACTACATGAAAAGACATGGTTAACTCTATGTAAACCATGTGTCATTTCATGTCGGGTGCTTCTGTAATTTTATAAAAGCCGGCATTGCCCGGCAATTGAATCAGAGGCTATTTTACTATGTAGAAGTGTATGAACTATAAATATATGTATTTATATATGTCACAATGACATGTATATGTATATATATATATATATATATATATATATATGTATTCTATGTGTGTATATCTAGTGTTTATAAGGAAGGAAAGAGGTTTTTTAGTTCCGATATTTCTGTCCCATTGACTTGCATTGTGTTTCCGGTATCAGATCGGCGATACCCGATACTTTTTGAGTATCGAGTCGATCCAATCCGATCCGATATTTAGGGATATCGGGCAGTATCGCTCAACACTATTGACAAAAACAAATTTGATTCAAATTTGAAATTTCCAGCTTTGGCAAATTAAAAGAAAAAATCAATCTGCTGTGAATGGAAAATACTCATGTTGTCCTGAAAAAAAGTGGCTAACGTTATACAATATGTTTAAAGTCATTTAGCATAAACATAGTTCTCATGTATAGCACCATGGAATCAATGGTGTTATATACAGTGCCTTGCGAAAGTATTCGGCCCTCTGGAACTTTTCAACCTTTTCCCACATATCATGCTTCAAACATAAAGATACAAAATGTAAATTTTTGTTGAAGAATCAACAACAAGTGGGACAGAAATGTGAAGTTAAACGAAATTTATTGGTTATTTTAAATTTTTGTGGAAATAAAAAAACTGAAAAGTGGGGCGTGCAATATTATTTGGCCCCTTTAACTTAATACTTTAAAGCTGCAAGTCGCTTGGCGTATGTCTCTGTCAGTTTTGTACATCGAGAGACTGAAATTCTTGGCCATTCTTCCTTGGCAAACAACTCTAGCTCAGTGAGGTTCGATGGAGATCGTTTGTGAACAGCAGTTTTCAGCTCTTTCCACAGATTCTCGATTGGATTCAGGTCTGGTCTTTGACTTGGCCATTTTAACACCAGGATACGTTTATTTGTGAACCATTCCATTGTAGATTTTGCTTTCTGTTTGGGATCATTGTCTTGTTGGAAGACAAATCTCCATCCCATTCTCAGGTCTTTTGCAGACTCCAACAGTTTTCTTCAAGAATGGTCCTGTATTTGGCTCCATCCATCTTCCCATCAATTTTAACCATGTTCCCTGTCCCTGCTGAAGAAAAGCAGGCCCAAACCATGATGCTGCCACCACCATGTTTGACAGTGGGGATGGTGTGTTCAGGGTGATGAGCTGTGTTGCCTTTACGCCAAACATATCGTTTGGCATTATTGCCAAAAAGTTAAATTTTGGTTTCATCTGACAAGAGCACCTTCTTCCACATGTTTGGTGTGTCTCCCAGGAGGCTTGTTGCAAACTTTAAAGGACACTTTTTATGGATATCTTTGAGAAATGGCTTTCTTCTTGCCACTCTTCCATAAAGGCCAGATTTGTGCAGTGTACGACTGATTGTTGTCCTATGGAAAGACTGTCCCACCTCAGCTGAAGATCTCTGCAGTTCATCCAGAGTGATCATGTGCCTCTTGGCTGAATCTCTGATCAGTCTTCTCCTTGTTTGAGATGAAAGTTTAGAGGGACGGCCGGGTCTTGGTAGATTTGCAGTGGTATGATACTCCTTCCATTTCAATATGATCGCTTGCACAGTGCTCCTTGGAATGTTTAAAGTTTTGGAAATCATTTTGTATCCAAATCCGGCTTTAAACTTCTCCACAACAGTATCACGGACTTGCCTGTTGTGTTGCTTGGTCTTCATGATGCTCTTTGTGCTTCAAACAGAACCCTGAGACTATCACAGAGCAGGCACATTTATACGGAGACTTGATTGCACACAGGTGGATTATATTTATCATCAGTAGTCATTTAGAACAACATTGGATCATTCAGAGATCCACAATGAACTTCTGGAGTGAGTTTGCTGCACTGAATGTAAAGGGGCCGAATAATATTGCACGCCCCACTTTTCAGTTCTTGTATTGCCACAAAAATTTAAAATAACCAATACATTTAGTTCAACTTCACAACTGTGTCCCACTTGTTGTTGATTTTTCACCAAAAATTTACATTTGGTATCTTTATGTTTGAAGCATGATATGTGGGAAAAGGTTGAAAAGTTCCAAGGGGCCGAATACTTTCGCAAGGTACTGTAATTAATAATAATAATAATAATATTATTATTATTATTAACATATCCTTAACATCAAAGTGAGCTCAATATATATGGTTATGGGAGAATGGAGGGTAACCATTGTTTACTGCTGTGCTGTTATGCACATTATTTTTCCAGTGTTTCATTCCTTCTTTATATTTCTTTTAATAAGCTGTGAGCTGTGTTCCCTTCTCATATTTTATACAGGCTATGATAGTTTCTTCTGATTGGCTGTGATAAACTGTATGTTGTGGTAGCTGGAAGGCATAATGGGGAAGGCCGCTCAATTGCACTCAAGGTCATGTGAGCCTTCTCTGTCTAATTCAGTCTTCTGCAGTGTGTAAAATGAAAGAGGTAATTTTGATGATATGTACAAATAAAATCGCAAAATGTTCAAACTTGTTTAGTGAATGCCCTAAAATTCAACAAGAGTTTGATCTGCATCAAATCACTAATCTCTATTAGGGTATGTTTCCACGGTCAGTAAACACTGTGGGTTAAACGCTGCTTACATCCGCAGTATTCAACCTGCAGTGGCCAGATGTTACAGCACAGTGGATGGGATTTCATGAAATCCCATCTCCTCTATGTGTACAGGGGCACCCGCAGCTTCCCTGCGTAAATAACAGAAATCTATACCACCATAATAACCTGGAGAATTCATTCAACTTATTATTATTTGGTTTGATTTATGAACACAGTAAAAAATATAAACAGATATATAAATTAAGACCCCTTTCACACGTCCTGATATTTCCGGTACCGGAAAAAATGGTACAGGAGATATCAGTGTCCATGTGTGTACTACGTGCGGCACACGTGTGGCAACTGGCATATTAAAGTCCGAACCACAGCAGGTGGGGGCTCTGGAATAGCCCGATCATCCGCACCTACTGTCACTGTTATTAGCGACAGCAGGTGTCAGATGATGAGGGGAACAGTCCCAAAAGCCCCCACCTGTTGTCATTCGGACTTTAATATACCACTCATCGTTCTCCTCTGCTCGCAGGAAGAGCAGGGAGAATGATGACTGCTGGCTTCAGCACCAGCCGCAAGGGGACAGTGGCTTACAGTAGCGCTACTTCCCTGGTGGTCGTCAGTGCACACGGAGGACATCAAAGAGTGTCCTCCATATGCAGGTGTGCGCCATGTTTTGCGACCCGTGTGTCCGTGTGAAAACAGACATGCCTGCGTGCTTTACACATGGACACACAGTCCATGAAAACATACTGAGATGTGCATAGACCCATTCTGTTGAATGGGTCTGCGTGTGTCAGTGTCTCCGGTACATGTGAAAACTGTCACCACATGTACCAGAGGCGCTGACATGTGAAAGGGGCCTGAAAAATACTCTTCTTATATATTTATTTCACAAAAGATAAATATAGAACTATGTATACCATATTTTGTGGACTATATGACATACCGGACAAAAAGAGGCACCCAAAATTTTGAGGAGGGAATAAATATTTTTATGTGTCATTTGGGATCCATCTTATAGTCTGACTTTGGCTTATTGGGGTAGCAGTGGTGGTGGTGGAGCGTGGTCACAGGAGGCAGGGTCACCTCAGGAAGCTGGCAGCTGGAGTGGGGCAATGCAGCAGACCCTCCAGCAGTGAGTGCACAGATTGAGATCTCAATCTGCACATACGCATCCTCCAGCAGCCATTTTCCCCTAACCCATTGATGGGAGAGCAATGCACAGAGTGGGGACTGACATTTTCTTGAAAAACTTTGCTGGGACACCTCCTCTTCCCAGCCCTGGGTCCACAGCATTGCACGACTCCTGCCATCACCAGCTTCCTGCTTCCTGCTTCAGCGACCCTGCCTCCTGTGACTTTGCTACACCGCCACTGCTGCTCACTCCCTGGAAAGCTACATTTGGACTTCAAGATACACTCCTATTTTCTTCACAAACACAGGGGGAAAGACCATCTTACAGTCCTCAAAATGCGCCATATTATACGGTACTCTATATGTACTCCAAAACAGATCTTATAAAAATAGTACAATTTGTCCCACGTAAAACAAAGGCTCATACAGCCATGTCAGTGAAAAGATATCAAAATATTAAAGTTGTTGACATGCAGAAAGTCAAAAAATAGCAAAACTTAAACTAATAGTAATAGAGTACGTTCTCCAATTGGTGATTCTCCACTTTTTCAATTTATTTTTCTTCTGTGCCTTTTTGTTCCTAAGTTATGCTCTTGGTAATAATTATATACATTTTCTCTTCAACCAACTGGATATATACCTCAGAACTTATCTATGGTCATCTGCTTTTTCCCCTCTTAAGTCAGATCAGACGGTTGTAGATTCTCTTAGCCTAAAGAATCTGGACGATTATGCAAATGACACTCTGATTAAACTCTGATCATAGAAACCACACTGTGAGGAGTAGATGGAGAATAAAAATGTTTCCATCTTCTCCATTAAGTCAGTGCATGGAAATTGGACTTCATTCAGATGTTATCTAAGTGCAGTCTGATTATTTCCACACAATCATTGCATGGCTGAGTGTGAGCCAAATATCGGACACGCTCCAATTTTTTCCTTGGACCGGCTGTGCTTTTTTATGGGATTTGTGTGGTATTGCATCCCAGCCCTGATGACTGTAATTGTTTATCATTAAGTAGTGAAAAAAACAATAAAATGTATTATATTTTATTTCAATTTTTACCATTTTCATATTTAATTTATAAAATCCTTTAGTATAATTGTTAATAAAATAGGCTTGCTAATTTTTGTACATTCTAGTTAGCATTGCCTAGGACTTGCTCTTACAATTCAGTATCTTTTTTATTATTGGAAGGATAAGCATAGCTGGATTATGCATATCAGTTATGACTAATGATCTTCTAATTGAATAATCATCTCCTTTCTGCTCTCTGATGTGTATCTGTTACAAATGGATTTGGACTCTATTGCTAAGACATTTTTAATAACACTTCAATAGCTATGGAAATGTCTTCCAAATGCATCAAATATCCATCTCAAGATGATCTAATTCTTAGTGATTTGCATGAGCATAAAAAAATACCTACAAAGCATATGCTGCCTAAAGTGATCTTTAATGCAAACATGTAGCAATCAATTAGTTAATGAAGCAGTTATCACAAGCAGGGTGTCTAATTAGATTCTAGCCAGCTGCTGCCTACACGCAAGAATGATCTCCTGTTAAGCATCTGTTGACCCGTAGTTTTTAATCATTTCTATAGCTCTCTTTCCAATTGCCCAATTTCACATTTTTTTCTCATTTCTATCATAATAGATTAATGTTATAGTCATAGCCTGTCAAATCAGGATAGTCTTGAAAACTATCTATTTGGGAGGATAGAAAAAATAGAAAAAAATGGAGTAACAGTTAGTTAATGCACAACTAATTTTCATAGAAATATATTTTTTAAAGAGTTTTTCTCAAGTTGCTGCTTGAGCAGCTCACAATTCTACAGTCGCCTTACTTTCTGTTTTCTGGTCCGGTGGGCAGTATTCCTTGAGGAGTTCTGATGAGTAGCAGAACTGTACTATTAATAGAAATATAAAGCTCAACACAAGTTCTGCTATAACACAGTCAGCTATAAGTGTTTTTTTCTTAGTTTACACGGCTATTGAAATATTTACATAATTGAGATACAAGGACATTTGAACAAGCACACATCTCAGGAAAGTGAGAGCCATGATGAGGCAAACTGCTCTTGAAGCAACCAGGGACTGGTAATTTTGCAAAGTTTATCACAGTAACCTGTCAGGAGTTTAGAGGAAGGGCAGCAGCAATTTGCTGTATACAAATCACTGGGCTGCTGAGAGGTGTAACTCCTTTACCAATCAGGTTAATTAATTTTATTTTTTGATTGCACTTTTACGGATGTGACAATTTTAACCCCTTAATGACCAAGCCATTTTGTAGGTTAAAGACCAGGCCAATTTTTACAATTCTGACCACTGTCTCTTTATGAGGTTATAACTCTGGAACGCTTCTACGGATCTTGGCGATTCTGAGATTGTTTTCTCGTGACATATTGTACTTCATGATAATGGTAAAATTTCTTCAATATAACTTGCGTTTTTTTATGAAAAAAATGGAAATATGGCAAAAATTTTGAAAATTTTGCAATTTTCAAACTTTTAATTTTTATGCCATTAAATCAGAGAGATATGTCACAAAAATTAGTTAATAAATAACATTTCCCACATGTCTACTTTACATCAGCACAATTTTGGAACCAAAATTTTTTTTTGTTACGAAGTTATAAGTGTTAAAAATTGACCAGCAATTTCTCATTTTTCCAACAAAATTTACAAAACCATTTTTTTAGGGACCACCTCACATTTGAAGTGAATTTGAGGGGTCAATATGACAGAAAATACCCAAAAGTGACACCATTCTAAAAACTGCACCCCTCAACGTGTTCAAAGCCACATTCAAGAAGTTTATTAACCCTTTAGGTACTTCACAAGAATTGAAGCAATGTGGAAGGAAAAAATGAACATTTAACTTTTTTTCCCAAAATTTTTCTTTCAACACAATTTTTTTAAATTTTGTCAAGGGTATCAGGAGAAAATGAACCACAATATTTGTTGTACAATTTCTCCAGAGTACACCGATATACCATGTGTGGGGGTAAACCACTATTTGGGCGCATGGCAGAGCTCGGAATGGAAGCAGCGCCATTTGACTTTTTTGGCTGGAATTGAGATTGGACGCCATGTCGCATTTGGAGAGTCCCTGTGTGCCTAAACAGTGGAAACCCCCCACAAGTGACCCCATTTTGGAAACTGGACCCCTCAAGGAACTCATCTAAATGTGTTGTGAGAGCTTTTAACCCCAAGGGCTTCACAGAAGGTTATAACGTAGAGCCGTAAAATTAAAAAATCATATTTTTTCCACAAAAATGATCTTTTCATCCCAATTATTATTTTCCAAAGGATAAAAGGACCCCAAAAGTTATTGGACAATTAGTCCTGAGTACGCTGATACCCCATATGTGGGGGTAAACCACTATTTGGGCGCATGGCAGAGCTCGGAAGGGAAGCAGCGCCATTTGACTTTTTTGGCTGGAATTGAGATTGGATGCCATGTCGTATTTGGAGAGTCCCTGTGTGCCTAAACAGTGGAAACCCCCCACAAGTGACCCCATTTTGGAAACTAGACCCCCCAAGGAACTTATCTAAATGTGTTGTGAGAGCTTTTAACCCCCAAGCGCTTCACAGAAGGTTATAACGTAGAGCCGTAAATTAAAAAATCATATTTTTTCCACAAAAATGATCTTTTCATCCCAATTTTTATTTTCCAAAGGATAAAAGGACCCCAAAATTTATTGTGCAATTAGTCCTGAGTACGCTGATACCCCATAGGTGGGGTAAACCACTATTTGGGCGCATGGCAGAGCTCGGAAGGGAAGCAGCGCCATTTGACTTTTTTGGCTGGAATTGAGATTGGATGCCATGTCGTATTTGGAGAGTCCCTGTGTGCCTAAACAGTGGAAACCCCCCACAAGTGACCCCATTTTGGAAACTAGACCCCCCAAGGAACTTATCTAGATGTGTGGTGAGAGCTTTGAACCCCCAAGGGCTTCACAGAAGGTTATAACGTAGAGCAGTAAAATTAAAAAATCATATATTTTCCACAAAAATGATCTTTCCACCCCCAATTGTTATTTTCCAAAGGGTAACAGGACCCCAAAAGTTATTGTGCAATTTGTCCTGAGTACGCTGATACCCCATATGTGGGGGAAACCACTATTTTGACGCATGGCAGAGCTCGAAAGGGAAGTAGCGCCTTTTTCAAATGCAGACTTTGATGGAATGGACTGTGGGTGTCATGTCACGTTTGGATAGCCCCTGATGTGCCTAAACAGTAGAAACCCCCCACAAGTGACTCCATTTTGGAAACTAGACCCCCCAAGGAACTTTTCTAGATGTGTGGTGAGCACTTTGAACCCCCAAGTGCTTCACAGAAGTTTATAACGTAGAGCCGTGAAAATAAAAAAATCATATTTTTTTCCACAAAAATAATCTTTTTGCCCCAAATTTTTATTTTTATAATGGTAACAGGAGAAATAGGACCCCAAAAGCTATTGTGCAATTTGTCCTGAGTACGCTGATATCCCATATGTGGGGGGAACCACTATTTTGACGCATGGCAGAGATCGGAAGGGAAGGAGCACCGTTTTTAAATGCAGACTTTGATGGAATGGTCTGCGGGTGTCATGTCGCGCTTGGAGAGCCCCTGATGTGCCTAAACAGTAGAAACCCCCCACAAATGACCCCATTTTACAAACTAGACCCCCCAAGGAACTTATCTAGATGTGTGGTCAGCACTTTGAACCCCCAAGGGCTTCACAGAAGTTTATAATGTAGAGCCGTGAAAATAAAAAAATCATATTTTTTTCCACAAAAATGACCTTTTTGCCCCCAAATTTTTATTTTTATAAGGGTAACAGGAGAAATAGGACCCCAAAAGCTATTGTGCATTTTGTCCTGAGTACACTGATACCCCATATGCGGGGGGAACCACTGTGATCGCCTTACTGCGATCTTTGGGAGGCACAATGAACAAATCTACCAAAGGTGAAGAATTGGTTTTCTTTTTTACGCCGTTCCTCGTGCGATATTAGTGATTAGGCGACTTTATTCCTCGGATCGGTGCGATTACAGCGATACCAGATTTACACCCTTTTTTCATGTTTAGCTTCTGTCACACTCTAAAAGATGCTTTTTTTTGGAATAATTTTTTGTAAGAATTTTTTGCATCGCCGTATTTTGAGAGCTATAATTTTTCCATATTTCGGCCGACAGAGTTATCTGTGGGTTTATTTTTTGCGGGACGAGCTGACGTATTTATTGGTACCATATTCGGGCACATAACGTTTTTTGATCGCTTCCTATTCCGATTTTTGTGGAAGCAGAATGAACAAAAACCAGCAATTCAGGAATTGTTTTTTTTTTAATTTTTTTTCCCCCGTTCCGCGTGTGGTAAAATTAATAAAGCAGCTTTATTCTTCGGGTCACTACGATTACAGAGATACCTCATTTATATATTTTTTTATGTTTTGGCGTTTTTTACACAATAAAGAATTTTCTAGAAAAAATAATTATTTTTGCATCAGTTTATTCCGCGAGCTATAACTTTTTTATTTTTTCGCTGATGATGCTATATAGCGGCTTGTATTTTGCGGGACAAGATGACGTTTTCAGCGGTACCATGATTATTTCTATCTGACTTTTAGATCGCGTGTTATTGCACTTTTTCCAAGCGGTATAATGATACCGCTTGGAAAAAGTATAATTTACTACTTTTTTGTGGTTTTTTTTACGGCTTTCACTGAAGGGGTTAACTATGGTTATGCTTTTATAGATGGGATTTTTACGGACATGGCAATACCTAACATGTGTATGTTTTTTGTTTTTTATTTTTTTTATTACATAAAAATGTGTATTTTTTAGGGGATTTTTTTTAAATTATTTTTTAATATTTTTTTTACAATTTTTTTTAAAAAATGATTTTTTTCAACTTGTCCCTTTATGGGACTTTCACTTTTTTTACTTTTGATTGCAGTTACAATGCATTGAAATGCTCTGGCATTGCAATGCACTGCAACTATAGTGGAAGCTGCTGCGACATGATCACATCAGCTTCCAGTAGCTAATTGACCCGGAGGTTGTCATGACAACCCCCGGGTGATCAAGGCAGAGATCGGGCCCTGCGATTACATTGCTGGGACGCTGATCTGAGGCAGAGGGAGCTCCCGACCCTCTGCCTCCCCCCCTGAGCTCTGTGATCGCGCTGAATCGCAGCAGTCAGGGGGTTAACAGCCAGGGGCGGTGGGGGCTCCGCTCCTGGCTGTCAGTGCAGGAAGCCTGGCCACTGCAGCGCCGGCTCCTGCACTGATCGCGCTGGGGAAGCTGAAATTTCAGCTTCTCCTGCGCGATCGCTGCTGTGTTTGGTCAGTCAGATTGACTGACCAAGCACAGCGCTGTGGGTGCGGGGACCGACGGCAAAGGTCCCCGCACCGCTTGCCGTGCCTGTCAGCTGTCTGTGACAGCTGTCGGCACTGATCTACCACTGCGTGTTTACACGCAGTGGTAGATCAAAGGCATGACGTGCAGAGTCCGTCCTGGTGCCGGAACTGGCACCTTGCCATGTCGGACTCTGCACGTCAGTGGACATTAAGGGGTTATACAAACTTATTTATTTTTTAAGTTCTTCAGTTGTAATTGGGGAAGTGTTGGCTGATCTAAATTTATTTTTTATTTTCTTTTAAATTTATGTTGTTTTTTGGTTCCCTCAGGGGACTTCATCCTGTTATCATCTGATCGCTTGTAATATATACTGTATTACTGCAGTATTGCAGTTAAAAGTGAAAATAGCAGACTCCTTCCAAGCTCATAATATATAGTTGGATTTTTAAAGTAAGTGTACCAGTCTCCTAAGATCTAAGAGGTCTGTTTAACCCATGCAATTTACTTCTTCAAATTTAGTAATCAGATCTGTGTTATTCCACTTCTAAGCATGGTGAGTGACATGCTGAAGTTTAGACGAAAATACTATTACTGATTTTACTTTTGATAAATAGCCAGTCAGGTTTTTTTCTACCCCTTCAAATAAACTCCAGTGCAAAGAGAGTACAGTGGTAAAAGTTGGATAGCATAGGTGTTTGTGTCATCTTGAGTAAAAAGAAGCTGCGTTGATGTACACTGAAGCCTGGCAAGCTGCATTAAAATGGGATACAGAACATGTGAAGGAGGATGTAATAGTGAAACATGAAGACAATTATTTAGCTCTAAGTCAATAATGTTCTACCAGCGTATTAATTTAAGGCTGAAATACATTATATTTTATGGCAGCAGTTGCATGAAATGCTTTGAAAGGTTTCTGGTTTGGAGCAATACATTATTTTTATTGTCAGAAAAACTATTATTTTTTTGCGCCCTGTAGTAATTCACCCATATAACTACAGTAACTGCAAACCACAGAATAAAGAATTAGACTGTACTGAAAGCAAATAGAGCTTCCATTAGCAATTAAATCAGACACCTTGGGATTCTTGGTGTAATTAATGGGACCAACAACCATTTTTAAAGTTGGTTTTTATTGTATTAAATAAAAGGAATGATAAAAGATGATTGTTATTATTATTATTATTTATTATTATTTCCCTATTTATTTCATGGTGCTTTAAAAAGGGGTTATACATAATAAAAACAAGGGCAAATATCATGAACAATACAAGTCATTGACTGGTAGAGGAGCAGAGAGGACATTGCCCATGAGGTCTTACGGTCTCCAAGAGATGGGTGAGGATACAGTAGGTGAGAGTAGAGCTGGTCATGTAGCAGTATAGTGGAGTGAGGGTTACTGCTGGTTGCATGCTTGTCGGAACAGACAGATCTTCAGTTTCTTTTTGAAGGTTTCTATGGTAGGCAAGAGTCTGACATGTTGTTAGGGTTGGTGAATTGCCCTAAATAAAATATAAAATAATGTGCAATCGCAACCTGGGATCCACCATGCAGAGATGAATCTGCTTCTAGTAAGAACAATGACGGAAACAAAACAGTGAGCGTTACCTTAAACACTGAGTAAACACCACGCAGTGAAGTAGGAACACTGAGTACCAAGCTTGATTACTTCACAGAGCTGTACTACACTAAGAATGCTAAGTACTATACCCTGTTACCTTCACAGAGATGTTAGCACGTGGGTTGAAATTGCTCTGTAACTGAACTGTGCTAACCGCACACAAGAATGAAACAGATGCTAAGCCAAGCGGTTAGGTACCCCGTCTGACGCTACAGAATTTATTCCTAACCGGCACACTAAGCATGTAGACAGAGTGGTAGAGAATCAACCAACACACCAAAAACATAAATGACATTAGTACGCCAGCGTGAGCAGCTAAAAGCCTTTTATACACTAGGCTCCACCCCAAACACTCTTGTCCAGTCGGCCGAGACATCACCTGAGGTCCAATCTGGAACTGCCACCTCACCAGAGTAGCTAACGTCCGACCAACAATGAGAAGACGCCACATCACGGACATGCTCAGTAACGTGATCTCTGGTTACCATAGACTATGCTGGAAAGCTGAAAGTAACCAAACGTATGCCACAAGCCTGAGCAATACGTTGGAACCGATGTCTGTGCTGAGCCACACTTGCAGCGGCAGAACCTGAATGGGAGACCACAGCATCAGATAATGCTTGGGATCTAATCCCACACCAAACACATCTTGAGGAAAATAGTTTAAGAGTATAGGAGTGAGATGAGGAAGTGGTGTTTGAATGGGAGACACTGAATGTCCGGTCTGTTAGGTATGAAGAAATCCAAGATAGGACCAGGTCTGTGATGCAAAGAGATGTGAGAATCTGTAGAAACAGGGAATGGTGCACTGTGTTGAAGACAGAGAACAGGTCCAGGAGAAGGAGGACAGAGTAGTGTTGCTTGGCTTTGGTGGTTAGTAGCAGAGATGGGTAAGCCCAAACAGTAAAGTTTGGCATCCAAACCGAACATCTACTGGTAACCAAACTCGGACTTCACCAGGAAGTCCATGTTACTGTTTGTGTTCGGCCCTCCAAACACTCGGTGTTTTTTACGCTATCATGTGCATGACTTGGATGTTCAGGCCCCCCATTTAAGTGAATGTGGTTCGGGTTTGGGACTGGGTACTGTTCTGGTTCCCGAACCCAAACTTTTTGTAACTGTTCTGCAAAACCCGCCGGACCCGAACATCCAGGTGTCTGCCCATCTCTAGTTAATAGGTCATTGATAATTTTAGTTAAGGCAGTTTTGTTTGAATTATGTGGTTGGAAACCAGATTGTAACTGGTCAAAGAGAGAACAGGAGGAGAGGTGTGAGGACAGTTCAAGATGGTCATACTGTTCCAGTAGTTTTCAGTTATAGGGGAGAAGTGAAAAGGGGTGATAGCCAGAGGATGGGTCAAGGGACGACTTTTTAAGGATGAATGTGATAGAGGCATGTTTAAAACATAAAGGAAAGACAACAGTTAGTGATAGATTGAAGAGATGGGTTAGGGTTGAGATTAATTTCAAAATTTCAGTCTAAAGAGAGGATTCATAAGTCCCTGTACAGATGAAGACTTTTGTCTAAGTGAGTATTGGCATTAGTTTAGGACCTGGAAAGTGAGAGATGCCTTAATGTGGCTTCCAGGTACACACAAATTGGCCATTTTATGCGCTAAACTTTCTCAATTTTTAATATTTCTAAGGCAGTAATGTAATTCATTTTTCATATCTCATATTTGCATGTTATGGTGCTACAGAGTGCTTCCTTTTGTGTTTGAGGATTGAGATGAAGACTGTAGTGAGGTTTGGGATGAGATGGAATGGGGTCAGGTCAAGTGCACAGGTGACGAGATGTGATCTGGAATGTACAGAGGAAAGTTTATCTTTTGTAATGGCGTAGATGCTGGTTTTGGAGGAAGAAGGCTGAGAAATCATAAGGATGGGCTGTGGGGACTGTAGGCCAAAGCTTTCTATGATTATTCAGGTCTTAACAGTTGATATATATGGTTTATATGAAACATGCAGCTCACAAAGTACAGTAATAGCCAAAAGTTTTGAGACTGATACAAATTTAGTTTTTCACAAAGTTTCATGATTCAGTGCATTTAGCTATTTTAGTCAGATGTTTCTATAATTACTGAAGCATAATTACAAACATTTAATATGTTTTAAACTTTTAGTTTAGTTTATTTAACCCTAGTATGCGTGACATCAGAGATTTTCATATCAACGTATTGGGGGCCTTTTAGGCCCCCATGCAATCATATGGAAAAACACACTTATATAACTTTTACAAGTTTATTTTAAAACTGCAAAATAAAATATGATTAGTAAACAAAATTTTAATTATAATTTTTTACCAAAAATCACCCCCCAAATTTTTTTTTTCAAAATTTCACACAAACATATGAAAAAACGCACAATAATGCTTAGAAATCTATACCAAACTAGCTGCAGCTACATTTCTATTACCGTATATACTCGTGTATAAGCCGAGATTTTCAGCACCTTTTTTCGTGCTGAAAATGCCCCCTCGGCTTATACACGAGTCACAGGGCAGAAACCAGCGGGGGAGGGGATGCCGTGGCAGGAGCCGGTGGCTGGGATCATACTCACCCCTCCCTGTGCCATCGCTGAGCGTCCCTGCAATCCTGCGTTCTCCCCATCTTCCTGCAGCTCTTCAGCACTGAGCGGTGATGTAATACCCGCTCATTAAGGTCATGTAATATGGACGCGACGCCACTCCCATGGGTGCCGCCTCCATATTCATGGCCTTAATGAGCAGTATTACATCACCGCTCAGTGCTGGAGAGAGCTGCAGGAAGACGGGGAGAATGCAGGATTGCAGGGAAGCTCAGCGATGGTACGGGGAGGGGTGAGTATGATGGAGGAGAGGACAAGGAGCATGGAACAGGACGGGGGGAGAACGGTGGACGGGGGAAGCATAGAGGAGGACGGGGAAGCTGGAGCAGGACGGGGGAAGCATGGAGGAGGACAGGGGGAGAACGGAGGACGGGGAAGCATGGAACAGGACGGGGGGAGATCGGTGGACGGGGGAAGCATAGAGGAGGACGGGGGAAGCATAGAGGAGGAAGGGGGAGAACGGAGGACGGGGAAGCATGGAGCAGGACGGGGGGGAGATCGGTGGACGGGGGAAGCGTGGAGGAGGACGGGGGAAGCATGGAGCAGGACAGGGGAGGATGGAGGGCACAGCGGAGGATGGAGCAGAAGGGGGGAGTACAGAGGAGAATGGGGGAGCACAGAGCTGGATGGGGAGCAAGGAGCAGGACGGGGGCAGCACAGAGCAGGAGGGCAGTTTATACACCCGGCTTATACATGAGTCAATAATTTTTCCCAGTTTTTTGTGGCAAAATTAGGGGGTCGGCTTATACACGGGTCGGCTTATACACGAGTATATATGGTATGTTTCTTTTCTATTATGTTAGTCTTCCAAACAATTTTGACAAGTTATTTTTTCAGAAGAATGTTCTCAGTTTACCTTTCTAAGTTTCTTGGACACATGAAACAGCGCTTTCTTTTTCTTTCTCCTGGCCCTGGAATCATCTGAAACTGTATGCCACACTGTTTCATTGCTTCTTTAGTTTGCTTTAGCAAGCCTTTCACGTCGCTTTGCTGTACCATGTGAGGCATTACAAGTTCATGACAAAGGTCCTTCAAAAATAGGCGTCTCCTGTCCTTCCTCCATGCATGGAATTCTGGATGAGTCTCTGTATAAATGATGAATGAATTTAGGGCTGCTACATGAAGCATATTGAAAACAGTACTACAGGCCATCGTTTTGTTTGCCTCTAGCATGAATATTCTCCCACCATCTCATCCATTTTGTCTGCACCTCCTTTTGTTTTATTGCAATGCAGGACAATATCTGGTTTTAATTTTCTGTCATTGCTGTCAATACTGCAATTGTGATGCATGGTACTGAGTAAAATCACTGATTTCTCCTTCTTCGCTTTGTAAGATACCAAAGTCGCTTTGTTATTGAATCCAAAGACACTCTCATAAAGTGCTCGCTGACGAGTGTAATAGCTTTTTGAAGCAGAAAATTTCCTAGTTCAACATTGATGAAATAATTGTCCATGGTAATGTTTCTACCTGAATTGAATATTGGAACAGCAAGAGTTTTGACAATTTCAGACCCCATATCCTTCTGTACTGGTGCACCAACTGTCATGGGTGCATCGCCACGAGGATCGTCGCGATTGCACATTCTGACTTCTCGCAGCTGAGTTGCTGTTACTTTGTGTTTGGTAGTGAGGGAGTTAATTTTACCTAGCTCTTTGCTAAGACTAGGTCCAGCCTCGCCCGGCTGCTTTTGATTATGTTCTAATTAGCTTCCTTTATATTCCTGCCAGTCTGTGTGTTAGATGCCGGTGAAAGCATTCATACAGACTGCAGATAGGATCGGTTCTGAGAAGACTTAAGCTAAGAGCTCCTTTGTTGTTTCTCCTTTCCTTGCTTATAGTTTATCTCCTAGACCTTTGGTGTTCCCTCTGTGTTTAAATGTTGTATGCAAGACAGTGTTTACTTTATCCCCTGTCTGTCACATGTGTCTTTACTGTTTGTTAACCTTTTCCTGTCCATTCCCTATGGTGGTAATCAGGGTCCTTATAAGGACTAGATTACAGTGGTCAGGGATTTATAGGCGACAGGGTTTACGCTGGCGGCCTGGACCTCTGTACCATTAACAGTACCTCCAGGTAGAGGGACTAGTCAGGACCCCTGTTTAGGGTCAGCATAGACCCCGGTCCACCTCTAGCCAGAGACAGCGTGAAAAGGATTCAGTATTGACTTACAGGATATTATGTCAGGTAATACTATGCTATATATACATGTTAATGTTACCTATTTATATGTTATATAGAATGTTGTCCCCCTTGATAGATTACTGACATTATTTATATATATATATCTGCTAGACAGCGTGACATTTTCACCGGCCCAACTAAAGAGTCTCCCCTGCTACCATGGATCCAGTAGCCCAGCTTGCCCTGCAGTTGCAGAGGTTGTCCATGGAGCTTACGGACATTAAGTCCAAGGTTTTGTCCCCCCCGGAGCAAACCAGATCTGAACCTAAGGTTGCTCTCCCAGACAGGTTCCATGGTGGGCGGGACACATTTTTTACCTTCCGGGAGGCATGTAAATTATACTTTCGGCTGCGGCCTCGGTCATCAGGGAGTGAAGAGCAGAGGGTGGGAATTGTCATCTCGCTCTTACAAGGGGACCCTCAATCCTGGGCGTTCTCTCTTCCCCCGGGCTCCCCGGCCCTCCAGTCAGTAGATCGATTTTTTGCTGCCCTGGGTCTGGTGTATGATGACCCGGATAGGGTCTCCCTTGCTGAAACGAAGTTACGTAGGATACAGCAGGGAGATCGTCCGGCGGAGGAATTTTCTTCTGAGTTCCGTAGATGGGCCACAGATACTCAGTGGAATGACCCAGCTCTTAGGAGCCAGTTTTGTCAAGGGTTATCTGACAAATTAAAAGATGTTTTGGCTCAGTATGATTCTCCTCCGTCACTGGAGGCTGCTATGGCCCTTGCTATTCGTATTGATAGACGGCTTCGGGGGAGGTGTGAGGTAACTCCGCCCCCTGTTATGAATCCACCTACTACTAAAGTCCCTTATATTGAGGTTCCCTTGGTCTGTTCTGAGGAACCCATGCAGTTGGGAGGGACATCATTTTGTAGGAGGGAATCGGCGGTGCGCCGCAAGACAAGAAGGTGTTTCTTTTGCGGGAGAGAGGGACATTTTGTTGGGGCGTGTCTATCCCGTGCCTCATTGAGCAAAAAAGTCGTCGGTAAACTGTTAATCCCAGGTTGTGTGGTGGACGACAACCTGGGAGTAGGTATTTCGTCCCCAAGTCCGTCTCAGTTTATCATACCTGCGGAGGTGGTGGTTGGTACGAGAGTTGAGAGGATTTCTGTTCTTCTTGATAGTGGGTCTGGGGCTAATATGGTGGACGCTCGGTTTGCCCAGGTGCAAGGTATGCAACTGAGTGTATTGGCCAAACCGATCCCTATATGCTCTATTGACGCCAGGCCTCTCGGTCAAGGTAGCTTTGTACAAGCTGTTCATAACATAGACCTTCAAGTAGGGGCAATACGTAAAGAACAGTTGTCTTGTTATGTGTTGGAGGGCTCGGAGGAGGTGTTCTCAGAGGAGGGGTGTCAAGAGTTACCTCCTCATCGCGCGTATGACTGCTCAATAAAATTGCTTCCTGATGCCTTATCTCGTAGTTTCCCAGGGGCCGGAAAGACGGATGACCCGGTTCCTATCCTTCAGGAGGGAGTGGTAGTGTCGGCTGTATGCTCTGAGCTTGAGGAGGAGGTATTGGAGGCTCAGGGGGACGCTCCTGTAGGACCTCCAGGGAAACTGTTTGTTCCTAATCAGTTAAGACAAAGAGTTATCGAGGCACATCATAATTCTGCTTTAGCAGGACATCCAGGGAGTAAGGCAACTGTGGATCTCCTTTCTCGCCGGTTTTGGTGGCCTGGCTTAAATAAAGAGGTGGTGACTTTTGTGGCGTCCTGTGGAGTTTGTGCTCGCTCTAAGACCCCACATACCCGTCTGTCTGGGGTTCCTGAGGAGGAACGATTCTCGTCGTCACTTGCTTCAGTTTGGAGAGGAGTGCTGAAGGGTTTGAGTACTATGGGGAACCGTTTCAGGCGGAGGGCTGATAGGAGGAGAGTGTCTGGTCCGGACCTAAGTGTGAACGATCTGGTATGGTTGTCTACCAAGAATTTAAAACTCAAGGTTCCCTCCTGGAAACTGGGTCCCAGGTTCATTGGTCCATACAGGATCAGTTCTATAATTAATCCTGTGGCATTTCGTCTGGACCTCCCTCCTATGTTTAAAATCCACAATGTGTTCCACAAATCGTTGCTTAAAAGGTACGTGGCACCAGTTATACCGTCGCCTCTGCCTCCTCCTCCGGTGGTGGTCAATGGTAGTTTGGAGTTTCAGGTGTTGATGATCATTGACTCACGTCTGAATCGTCGGTCCCTTCAGTACCTGGTTCATTGGAAGGGGTATGGTCCTGAGGAGAGGACGTGGGTCCCTGCGTCGGAGGTTAACGCAGATCGATTGGTTCGGACCTTCCACACAACTTACCCGGGCAGACCTGGCCCTGAGGGTCCGGAGGCCTCTCGTAGAAGGGGGGGTACTGTCATGGGTGCATCGCCACGAGGATCGTCGCGATTGCACATTCTGACTTCTCGCAGCTGAGTTGCTGTTACTTTGTGTTTGGTAGTGAGGGAGTTAATTTTACCTAGCTCTTTGCTAAGACTAGGTCCAGCCTCGCCCGGCTGCTTTTGATTATGTTCTAATTAGCTTCCTTTATATTCCTGCCAGTCTGTGTGTTAGATGCCGGTGAAAGCATTCATACAGACTGCAGATAGGATCGGTTCTGAGAAGACTTAAGCTAAGAGCTCCTTTGTTGTTTCTCCTTTCCTTGCTTATAGTTTATCTCCTAGACCTTTGGTGTTCCCTCTGTGTTTAAATGTTGTATGTAAGACAGTGTTTACTTTATCCCCTGTCTGTCACATGTGTCTTTACTGTTTGTTAACCTTTTCCTGTCCATTCCCTATGGTGGTAATCAGGGTCCTTCTAAGGACTAGATTACAGTGGTCAGGGATTTATAGGAGACAGGGTTTACGCTGGCGGCCTGGACCTCTGTACCATTAACAGTACCTCCAGGTAGAGGGACTAGTCAGGACCCCTGTTTAGGGTCAGCATAGACCCGGTCCACCTCTAGCCAGAGACAGCGTGAAAAGGATTCAGTATTGACTTACAGGATATTATGTCAGGTAATACTATGCTATATATACATGTTAATGTTACCTATTTATATGTTATATAGAATGTTGTCCCCCTTGATAAATTACTGACATTATTTATATATATATCTGCTAGACAGCGTGACACCAACCTCTTTGCCAAAGTAGATTACACCATTTATGCCATAATAATTTGCAGAATTACACATCCAGAAGATTTTGATTCCATATTTGGCTGGCTTGCTGGGCATGTATTTTATAAACTTGCAGCGTCCTCTGAACGGTACAAGTTGCTCATCTACTGTAACATTAGTACTAGGATTGTAAAGTTTGGTGCAATTTTTGAAAAATATGTTCCAGATATAACTGATAGGGGCTAATTTGTCTGTTTCAAACCTCAATGCACGTGTTCGCTTATCATAAAATCGAATGTGTCTTCTAATTTCCTCATATCTGTCCACTGACATTGTCGCCTTATAGTGTGGATCAGAAAGTGGGTCCAGAAATAATTCTCGTTTTGGAACATCATACGATTTTTGACTCCCTGCCAGCAGTAAAAGTCCAATGTATGCATAAAGTTCCTCTTTTGAGATATTTTTCCAGGACTTATTTTTTGCAGAAGCGATACGTCTTCCTTCTAAGTTTGAACATAAAAGGACCTCTTCTGCAATATTGTCAGAAAAAAAAGTACAGAATACGTCTTTAGGTGAAAAGTAACTGGGACTTCCCACAGCTCCTTGAGCCTGTCTCACAATATTATGGATTGCAGTACGTCCAACTAATGTAGGATTACTGTCCCAAAAAACATTCGTTTTGGATGTTCTACTTATCATTTCTTGAGGATCCACTGTATTCACTTCTTCTTCATCAGAAGAAGAATCACTTGAGGATGTTTGATTCTCTGGTGGCAGGTACTCGTCTTCGGACAAAGATAGTTCACTTTCATCATCACTTTGAAAGACAATTGCTTCAATCTCTTGGTCACTCAGACTCTTGGAGGAAGACTGTGCCATTGCTGACTAGATGTTAGCAAACTAAAAGAAAAAACAATGAACACAATGAGGGTTGTCCACTCTTTGCTTGTGTGTGACACACTGTAAAAGTAAAGTGCCCCCTCCCTCCTCTCACCCTCAGCATCTCTTACCTTTTATACTTTCTTTTAGGTGTTGTACAATTCTCTGGATGTCTGTTGCTCAATAGCTTTACCCTTTGCAGGTTTCTTAGAATTAGAGAAACTGAAGCTGAATCAGACTTCCACTCAACAGCTTATCTCAGGTCCTTCACAATTAGCTCATAGTGTATACTGTCCTCATTACTCTCTACACAGCTCATTACTGTGTTCAGAAGGACCTGAGATGATGTCATGGCCTTATCTCTCCCTTCAAAAATCACATGACATCCTCATATGGCACTATCCACACCCTGGTCCCTCCACCAGCATTACTGAGTACAAGTAAAGTAACTTGAGACACAAACACTACTGAGAACATGATAAATACACGGGGGCCTAAAAGGCCCCCAATCCGTACAGATGTGGTTTTCACCAAAAAAGCATTGTTACACCGAAATGCCTATGAAAAAAATTATATGAAAAATGACATACTTGAGGATTACCTGGAGTTTCAAAATTCTAACTTAAGTAATTTTGCAGATAATAGCAAAAAAGTAAGCATGAGGGCCTAAAAGGCCCCCAATACGCCTGCTAGGGTTAATATTTCTAGTGTTTACCCTTACTTTTCAAGGCTTCTACAATTTTCCCTTTGCATGTGGGATATGACCCCATGGGCCCAATTCTAACTGATAGCAACCCATTTTTGCATAATCAGTGTTTTGTATCATTGTAACTAGTGTATTTATCACAGTTCATTAGGGATGAGCGAGTATACTCGTTAGGATTCGTTACTCGGCGAGAAATGCGGTACTCGAAATACTCGAATCCTAGAGAGTAAATTTCACTACTCGCCTCTCAGTATTTGGATCTCCTGCCTAGCATGTGTTAGCCAATCACAGTAAAGCCGCGGCCTTCTTTGTTGTGATTGGCTGGCCGCGCAGCGTCATAGTCATAGCCTATGAGTCATAGGCTATGACTATGTATGTGCGGAGAATGTGTAAGGGGTCTGTGAAGGTGTGTGTGTGTGTGTGTGTGGGGCTGTGCCGAGCTCTGCTGTGTCTGTCATGGGACACTCGTTTTTAAAGAGGAACTGCATCAGAAAGGTGAGTATAGTTTGGTTTATTATTTTAATATTATTTGCAGGAGACAAGGGCTTCGGTGAATTAGGTGTGTGCAGTGAGTATGTACTCTATGTTATGTGTTGTATGTTATGTGTATGTACTGTATTTTGTTGTATGTTCTGTATGTCTTTTTTTTTTTTAACATTCACCACATTAGCCGGATGATGGAAATACTACTTTCCCATCATCCACTAATGCTGTCGCTGTAGCAGGCATAGCTGGATGGGACAAGTAGTCCCATCGGACTATGCCCGCACAGCCAGCAGAGCCAGAGCCCAGCAGAGCCCCGCACAGCCCCGGCAGAGGCTGGCACAGCCCCTCACAGCATCGGCAGAGCCCCGGTAGAGCCCGAGCCAGCAGATCCTGGCACAGCCCCGCGCACACAAACAGCCCCACAGACCCCCACACATATTCTCCACCCGTTACTCGCATTTCCCATAGACTTACATTGGTCTCGCTACTCGTTACGAATACCCGAGTATTAGGAGCTACTTGTAACGAGTACAGTTAGTCCGAGTATTTTACTACTCGCTCATCCCTACAGTTCATATGTTTTTACTGGTCTACCGGCTTTTTGTAGATTTACTACAGGTTATCAATAGGATAGAGATCTGGAGAGATTCCTGGTCATATGTCCAACATTTCAATGTTTAATTCATTTAGCCACTTAGTTATCACTTTTGCCTTGTGACATGATGCTTTACCATACTGAAAAAAGCATTACTCATCACGAAATTGCTAAGGGATCCTTTGGAAAAGTTGTTCTCGGAGGATGTTCAGATACTATTCTTTATTCATGGCAGTAGTTTTAGGCAAAATTGAGAGTGACCACACCCCCTGGATAAAAAGCAACCTCACACATGAATGGTTTCAAGATGCTTATTGTTGACATGACACCGAACTAGAGATGAGCAAATCTTTTGAAATTTGACTTTTCTGAATGTTCCTCCCAAAAATGTGTGAATCTCAATAATGTAAAGCTTGTAGTTGCATGGGAAATGCTCATAGAAGAGATGAGAGAGAGATCCATGCTGACCATAAGAGCTAACACTTTACAGGAAAGATTAATAGAGGACCCATTGTCCATGAGAGCTTACACTCTATAGGAGACAGAGACTTACCCAGTGATTCTGGAGATGGAAAATTTCCCTGCTGTATAAAATGTGCTCCACTTAAATCTTGTGATAACATGTGGTCCAGGTACTGACCGTTTTTGTGCAAGGTTTGACTATCTGTAAAGTGTCATAGTTACGGGGAATTATGAGAAGTTAACCTGCTGTCTAATTCTTTATCAGTGAGCAAAACGGTACCTGGAAAGTTTTCATTTATTTTGCAAACTGCAAATCAAATTTCAAAATGTTCTAGTTCAAGTGAAAACGCAAATTTCAGGAAATTTGACAGAGACTTGATCCTCTGCGGATTGATCTGCTCCTCTTTACACAAGAATCATCGTAGTGTTCAACTTTTCTTCTCTGGATTTTTATTTTTCCAGATGTCCATGAAGGGATTGTATTGTTTGATATTGTCCCCTTTTGCGAAAATATAAATTTGTGTCAGTCCTAAAACTTTTGGCCATGACTGTATAACTATACTACAAATTAAATGGTAACTGCCAAATTGTTAGATAATCATGAAAGTGACAAAAGAGAAAATTTTTAAGGGGCTATTTCCAAGATCCTTGATAACTGTACTAATAAATACATCATTGTATTTATTAGTACAGTTATTTAACTACCCGGATATTAACTGGGAAACAGAGACCTGCGAAACCCATAAAGGCAACAGGTTTCTGCTAGTAACCAAGAAAAATTAATTTTCACAATTGATGCAGAATGCAACCAGAGGAGCAGCAATTTTAGACCCAATACTATCTAATAGACCTGACAGAATAACAAATCTGCAGGTTGTCGGTCATCTAGGAAATAGCGACCACAATATTATACAGTTTCACTGGTCTTTTGCTGAGGGGACTTGTCAGGGAGTCACAAAAACACTGAACTTTAGGAAGCAAAGTGTGACCAGCTTAGAGATGTCCTTAATCTGGTTGACTGGGACAATGTCCTCAGAAATAAGAATACAGATAATAAATTGGAAATATTTAAGAACATCCTTAATAGGATTTATACTTTGTGGGAATAAAAGGACAAGAAATAGGAAAAACCCAATGTGGCTAAACAAAGAAGTAAGAGGGACAATTAACAGTAAAAAGAAAGCATTTAAGCTACTAAAGAAGGATGGCACCGTTGAAGCTCTAAAAAACTATAGGTAGAAAAATACTTTATCTAAAAAACTAATTAAAGCTGCAAAAAGGAAACAGAAAAGCACATTGCTAAGGGGAGTAAAACCAATTCCAAACTGTTCTTCAACTATATCAATAGTAAAAGAATCAAAAGTGGAAGTGTAGGCCTCTTAAAAAATTGTGAGGAAAGAATGATTGCAGATGACGAGGAAAAGGCTAATATATTAAACAGCAATAATGACGAATGGAGATAATGGCACAAGTGTTCCTTGTTTTTTCTGCAGCGAATAAGACAATTACCACTAAACTGTCAGAGGGGGATTAATTATAAAAGTATACATTCGCACTGATAAACCTAAATCAAGTTGAAGTTTGACCTGAAAATAATGTGAACTGGAGGAGAGGGTAAAAAAGAATGAGATGCTGCAGTCCATGTATCTATTCAAACTAGTCGATAGTAACTTGTAGACTGTATGGTCTGAACGAGAAGTTTAGCAGGGCTGTGGTGCTGTACTTGATGTGTCTGTTCACACTAATGAAAAAAAAAAATTCTAATAAATTTTATTATTTACAATGTTTGTAAAAGATGCCCCATTATATAATATTACACAAATAACTGGGTAGTAATGTTGGAGGACACCTGGAATAAAACAGTTTCAAATGACAAAAAGAGGGTTAAAAGTAAAGGACTATAATATCCCTTCACATGGCCTAAACAATATATTACGTAGCTGGGAGTAAAATTGGGAAGAACAAATGAAGATCTCTTATGATTAAATATTCCACCTCTGAATTCATCAGTAGAGTCATCCATAAAAACATGGAAAGACTCATATATCTCATGGATGGGGAGGAAAAATTTATTGAAGAGTTTGATCCTTCCAAAGTTTTTGTATATCTTTCAAATGCTTCCTATAAACATTTCTAAATCCTGCCTCGACAAAATCAACTCAATATTCCGTAGATATATATGGAAGGGACAAAAACCCCGTCTAGCTTATAGGACTCATACCTTGCCAAAACATAGAGGAGGAATGGGAGCCCCAGATATACTCATAGAATCATAGAATCATAGAATGGTAGAGTTGGAAGGGACCTCCTGGGCCTTCTGGTCCAACCCCCTGCTCAAAGCAGGATTCTCTAAATCATCCCAGACAGATGTCTATCCAGCCTCTGTTTGAAGACTTCCATTGAAGGAGAACTCACCACCTCTTGTGGCAGTCTGTTCCACTCATTGATCACCCTAACTATCAAAAAGTTTTTTCTAATATCTAATCTGTGTCTCCTCCCATTCAGTTTCATCCCATTGCTTCTAGTCTTTCCTTGTGCAAATGAGAATAAAGATGATCCTTCTACAATGTGACAGCCCTTGAGATATTTGTAGACAGCTATTAAGTCTCCTCTCAGTCTTCTTTTTTGCAAGCTAAACATTCCCAAATCCTGCAACCGTTCCTCATAGGACATGGTTTGCAGACCGGTCACCATTCTGGTGGCTCTTCTCTGAACTTGCTCCAGTTTGTTGATGTCTTTTTTAAAATGTGGTGCCCAAAACTGGACACAGTATTCCAGATGAGGTCTGACCAAAGAGGAGTAGAAGGCAATAATGACCTCACGTGATCTAGACTGTATGCTTCTGTTGATACATCCTAGAATTGCATTTGCCTTTTTTGCTGCTGCATCACACTGTTGACTCATGTTAAGTCTGTGATCAATTAGTATACCCAAGTCTTTTTCACATGTGCTGTTACTTAGCCCTATTCCTCCCATTTTGTATATGCTTTTTTCATTTTTATTGCCCAGATGTAGTACTTTGCATTTTTCCCTGTTAAAATCCATTCTGTTAGTTGCTGCCCACTGCTCCAGTTTATGTATATCTTTTTGAATCCTCTCTCTCTCTTCTCTAGTATTAGCTACCCCTCCTAGCTTTGTGTCATCAGCAAATTTGATCAGTTTACCCTCAATTCCTTCATCTAAATCATTGATAAAGATGTTGAACAATACAGGGCCCAAAACAGAGCCTTGTGGTACCCCACTTGAGACATTCTTCCAACTGGATGTGCAGCCATTTACAACCACTCTTTGGGTCCGATCACTAAGCCAGTTATGAATCCACCTAACAGTTGCCTTGTCCATTCCATACTTAGTCATTTTTTCAATAAGGATTGTGTGAGATACTTTGTCAAATGCTTTGCTGAAGTCAAGATATACTATATCTACAGCATTTCCCTGATCCACCCAGTCAGTGATTCTGTCATAGAAGGAAATTAAGTTAGTCTGACATGACTTATTAGTTACAAACCCATGCTGACTCTGTTTAATCACTTCATTCTTATCCAGGTACTTGCATACATGTTCTTTAATAATTTGTTCAAAGATCTTTCCTGGTATAGAAGTCAGACTCACCGGCCTGTAGTTCCCTGGGTCCACCTTCTTCCCCTTTTTGAAGATAGGAACAACATTTGCTCTTCTCCAGTCTTCTGGGACTTCTCCTGTTCTCCAAGAATTTTCAAAGATTATGGACAGTGGTTCAAGAATTTCTTCTGCTATCTCCTTCAGTACCCTGGGGTGTAATTCATCTGGACCTGGAGACTTGAATTCATTTATGTTAGCTAAGTGTTTCCTCACTGTCTTTCTGTTTATAGATATTCTGGATTCTTCTCTTTAATAGGACAGTGAAGATCAGTTGATGTTACATTTCCTTTCTGAGAGAAAACAGATGCAAAATAGGAATTTAAAAGTTCAGCCTTCTCAACATCCTGACTTACCATTTCATCATTTTCATCCTGTAAAAATCCTATAGCATCTTTGACTTTTCTTTTACTTTTGACGTATCCCCAAAATCCTTTTTTGTTGCTTTTGACGTCACTTGCAAGCCTTAATTCATTGTCAGCTTTAGATAATCTGATTTGTGCCCTGCAGGTTCTGCAGACGGCATTATATTCTTCTTTAGATATGCCTCCCTCTTTCCATTTGATAAACATTTCTTTCTTCCTTTTTAGCATGTGTTTAAGTTCTATGTTCATCCATCCTGGTTTCCTTAAATGCTTCCCATTCTTCCCTCTTTTCGGAATTGTTAACGATTGTGCTTTGAGAATCTCATTTTTCAAGATTTTCCATCCTTCCTGGACATTTTTGTCCTTAAGGATATCCAGCCATTGGATCCCTCCAATTCTCTTTCTAAGTTCCTTAAAATCTGCCTTTCAGCTGCAGATGAAGGAAGAGAGCCACAGTATTCATTACTGATGGGTAGGCGGAGCCCCAGATCAGGATGTTACCTCAGATCAAAAGAGTGATGACTGGCTGGCCCCTCCAGCTCGGGCTCCTCCTACTCAGCTCCAGTCTAAGATTTGAGGTCCAGAGGATGGTCGCTGCTAATGCAGCTCCTCAGAAGATTTTATTATTTTAATATTCGGACAGGAGACTTGGATCACTAGTTGGTCTAGAGGTCTCAGGGGTATCAGCGCTGCTGTACCCCAACCTCTCCCTTGGCGGATCTGTATTTACTCAAAGTCCCTGCAGAATCCTTGCCGGCCCTGGGGATGAGGAGAGCTTCTCTGGCGGGAACGCAAACCACACGTGCGGTCACTGCGTTCTTCGCCCTGGGGGGAAGCATGGGCACTGCGCCAGAAACCCCTGAGGGTCCCTGTGGCGCCTTGGCTGGTGAGTACTCCACACAAATTTTAATAATAATTATGTGTGAGTGCTTTAGCGTCTGAATGAGCAGCGCTATTACTAATGTCAGTATGCTTCAGCGCTGCTGTGACAGCGTTACTACATGTATGTCAGTATGCTTCAGCGCTGCTGTGACAGCGCTACTACATGTAATGTCAGTATGCTTCAGCGCTGCTGTGACAGCGCTACTACATGTAATGTCAGTATGCTTCAGCGCTGCTGTGACAGCGCTACTACATGTAATGTCAGTATGCTTCAGCGCTGCTGTGACAGCGCTGTTACAAGAAGATGTGGTGATTTTTTGTCCGCAGGCAGATAGCTGCAGGACAGAGAGGGAGCAGGAGCGGGGAGAGTTCGCGCTCATTATTTGAGCTAGCAGGGGGCGTGGCCTATCTATCCCGGTCTTTTGAGCAGGAAGACGCGCGCTCTGGCTTTTCTCCTGCGACCCCCTCACTGTGGCGGCCATTACTCAGGCTCCTGGGCTCCTCGGACCGCTCCTCTCCTCATAAGACACCACGGCCAGCTGGGTGAGTGCGGATTCCTCACCCCGCAGCGCAGCGATCGCTATCCTGCAGCTGCAGTCTCATCAGAGACATAAAAATTGGCTGGGGCTCACAAATATATATATATTTTGGTGAGTTTGCAATATTAACCCCTTTGAGGGTTATTTCTACCAGCTAAATTTGCTGACTGAATACCGCTGGGGTAACTCTGCTTGGTGGAGCGTTAACCCTTCAGCGTTTGGAAAAAAAAAAAAAAAAAAAACCGCATAGTTTTTTGCTGGTATTACCGCTTTGACCTGCTCATACAGGTGAGACATGTCTGAACAGAGTTCAGATGCCGCGGATCACGTCCCAGTGCCATTGCGGCAATCAGATACGCAGACCTCCACAGCGTCTAGCGCTGCGGTCGACAGCGGTGGAAAATTGGATGATATCGCTCGATCGATTAATAACTTATCTGACCTTTTAGGTCAATATGTGTCTGCTAATTCCTCTCAGAGGAAGCGACGCAGGCCGTTACCGGCCTCTACACGGAGCGAGTCAGATGTATCTGATATTGGGCAGAGTTCCCCTTTAAATTCGGATGGAGAAATATCCGATTCAGATGCGGACGAGCCGCAGGGCGTTCCTCTATGACGAAGCGTACGGAGGCATTAATTGAAGCCATGAGAGATATACTACAGTTACCGGAGGAGGTAACTAGTCGTCCTGGTAAATCAGCACGCATGTTCCAGGAGTCCCGTGCTTCGCGCACAACATTGCCAGCTCTGGATGAGCTTAATGGTGTAATAGAGGAGGAACGTCTATGTCCAGATAAGCGTTTTCATGGAACGCATTTCTTTGATACACTTTATCCTTGCTCTACGGAGTTAAAGGCTAATTGGACTTCTGCTCCTGAAGTGGATGTGTCTTTGTCTCAGCTTAGTAAATCCTCTCTACTCCCTATTAAGGGAAAAGCGAGCTTACAGGAGCCTTTGGATAGAAAGGCAGAATTGGCGGCAAAAGCAAGCTATGAGGTTGCGGGTCATGGATTTCGAGCAGTGCTAGGATCCATGTGTGCTGCTAGAGCTTCTCTAAGCTGGTTGGCACGTCTGAAGACGGAGTTGCAAAATGAATCTCCGTTATCTGAGATACGGGAAACTTGTGAATGGTTAGAAACGGCAGCCTGTTATATCTTTGATGCCGGTCTGGATACGGCATCTCTGCTGGCCAAAGCGCAAGCTTCAGCGGTCACAGTCAGAAGAGCTTTATGGCTCAGACAGTGGGCCGGGGACGCAATTTCCAAACAAGGGTTGTTGGCCTTACCTTACAAGGGTGGCCATCTTTTTGGATCCGACCTCACAGAGCTGATTTCCAAGGCTAAGGCGAAGGAATCAGCATTACCACAGCGAAGGGCCATGGCCTCGGTGTCCAGTAAGCCTGGTGTTTATAGTGGTCGGCGGTCCTTTCGGGGCCGAGGACGATCTAGTCACTCCTCGTGGGGATCGGGTCGTCCTTCTTTCTCAGGAAAGAAATCCTCTCAGAAAACTCGTACTCCCTGGAAGCAGAGTTTCCGCCAGAACAAGCGGGAACTTGACAAGAAACCCGCAAAGTCGGATTGACGCCAGGGGTCCACTCGAGGATTCTCGAGTGGGGGGTCGCCTGCTTCTTTTCAAGGAGACTTGGATGGCTCGCGTTCCAGATTCCTGGGTAACGCGGATAGTGTCGGCAGGCTATTTCATAGAGTTTGCTTCTCAACCCCCAAATGTTTTTTGTCAATCTCGCGTTCCGTCGGAACCCGAGCTTGTTGTCGCTCTACAGCGAGAGGTCGAATCGCTACTACAAAAGGGTGTAGTGATACCGGTTCCGTCAGAGGACCGAGGGAAAGGTTTTTATTCCAACCTTTTTATAGTTCCCAAAAAGGAGAACAAATTTCGCCCGATTCTGGATCTCAAGCGTTTAAACCGGCATGTCCATGCCCGGAAATTTCGCATGGAGTCGCTTCGTTCCGTTGTGGCAGCTCTGTCACAGAACGATTTTCTGGTGTCAATCGACATTCGCGACGCCTATTTGCATATTCCCATCGGAAAGGCTCATCAGCGCTTTCTTCGATTTGCCATAGGTCAGAGTCATTACCAGTTCGTGGCTCTGCCGTTCGGCTTAGCCTCAGCGCCAAGGGTCTTTACAAAAATTCTGGCGCCCCTCATGGCACTCCTTCGAAGACAGGGGATTACGATTCTCCCTTATCTGGACGATCTTTTGATCGTGGCTTCCTCGGAGGAGGAGGCGTTGACGGCTCGGGATTTGTCTCTTCAGTTTCTGAAAGACTTCGGTTGGCTGGTCAATTGGGAGAAGTCGTCCCTGGAACCATCGAGGATAATTCTCTTTTTGGGAATGCATCTCGACACGTTTCGGTCGGTAGTTTCCCTACCACCAGACAAACAGTCATGTCTTCTTCGACATGTACAGATTATGACATCCTCAACGGCAATGTCCCTACGGAAGTGTATGCGTCTTCTGGGTCTGATGGTGGCGTCCATGGAGGCAATTCCTTTTGCCCAGTTCCATTCCAGGACTCTCCAAAGGTTCATCTTGAGTCGATGGAACCAGTTGCAATCGCTGGATTGCAGTGTCACCATTCCTCGCGCGGTGCGGGATTCTCTAGAATGGTGGTTACGTCCAGGGGCTTTCTCCCTGGGGAAGTCTTTCCTCCCTCTGAAGTGGTCAGTTATAACCACCGATGCCAGCCTGTCGGGCTGGGGGGGTGTTTGGAACAATCTCTGGATTCAGGGGGTATGGTCATCGGAAGAGTCTTTTCTTCCGATCAACATCCTGGAATTGAGGGCGATTTTCCTTTGCCTCCAACATTGGACGGTCCCTTTGAGCGGTCTGCCAGTCCGAGTGCAGACAGACAATGCGACGGCTGTCGCGTATATCAATCACCAAGGTGGGACAAAGAGTTCCAGACTCATGGTGGAGGTGTCCCGAATTCTGATTTGGGCAGAGGCCAGTGTACCAGCCATTTCGGCGATTCACATTCCAGGGGTTCAGAATATTACAGCGGACTTTCTCAGTCGCAGAAGGATGGATTCCGGGGAGTGGAGCCTCCACCCGGAAGTCTTTGCACTACTGTGCTCTCGCTGGGGAACCCCCCAAGTGGATTTGATGGCATCCAGGTCCAATGCCAAGTTACCGACATTCATGTCCAGGTACAAGGACCCGAAGGCGGTGGCGGTGGATGCTCTAGTGGCTCAGTGGGATCAGTTCGAGCTGATCTATGTATTCCCGCCGATATCCTTACTTCCTCTAGTGCTGCGTCGGATCAGACTAGAGAGAATTCCAGCTATTCTGATAGCTCCAGACTGGCCAAGAAGGGTGTGGTTCTCGACAATAATGTCGCTGTTGGCGGCACCTCCGTTTCCACTCCCTCTTCAACCGGACTTGTTGACTCAGGGGCCCGTTTGTCATCCGGACTTGATGTCCCTGCGTTTGACGGCGTGGCTCTTGAGACCGAAATCTTGACCCGTAGAGGTTTTTCAGCCGAGGTCATTGCTACCCTTCGTGCTGCAAGATGTCCGGCTACTTCTAGGATTTACCACAAAATTTGGGAAACCTTCTTTTCGTGGTGTTTGGGTCTTCTCGGAACCCGAGAAAATTTTCCATTCCCAACCTGTTGGCTTTTCTGCAGCATGGGCTAGACAAGGGTTTGGCAGTTAGCACTCTGAAAGGTCAGATTTCTGCTCTGTCCTTATTGTTCCGGAGAACCATTGCTTCGAATAGAGACGTGCTCTCCTTTTTCCGAGGTATCTCTCGTAAGTTTCCGCCGCGGAAGGCACCCGTGTCTCCTTGGCGGCTCAACCTTGTTTTGGAGGCTCTTCAGCATAAACCTTTTGAACCTATGGTTTCTGCTAGCCTTTCTTTACTTTCTTGGAAGGTGGCTTTCCTTGTTGCAGTCACTTCCTTGAGGAGAGTTTCTGAATTGGCAGCTCTTTCTTGTTCGCCTCCTTTTCTGGAGTTTTTTCCGGATCGTGTAG
This sequence comes from Oophaga sylvatica, assembly GCA_033576555.1. Classification (NCBI taxonomy): domain Eukaryota; kingdom Metazoa; phylum Chordata; class Amphibia; order Anura; family Dendrobatidae; genus Oophaga; species Oophaga sylvatica. Next base: position 537,135,321 of record JARQOD010000003.1, on the reverse strand, counting down.
TGCTTCGCACTCGGGGTGATTTTTTGCCTAAAGTGGTGTCACAATTTCATGTTAACCAGGATATTGTGTTGCCTTCACTCTGTCCGGATCCGAAGAATACGAAAGAGCGAGATTTACACACATTGGATTTAGTGCGGGCCTTGAAGTTTTATCTATCTATTACTCAAGGTTTTCGTAAGACGGACTCCCTGTTTGTGGTTCCGGCAGGTCGTCGGCGTGGTCAACGAGCTTCCAAGGGTTCTATAGCTCGTTGGATCCGGTCAGCTATTTTGGAAGCTTACCGTCTTCGGGGTGAATCTTGCCCGATTAAGATTCGAGCCCATTCCACGAGAGCTCTGGCTTCATCGTGGGCTTTTCATCAAGGTGCTTCGGCAGTGCAGCTTTGCCGAGCGGCGACTTGGCGCTCTGTCCACACGTTTACAAGGTTTTATAAAGTGGACGTCAGTGCTTCCGCTGATGCAGCCCTCGGACGTAGGGTCCTGCAGGCAGCTGTAGTTTAAAGTTCTGGATGAACTTGTGTTTAACGCTGGTTGCGCTTTGTTGTTAAGGTTGTTGGGTTTCTGCCTTTTGTTGGTTTTTTCCCACCCTTATTTTTGAACTGCTTTGGGACGTCCCATCAGTAATGAATACTGTGGCTCTCTTCCTTCATCTGCAGCTGAAACACGGATTTTGGTAAAGACTTACCTGTAAAATCCTTTTCAGCGAAGGAAGGAAGAGAGACACAGCACCCTCCCACGGCAGAAGTGTGTTGATGTTTTCAGATGCAGCGCGACCCTTATCTGATAGCGATTATCTGGGCTGAGGTCAGCGCGCTAAGGCTCTGTTCCAGCATCGCCAGCTCATCGCAGTAGTCAGGTTCCGTGAGTAGTACCTGGAACTCTGTGGTTTTTGGCTTTCTTTGCATGCATAACCTGTATCCTTGTGTTTTTTCTCTGAAGTTCCTTCAGAAGGGGTTATGTTGCTCCGCTGGTGATCTTGGCTCTTTTCCTAAAAGCTTTGGTACGACTGGAGCTGAGTAGGAGGAGCCCGAGCTGGAGGGGCCAGCCAGTCATCACTCTTTTGATCTGAGGTAACATCCTGATCTGGGGCTCCGCCTACCCATCAGTAATGAATACTGTGTCTCTCTTCCTTCCTTCGCTGAAAAGGATTTTACAGGTAAGTCTTTACCAAAATCCGTGTTTTTGAAATCTAACCTTGACGTCTGAGTCTTCACAGGTCTTCCTCCTCTTGTTATCCAAAATTCTAAAATAGCATGGTCACTACCTCCTAGAGTCCCAGCCACTCTTACCTCCTCCACCATTTCCTCCCTGTTTATGAGGATTAGATCCAAGGTAGCAGATCCCCTTGTTTTCTCCATTACCTTTTGGAAGATAAAGTTGTCAGCAAGAGAGGATAAGAATTTCCTGGACCTGTTAGTTTTGCCTGAGAGAGATTCCCAACAAATGTCTGGATAGTTGAAATCTCCCATGACCACTATGTCATATTTTTTGGAGAACTTGGCCATTTGATGCACAAAGAGTTCATCCATATCTTCAGCTTGCACAGGCGGCCTGTAGTAAATGCCTACAATGGTGTCCTTTCCATTGTTCTGTCCTTGTATTCTTACCCAGTTTCCACAGAACTCCCAGTCTCTGAAGCGTCAATCTCTGTGCAGATATACGCTTTTCTAACATACAATGCAACACCTCCTCCTCGTTTATCAAGTCTGTTTCTTGCAAATAAGTTGTATCCTTCTAGCCTTGTATTCCAATCATGTGTATCGTCCCACCAAGTCTCAGTGATTCCAATGACATTATATTTCTTCTCCTGCGTTAGTAGCTCCAGTTCTCCTTGTTTGTTGCCCATGCTTTGTGCATTCGTATAGAAACACTTTAGTTTGTGATTGGTTTCTCTTCCTTCAATATTTTTATTATGTAAATTTTTTTGTCTTTGTTCTTCCCCTTCACTTCTAATAGCAGAAATCTCAATAGTATTTGTCAAGTGTATGGCTTTTGCTGGCGTTTTGCTTCCCTTCCCACATTGTTCTAGTTTAAAGCTCTCCTGATGAGTGTAGCAAGGCGACTTCCAAATACATGTTTTCCAGTCTTCGTAAGGTGCACCCCATCTCTAGCAAGTAGTCCATCGTATAGGTAATTCACTCCGTGATACAGAAATCCAAATCCTTGCTGACGGCACCATCGACGTAGCCAGTTGTTCACCTGCAGAATCTTATTCCACCTCCTTGTTCCATGGCCATCCACTGGGAGGATGGAAGAGAAGACCACCTGCGCTCCCAGTTCTTTCACTTTCTTACCTAAGTTTTCAAAGTCACTGCAGATGGTTTCCAGGTCGTTTCTAGCGGTGTCATTTGTCCCCACATGTATTAGCAGGAATGGGTAGTCATCTTTAGGTCTGAAGAGTCCTGATATCCTGTCAGACACATCTTTAATTTTTGCACCTGGAAGACAGCACATTTCTCTTGAGGTTATATCCGGTCTGCAGATAGCGGCCTCTGTTCCTGTCAACAGGGAATCACCCATGACAACAACTCTCCATTTCTTCTTCACAACAGTTTTCTTTCTCCATTCAGGAGGACTCTGAGGGCGTACAAGGTTGTTTGTGGGCAAAGTCTTATCCTGATTAGAGTTGAGCGATACTTTCCGATATGCTAAAGTATCGGAATCGGAATGGTATCGCCGATATCACTAAAATATCGGCGATACCCGATACCGATACCGGAAGTCCCATGTAAGTCTATGGGAACAAAATATCGCAACTAAAAAAACCCCATTCTTTCCTTGTAAACACTAAATATACACACATAGAATACATATATATATATATACATGTCATTGTGACATATATATATACATATATGTATAGTTTATACACTTCTACATAGTAAAATATCCTTTGATTCAATTGCCGGGTAAAGCCGGCTTCAGTGAAAAGACAGAAGCACCCGACATGAAATGACACTTGGTGTACATAGGGTTAAACATTTCTTTTCATGTCCTTTGCTATCTAATTTGCACAAACAATTAAATCAGAATATGTGTGCAAAATTTCACACCTGTAGGGGTTAATTAAAGGTGTAAATTCGTTGTAAAAAAAACGGACTTTTTTGCTACGAATTTACACCTTTAATTAACCCCTAGAGGTGTGAAATTTTGCACACATAGTCTGATTTAATTGTTTGTGCAAATTAGATAGCAAAGGACATGAAAAGACATGGTTAACCCTATGTACACCAAGTGTCATTTCATGTCGGGTCACCCGACATGAAATGACACTTGGTGTACATAGGGTTAAACATTTCTTTTCATGTCCTTTGCTATCTAATTTGCACAAACAATTAAATCAGACTATGTGTGCAAAATTTCACACCTGTAGGGGTTAATTAAAGGTGTAAATTCGTTGTAAAAAAACGGACTTTTTTGCTACGAATTTACACCTTTAATTAACCCCTAGAGGTGTGAAATTTTGCACACATAGTCTGATTTAATTGTTTGTGCAAATTAGATAGCAAAGGACATGAAAAGACATGGTTAACCCTATGTACACCAAGTGTCATTTCATGTCGGGTTCTGCATTTTCACAAAAGCCGGCAATTGAATTAGCGGCTATTATACTATGTAGAAGTGTATGAACTACAAATATAAATATATATATATATGTGTCACAAATTCAATGACATGTATATATATATATGAGGTGTAAAATTGCTGAAAAAAAATGCGTGGGCTCCCGCCCTATTGTCGCAACCAGACAGACAAAGCCAGTGAGTGGGGGCAGATAATAATAGCCCGAGAGGGACCATTATTTTTGCCCCCCCCTGGCTACTAACATCTGCCCCCAGACACCCCAGGAAAGACAAATCTATAATTAGATTCACCCTTTCTGGCACTTTGCCCGTCTATTCCCATTGCCCTGTAGCGGTGGCGAATGGGTTAATATGGGGTTAAAGCCACCTTGCTATTGAAAGGTGACCTTAAGCCAGGTTAATAATTGAGAGCTGTCAATTAGACAACTATCAATTATTAATCCTATTGCATGAAATAAAATAAAACACACACACTTTAATTAAAAATCATTTTAATGAAATAAAGACACATGTTTTTGACCATCTTTTATTTTACTGCAAAAACCATTTCCTGTAATAAAAATAAAATAAAAAAGCAAAATTATTCTTACCTATCCCATGAACAGTCAGGTCCCACGGTGTAATCCTGCAGAAAGGGTTAATGTTTACTGCAGGGACCGCAGCTAATGCTGCAGCCTCACAGTAAACCCCAAATGAATGAGTTCCTCTCCTGCCTGACAGGAGAGTAAAGGCTGGGTGTCACATAACGATACACCAGCGATCCCGACAACGATATGCACTTGTCAGGATCGCTGGTGTATCGCTACATGATCGCTGCTGAGCTGCCAAACAGGCAGCTCAGGCAGCGATCTGGGACAGCGACACTGCGGGTAACATCGCTTAAGGGCCCGTCTCACATAGCGATATCGCTACCGAGATCGCTGCTGAGTCACTAGTTTTGTGACGCAGCAGCGAGCTCACCAGCGATATCGCTGTGTGTGACATTCAGCGACGATCAGCCCCCCTGCCGGGTATCGCTGATCGTCGCAGAAATGTCAGGACCTTTTTTTGATCGCTGGTTTCCCTCTGACAGGCACGCATCGCTGCGTGTGACAGGCGGGAAACCAGCGATCAAAGGTCCTGACATTTCAGCGACGATCAGCGATACCCGGCAGGGGGGCTGATCGTCGCTGAATGTCACACACAGCGATATCGCTGGTGAGCTCGCTGCTGCGTCACAAAACTAGTGACTCAGCAGCGATCTCGGTAGCGATATCGCTATGTGAGACGGGCCCTTAAGTGGAAAGCTTAATTGATTGCTTTCCACTTTCACTTCAGGTCAGCCAGGGACACAATCAGTGACGTCAGAGGGAACTGATTAACAAAAAATAGGGGATCCCCTCGAAAAAAATTAGCGTGGGGTCCCCCCTATTTTTGTTAACCAGCCAGATGAAGCAGACTGCTGAGGCCTGGTTTTTCAGGCTGGTAAGGATCCAATATCCATGGACCTTGCAAGCCTGATAATACCAGGCCACAGCAGTCTGCTTAGTTTGGCTGGTTAACAAAAATAGGGGATCCCCTCGAAAAAAAAAACGGCGTGGGGATCCCCCCTATTTTTGTTAACCAGCCAAGTAAAATGCAGACTGCTGCGGCCTGGTATTAAAAGACTGTCAAGGCCCATGGATTTTGGCCCTCAACAGCCTGATAATACCAGGCTACAGCAGCCCCACATTTGGCGCATCAAAAGATGTGCCAATTGTGGCACTTTACCCGGCTCTTCCCACTTGCCCTGTAGCGGTGGCAAGCGGGGTAATAAGGGGTTATTGTCACCGTTGATTGCACGGTGACAATAAGCCCGGTTAATAATGGAGAGGTGTCAATAAGACACCGATCCATTATTAATCCCAAAGTTATTAAATGTGTAAAAAAAAGACAAAGCAAGAAAAAAGTATTTTAATGAAATAAAAGAGACAACACAGTTTTCATTTCTTTTATTACTCTCTCATTCCTGCGACGCCATCGATCTCCTGTAAAAAAAGAAAAAAAAACAAACCAACAGTATACCACCTGTCCGACGCAGTCCATAGTAACGATTGTCCCACGACGATCCAACTCTGCTACATCGCAATGACAGGCAGAGCCTGTCATTGCAACGCAGCACAGCTGATTACCTGCTTCCCCGGCGGTGACGTCATCGGACTGACTGCTTTACGGCCGGGATTACCCAGCAGTCACTGCAGTTATCGCGAGAAACCCGATATTTGCAGTATCGGAATGCTCAACACTAATCCTGATGTATTTCTTCATCGTTCTCCTGTGTAAGAGCCTGGTATTGGTTCCTGAGCAGAATTGGTGCTGACTGCCTCCTGATCCTCCTGCTTTTCTGGGTCACATGCTTCCATTCCTCTGTTTCTTCAGTTGCACTTCGAATTTTTTCTCTTTATGTACCATGAAGAGATAATTCTGCTCAGTCTAAGAACTCTTCACCTTCCTTAATGGTCTTCAATGTAGATAACCTCTCTTCCAGATTTTGCAACTTTTCCTCCAACAGGGACACAAGCTTGCATTTCTGGCATGTGAAGTTTGGCTTTTCCACTGGTAAGTCTATGAACATGTAGCAAGAAATGCAGCTTACCACATGGCTCCTAGCCTCTTCCATGTTCTTATTGTTCAAGAGATAATCAAGCGGTGAAATATAAGCCAAAACTAGCGGCGCGCGGTTTACTGATGTCCTCCTTTCAGCTGCAACAGCCAAAATCCAGTGTTCCTTGAGCTCGCGGAGACTCTTCACTTATCCCAGAAGGCACTGGGAATATGCAAATTATCTCCTCGGGACTCCTCCCCTGGTGTACTGATGTCCTCCATTCAGCTGCAACAGCCAAAATCCAGTGTTCCTTGAGCTCGCGGAGACTCTTCACTTATCCCAGAAGGCACTGGGAATATGCAAATTATCTCCTCGGTAGGGTTGAGCATTCCGATACTGCAAATATCGGGTATCGGCCGATATTGGCTGTATCGGAATTCCGATTCCGAGTTCCGATATTTTCGTCATATCGGATACCGGAATCGGGATTGTCACTGTCACTGTCAGTGTCCGTCGGTCGGGTCTGACAGGAGTCAGCGGCACTTACCTGGCAGAAGATCTCCGGCGGTCACGTCCTGGACTGCTTGATGGCCGCAATCTTCTTTCCCCGGCGGTCACATGCAGTTTCTCGCGATAACTGCAGTGACTGCTGGGTAATCCCGGCCGTAAAGCAGTCAGTCCGATGACGTCACCGCCGGGGAAGCAGATAATCAGCTGTGCTGCGTCGCGATGACAGGCTCTGCCTGTCATTGCGATGTAGCAGAGTTGGATCGTCGTGGGACTGTCGTTATGGACTGCGTCGGACAGGTGGTATACTGTTGGTTTTTTTTTTTTTCTTTTTTTACAGGAGATCGATGGCGTCGCAGGAATGAGAGTACAATAAAAGAAATGAAAACTGTGTTGTCTCTTTTATTTCATTAAAAGACTTTTTTCTTGCTTTGTCTTTTTTTTAAACATTTAAAAACTTTGGGATTAATAATGGATCGGTGTCTTATTGACACCTCTCCATTATTAACCGGGCTTATTGTCACCGTGCAATCAACGGTGACATTAACCCCTTATTACCCCGCTTGCCACCGCTACAGGGCAAGTGGGAAGAGCCGGGTAAAGTGCCACAATTGGCACATCTTTTGATGCGCCAAATGTGGGGCTGCTGTAGCCTGGTATTATCAGGCTGTTGAGGGCCAAAATCCATGGGCCTTGACAGTCTTTTAATACCAGGCCGCAGCAGTCTGCATTTTACTTGGCTGGTTAACAAAAATAGGGGGGATCCCCACGCCGTTTTTTTTTCGAGGGGATCCCCTATTTTTGTTAACCAGCCAAGCTAAGCAGACTGCTGTGGCCTGGTATTATTAGGCTGGCTAGGTCCATGGATATTGGATCCTTACCAGCCTGAAAAACCAGGCCTCAGCGGTCTGCTTCATCTGGCTGGTTAACAAAAATAGGGGGGACCCCACGCCAATTTTTTTCGAGGGGATCCCCTATTTTTGTTAATCAGCCAAGATATGCAGACTGCTGTGGCCTGGTATTATCAGGCTGGCAAGGTCCATGGATCTTGGCTCCTTAACAGCCTGAAAATCCAGGCCTCAGCGGTCTGCTTCATCTGGCTGGTTAACAAAAATAGGGGGGACCCCACGCCAATTTTTTTCGAGGGGATCCCCTATTTTTGTTAATCAGCCAAGATATGCAGACTGCTGTGGCCTAGTATTATCAGGCTGGCAAGGTCCATGGATCTTGGCTCCTTAACAGCCTGAAAATCCAGGCCTCAGCGGTCTGCTTCATCTGGCTGGTTAACAAAAATAGGGGGGACCCCACGCCATTTTTTTTTGAGGGGATCCCCTATTTTTGTTAATCAGCCAAGATATGCAGACTGCTGTGGCCTAGTATTATCAGGCTGGCAAGGTCCATGGATCTTGGCTCCTTAACAGCCTGAAAATCCAGGCCTCAGCGGTCTGCTTCATCTGGCTGGTTAACAAAAATAGGGGGGACCCCACGCCATTTTTTTTTCGAAGGGAACCCTTATTTTTGTTAATCAGTTCCCTCTGACGTCACTGATGGTGTCCCTGGCTGACCTGAAGTGAAAGTGGAAAGCAATCAATTAAGCTTTCCACTTAAGGGCCCGTCTCACATAGCGATATCGCTACCGAGATCGCTGCTGAGTCACTAGTTTTGTGACGCAGCAGCGAGCTCACCAGCGATATCGCTGTGTGTGACATTCAGTGACGATCAGCCCCCCTGCCGGGTATCGCTGATCGTCGCTGAAATGTCAGGACCTTTTTTTGATCGCTGGTTTCCCGCTGACAGGCACACATCGCTGCGTGTGACAGGCGGGAGACCAGCGATCCGCTGGTAACCAAGGTACACAGCGGGTTTCCAGGCGCGGGGCTGTGCCTAGAAACCCGCTGTGTACCTTGGATACCAGCGCCCTGATGCAGGGAGCTGGTATCCAAGGTACACAGCGGGTTTCCAAGCGCTGCGCGGTGCCTGGAAACCCGCTGTGTACCTTGGTTACCAGCGGATCGCTGGTCTCCCGCCTGTCACACGCAGCGATGCGTGCCTGTCAGAGGGAAACCAGCGATCAAAAAAAGGTCCTGACATTTCTGCGACGATCAGCGATACCCGGCAGGGGGGCTGATCGTCGCTGAATGTCACACACAGCGATATCGCTGGTGAGCTCGCTGCTGCGTCACAAAACTAGTGACTCAGCAGCGATCTCGGTAGCGATATCGCTATGTGAGATGGGCCCTTAAGCGATGTTACCCGCAGTGTCGCTGTCCCAGATCGCTGCCTGAGCTGCCTGTTTGGCAGCTCAGCAGCGATCATGTAGCGATACACCAGCGATCCTGACAAGTGCATATCGTTGTCGGGATCGCTGGTGTATCGTTATGTGACACCCAGCCTTTACTCTCCTGTCAGGCAGGAGAGGAACTCATTCATTTGGGGTTTACTGTGAGGCTGCAGCATTAGCTGCGGTCCCTGCAGTAAACATTAACCCTTTCTGAAGGATTACACCGTGGGACCTGACTGTGCATGGGATAGGTAAGAATAATTTTGCTTTTTTATTTTATTTTTATTACAGGAAATGGTTTTTGCAGTAAAATAAAAGATGGTCAAAAACATGTGTCTTTATTTCATTAAAATTATTTTTAATTAAAGTGTGTGTGTTTTATTTTTATTTCATGCAATAGGATTAATAATTGATAGTTGTCTAATTGACAGCTCTCAATTATTAACCTGGCTTAAGGTCACCTTTCAATAGCAAGGTGGCTTTAACCCCATATTAACCCATTCGCCACCGCTACAGGGCAATGGGAATAGACGGGCAAAGTGCCAGAAAGGGCGAATCTAATTATAGATTTGTCTTTCCTGGGGTGTCTGGGGGCAGATGTTAGTAGCCGGGGGGGGGGCAAAAATAATGGTCCCTCTCTGGGCTATTATTATCTGCCCCCACTCACTGGCTTTGTCTGTCTGGTTGCGAAAATAGGGCGGGAGCCCACGCATTTTTTTTCAGCAATTTTACACCTCATATATATATATATACATGTCATTGAATTTGTTACACATATATATATATATTTATATTGTAGTTCATACACTTCTACATAGTATAATAGCCGCTAATTCAATTGCCGGCTTTTGTGAAAGTGCAGAACCCGACATGAAATGACACTTGGTGTACATAGGGTTAACCATGTCTTTTCATGTCCTTTGCTATCTAATTTGCACAAACAATTAAATCAGTCTATGTGTGCAAAATTTCACACCTGTAGGGGTTAATTAAAGGTGTAAATTCGTAGCAAAAAAGTCTGTTTTTTTACAACGAATTTACACCTTTAATTAACCCCTACAGGTGTGAAATTTTGCACACATAGACTGATTTAATTGTTTGTGCAAATTAGATAGCAAAGGACATGAAAAGACATGGTTAACCCTATGTACACCAAGTGTCATTTCATGTCGGGTGCTTCTGTCTTTTCACTGAAGCCGGCTTTACCCGGCAATTGAATCAGAGGATAATTTACTATGTAGAAGTGTATAAACTATACATATATGTATATATATATATGTCACAATGACATGTATATATATATATGTATTCTATGTGTGTATATTTAGTGTTTACAAGGAAAGAATGGGGTTTTTTTAGTTGCGATATTTTGTTCCCATAGACTTACATGGGACTTCCGGTATCGGTATCGGGTATCGCCGATATTTTAGTGATATCGGCGATACCATTCCGATTCCGATACTTTAGGATATCGGAAAGTATCGCTCAACTCTACTCCTCGGGACTCCTCCCCTGGTTTGAAATACTTTCAAGCGGCAATATTATCCAGAGTAGTTGATTTCCTACAGAGTTCTCGTGACAAACAGTGGATTGAAGTGGAGGAGGCCATGGCCTCCCTACCCCTGAGATCTATTTTCTTGATGGGTATACATGAGAAGCCAGGCATGCCACTGTATAATATACATACTAGAGCAACTCTGAAAATATGGAAAGACAAAATGAACGCCCTGGCCACCCCATCACCTCTGATAAGATTAGCTGATATAATCCCATACTCTTTTTACTCCCGAGGTGTTAATTCTGAAAGACCTGGGTGTTTGGCAAATGTCTCTCTAGATCATCTCCTAGTGGATGGTTCGCTCCCCTCATTACCGGACCTGCAAGAGACACCGGGACTCTCTGGTCTAACATTCATTCAATATGTATCCATTAGAGACCTGCTGAAATGTTACATTCGTACCTCAGACCTCCTACGCCCACTGACTGCATTTGAATCCCTTTGTGCAACTGTCCATAAGCTGAAAAAAATAGTATCTTCTATTTATCAAATACTAATAAACTTAGACAACTGCCCCAAGAGAGCTTTTATTACACTTTGTGAAAGGGACTTGGGCTATAGGTTAACCCCAAATCAAAAATCTCAAATCTACAAACAATCACATGGTTTAACACAATGTGTCAGAGCACAGGAGAACTCTTTTAAAATTGTCACCAAAATAGAGTAGTTTTTGGCAGGCTTGCGCCATGGCTAAATGTTGGAGATGTGGAGACCCTGAGGTTTCATACATCCATATGTGGTGGTCTTGCCCACCTCTCCTGCATTTCTGGCATCTTGCAGAAAAGTTTATTCAAGAAGTATTAAACAAGCCTTTCAAGCTGACACCCGAAATAGCATTGCTTAACTTCCAATTTGGACCTGGACGTAAACACACATCCATTCTAGTGCACAATGTACTGACAGCAGTAAAATTACTAATTCCTGGTTTTTGGAAAACAACAAATGTTCCCTCCATTTCCCAACTATGTGAGAAAATTGATATGCTACGCTCTATGGCCAAGCTAGTTGCCTTTGTAAATGGTTCTCAATCCACACTAGAAAGCGTATGGCACCCTTGGACCAATTTTAGGACCACCCATATAAGTCCTTGCGACTGAAGTTGCATTGTTATAGGATACATCTGAAAATTGATATGACCTGGGCCCTTTCAGCTCCCTCACCCCCTCTCCTCAATCTAATCCCCCCTCTTTTTTTTCTTTCATCTCTTTAATCTTTCTGATTTTAACTTTATCTTATTTTCTTCTCTGGTTAAGATTAAGTATTCACCTAGCATACTCATATGGTTATAATGTATACTTTAACTGTGTCCACAGCAAGTTAACTTCTTTAAGATTCCCTGGGCCTCATATTTACTGAGCCTCTGTGTTAATTGACATCTTCCTAGTTTCTGATATTTCTCTTAGAATTCCTATATAACCAATATCCTGTGTCTATTGTTTGTTAACTGACAGATGTGCTCATACAGGGAATTAGGCCACAGTCTATAGTTCTTTAATTATTATTAACTGCATGTTGCTTAATTGATGCCTAGTTGATCACAGTAAATTTGTTTGTTAAATAATCTTTTTCTCAATAAATAGACTGTTGAAAAGAAAAGTAAAGGACTATAATCACTGCCCATTATTCCATTGGAGGTTATGCAGTATTTAAAACAGAGAACACGGCAGTTCAATGGTGATGGATGAAATGTCCTTAGGATAGAAAAAGCGATATTAGTTAGTCTTTTACCATACAAGGTGGTGCCTTCTCCTGGCACTGGAGGGTCAAAGTGTCTTCCTTGAAGTATTGCCTAGTAGGCAATCAATAGAAAAGGTGCCGGAGAGCTGCCCCAGCCGGTGGCAGCAAAACTCCATGCAATTGAGTTCTGTACCTTCTGTAGTCAGCAGTGGGTCCCGTCACAATATACGGTGCTGCACCTCGATGCTGCGATCGATGTGGTTGGTGTAGGATCCAGTGGCGTTCTCTGTTCCTGTGTGTTCCGCATGCCGGTATGGCAATCGATGTGGCTAGAACAGTACCTGTGTGACGTAATAGACCATGTGATGTCCGCGTGACTTGAATGAGGTATGGATCGTAGTAAGGACCAAACAAACCAAAGCGTTTTGGAAACACGGATTCCTTCCTCAGGGATCATATATTAAGGAAGAAAACGAAGAGGATTCCAGCTTTCATAAAAAAGTATAAATCTTTATTTGATCCAATGAATAAAATATTCAAAAAACGGTGTCCTCCATAATCCAACAAGCGGAAGGAATGCACTGACAGCCATTGCCCTGAATATATATAACACTCAGAGGACACCCTGGACTGAATCCTACTCCTATTAATCCCTTTATTGGAAACACAGGCCTGCTGCTATCAAAGGGACCTCATCATGGCTATAAGTAAACGGATGGAAACTTTTCTTCACTGCTGTACTGTTACACATCATCTGTTATGATTACTATTCTTTGTTTTATTCTTTTCTGCCAATTTCTATGCAAAGATATGAGCCTATAAACTGTGTCATTCTTTTATTTTCTAGAATCACCACAAAAAGGCTGTTGGGATCCATGACTCTGGTTTTATACAGGCTATGATAATCCTTCTGGAATGACTTTGTGGGGAAACTCTCCTGGCTGCACTTGAGGTCATGTGAACCTTCTCTTACCTTCTGCAATATGCAAAATTGTGAAAGCCATATGAGACAATTATTGCAAATTGGATAGCAAATTGTTTTAATTTGCAAAGTTCAGTAAATTTCCAAAAAACTAACACAAATTCAATTTGCATCATAAAGATTGTCCTTCCTGCTTATGAATTTAGGAATTTAGACAATTTGTCGAAATTTCTATTTATACACATTGTAAATACAAAATATTTTTGGATTAATCATTAACTCTCTATTTATAATAATTTATTCATTTATCTTTGCAATGAGATATGAAAACTGAAACACCAGATTTGGTTGAGAGCGTGGATCAAAAAGAATCTAACGGAATAAGAAATCTGGACAGATTAAATGGTGATTAAGGGCCACCTTCTCAAGTTTTCTAATTTTTAATCTTAGCAAATTTAAACATTTTTAAAAGAGTAGAGAAAAGAATAACATACCATTTATATTGACTAGCTTGGCCCGTGCGAAATTTTCGCACATTGGTCGTTGGGGGCGCAGGCAATTTCAGAAAAAGCTGGTCAAATCTAAATGTATTTCATGAGATGATGAACACAGACAGGTATTTATATATTTAGCTTGGTAATACAATGAATTGGTTTGATAAGTAGAGGCCAAAAAATATCTTCCGGTTGAGGTGCCACCTGCAGGTCATTGTGTCTTACTGCAGGTTTATGGAAATAAATGTTTAAACTATATTTAGTGATAAAATTGTGAATGTGTGGTTTGTTTGGCTCTTTTCTTGCTGCCACCTGCAGATAATTTGACCTTTCAAATGGTGTATCATTTGTTTGTGTGGGTGGAGTATGAGCAGAGCAAGTGTGCAATTCAATAGGCAGTGCATGTTTACAAATGTGTTTGCATGTGTGCCTCACCTATAGTGAAGTATGCAATCCTCTAATTTGGCTAAAATAGGCTGGGCAAGCAGTTTGGTAAGCTGGAAAGCCCACAAGGCAAATGTTGGATTTGTTTGTGATGTCTGTAAGAAGCTTTGTGGTAGAGTGCTTTGGGGTACTGTGGTGCCACCAGCTGGTCATTTTCCTTACTGCAGGTTTATGAAAATTAATGTTTAAACTGTTTTTTGTGTTCAAATTGTGGATGTGTGCTTTGTTTGACTATTTTCTTGCTGAAGGGGGCAAGTTTACCTTTCAAATGGTGTATCATTTGTGTGTGTGGGTGCACTATGAACGGAGACACAAAGTAATCACCAAAAAACAGTGTTTTTAAATAATAGAATAGATAATACTGTTTCTTCAAATTGTTAAATTCTGCAAAATAAAGCCTCTGTTGTCATTGTGCACTGTAACATAACATAATAACATAGCTAGCAAGGCTGAAAAAAGACATTTGTCCATCCAGTTCAGCCTGTATTCCATCAGAATAAATCCCCAGATCTACGTCCTTCTAAAGAACCTAAAAACTGTAAAATACAATATTGTTACGCTCCAGGAAGACATCCAGGCCTCTCTTGAACACCTTGACTGAGCTCGCCATCACCACCTCCTCAGGCAAGGAATTCCAGATTCTCACTGCCCTAACAGTAAAGAATCCTCTTCAATGTTGGTGGAAAAACCTTCTCTCCTCCAGATGCAGAGAATGCCCTCTTGTGACAGTCACCTTCCTTGGTATAAACAGATCCTTTGAGAGCTATTTATATTGTCCCCTTATATAATCATATATGGTTAGTTGATCACCCCCTCAGTCATCTCTTTTCTAGACTAAACAATCCTATATTTTGCTAATCTCTCTGGGTATTGTAGTTCCCCCATCCCCTTTATTAATTTTGTTGCCCTCCTTTGTACTCGCTCTTGTTCCATTATATTCTTCGTAAGCATCGATGCCCAAAACTCTAAACAGTATTCCATGTGCGGTCTAACCAGGGATTTATACAGAGGCAGTATAATGCTCTCATCATGTTTATCCAGACCTCTTCTAATGCACCCCATGATTCTGTTTGCCTTGGTAGCTGCTGCCTGGCACTGGCTGCTCCAGGTAAGTTAACTATTAACTAGGATCCCCAAGTCCTTCTCCATGTCAGATTTATCCAGTGGTTTCCCATTCAGTGTGTAATGGTGGTATTGATTCCTTCTTCACATGTGTATAACCTTACATTAATCATAGTTAAACCGCATCTGCCACCTTTTGACCCACGTTTCCAACTTATCCAGATCCATCTGTAGCAGAATACTATATTCTCTTGTATTGACTGCTTTACATAGTTTTGTATCATCTGCAAATATTGATATTTGACTCTGTAAACCTTTTACCAGATTGTTAATAGGTCCCAACACCGACCCTTGTGGTACCCAGTTAGAGAATATACCATTTCTAACCACCCTCTGCTTTCTATCACTAAGCCAGTTACTTACCCATTTACACACATTTTCCCCCAGACCCAGCATTCTCATTTTGTGTACCAACCTCTTGTGTGGCACGGTATCAAACGCTTTGGAAAAATCATGATATACCATGTTTAATTACTCACCTTGGTCCAGTCTGTAGCTTACCTCTTCATAAAAACTGATTAGATTGTTTTGACAGGAGCGATTCCTCATAAACCCATGCTGATATGGAGTTAAACAGTTATTCTCATTGAGATAATCCAGAATGACATCCCTCAGAAACCCTTCAAATATTTTACCAACAATAGAGGTTAGACTTACTGGCCTATAATTTCCAGGTTCATTTTTGGAGCCCTTTTTGAATATTGGTACCACATTTGCTATGCGCCAGTCCAGTGGAACAGACCCTGTCGCTATAAAGTCACTAAATATAAGAAAAATGGTTTGTCTATTACATTACTTAGTTCTCTTAGTACTCGTGGGTGTTTGCCATCTGGACCCAGTGACTTATCTATTTTAATCTTATTTAGCCGGTTTCGCACCTCTTCTTGGGTTAGATTGGTGACCCTTAATATATGATTTTCTTTGTCTCTTGGTATTTCACCTAGCATTTTATTTTCCACCGTGAATACCGTGGAGAAGGTGTTTAATTTATGATAGTAATACAAGAGGTATGGGGCAGAAAAAAACCCTGCCTGCAATATGAAAAAATGGGCGCACTGCGAAGTATTAAACAATCAATATCAGGGGTGCAAACAGTGGTCAATAATAGTGGGAAGACTGGAGGAAGAAAAAAGATGACCACCAAAAATGTTGCACACCACCCTATATAATAATAAAAAATGACTTTATTGGCAAACAACAATAAAAACATACTAAAAACAGTGAGAAGCCAACCGCATACATCCTGCTATACAATAGTCAATAATAAGGCAAAACATGTAGTATAAGCCATCCTATAATCAGCAATAATGCCTAATATATAATTGACAAAATGTCCACAAAGAAAACCCCCATATGTATGGTTAAATGTGGACAAAACCACAAATAAACCAGCAGCTGTGTGAACATAGACAAAAATGTTCTGTGAACCAGAATGCACCCATGAGGTAGAGAAAGACAATAATTATGCACAGCAAAAGTTGCTGAGATATACTACCAGTCAGGGAAATCCCATGCAATGTGCCCAGATGCAAGTCCAAAGAATGAAAAGCAATGAGCGATGTAGAAATGTGCTCACAAATCTGCCATGATGAAGGAGGGCAAGTGACAAGGAAGCAGGAGGCAGAGGCGGAGGCTGCCCAACGCGTGTCGCCGTCACCCGGACGGCTTCGTCAGGGGAAGGTAAGCATACATGCCAAAGCCGTCTATAAATACCTGTGTAATTAAGGTAAAGCAGCCTCGTGTGTGTGGCGTCTGGGTCAGGAACCGGAAGTGGAGGGGAGGAATGTGATGACGCGGCAGACGTCTCTGCTGAATAACCTTGCTGTGCAGACAATGCTCACTGAGAGCGATGATGCACAGCGAGGATAATGACTGCACGTGCACGGCTCCCGGGAGCTGGGAGAAGAGAAAAAAGTGCTGACAGGGAAATGAAGAATAAGATCATATGGACTGAATTGAATGGAAATTTGAGCCTTACCAATGTAAGGAGTTGTTAATGACTGAAATTGATAAGGACTAATGAAAAATAAATAAAATAATGAAAAAAAATAACACCAATAATAATTATTAACACTATATGAATATAGAAAATAAAGCAAAAAAAGAATTTTTTATGAATAACAAAAATAAATGGAAATAAATATAAATAAAATAAATATAAAATAAAAATATTTAAATAGTGAAAAATAATAATAATGAAAAGATAATAATAATGAAATAATAAATAAAAATAACACAAGAAAATAAAAAAAACAAAAAAAAACAGGGTAAAAACATAAAATGAAACCCGCATAAATTGTGGCATGAAAATGTCAGACATATTGATATCAGTCAACTGTCCATAATGATATTGACCCGAAAACAATGACTCCATGTGTCGACACCAAGAAGTCCATATGAAGAAGACAGAAGAAATCCAAACTTGAGTATATCCAGTTATAAAGAATAATGGTTCCATATGAAAAAGATGAAAATAGTCCTAGATTTCAACACATCCAATTTCCAAAGATGACAGATCCCATATTGATGGATGAAAAATTTCCTAGAAACGATGAGCCATATAATATACATACGACCAGAAAGGAAACCACTCCAGGATCTGGAATGCTTGTACGCATAAAACATGACAGAGGGCATCAGAGGGCAAATGTGAAAGCTGTTCATCCCAAAAAGCCTGTAAAAAGAAGGTCCTCATTAATACCATACGGTGTTATGGAATGCAAGGTGTAAATCCACTTAGCTTCAACTTGTAGTAATTTGCTGTCAAGGGGACCACCTCTGATAGTGCCGCTAATATGTTCAAGACCAACTATTCTGGAATCATGGTGCCTACCCTCATGGTGAAGTAAAAAATGCGATGCTACGGAGGTAAGGGTTTTACCCTTCCGTGTATCTGCAGCCGCAGTATTAATGGAGGAAAAATGTCTTTGAATCCTCCGTCTTAGCTCTTGCGAGGTTTGGCCGACATAAATTTGCGGACAGGGACATATAATTGCATAAACTACATTGGTCGTTTTACAATTAATGTATGATCTTAATTTATGTTGCTTATGGTCAATAGGATGGCAAAAATTGTTACGCGTAGGATGCATAAAGGGACAGATGTTACAATCCCCGCAAGGGAAAGAACCCTTCAAAATAATGCCCCTGTTAAGCCTGGTGGTGGGTCTCGAATAATGGCTCCTAGTGAGTATGTCCCTTAAGTTGGGTGCCCGTTTGGCAGTAAGAAGCGGATATTGACTGACCACCTGTGAGGTTTGAAGATCAGTGGTCAAAATCCCCCAGTGCTTACATAAAATGTTTCTCACCTGAGACCAATTCGTGTTGAAATCGGTGATGAATCGAACATGCTTGTCCATCGATCTATTTCTGGGAGTCAAAAGTGATGTCTGGGAGTGCGCCTTTGCCCTCTGATAGGCCCGAGAGATACATTTCCTGGGGTAGCCCCTGCCAGCTCACCAGACCAACCACCGGAGCTCGGAACCTGAAGTCCAGACCAAGACGTGCAGCAGAGAAGAAAACTAAGAGGATTCCAGCTTCCATAAAAAAGTATAAATCTTTATTTGATCCAATGAATAAAATATTCAAAAAACGGTGTCCTTCATAATTCAACAAGCGGAAGGTATGCGCTGACAGCCACGCAGCCAAACATCTGCCTTGGGGTCTTTCCAGCTTGCTCAAGTGCTTGCCCAGCCTATTTCAGGCACATTGGAGGATTGCACACTTTACTGCAGGTGAGTCACATATTCAAACACATTTGTATACATGCACTGCTTTTTCGGTGACTGCTTCGACCCACACATACAAATGGTGAGTCACATATGCAAACACATTTGTAAATATGCACTGCTTTTTCAGTGATTACTTTGCCCCACACACACAAATGATACACCAAGCGAAAGGTAAACTTGCTCCCTTCAGCAAGAAAAGAGCCAAACAAATCACACATTCACAATTTTATCACTAAATACAGTTTAAACATTTATTTCCCTAAACCTACAGTAAGACACAATGACCTGCAGGTGGCACCTCAACCGGAAGATATTTTTTGGCCTCTACTTATCAAACCAATTCATTGTATTACCAAGCTAAATATATAAATACCTGTCTGTGTTCATCATCTCATGAAATACATTTAGATTTGACCAGCTTTTTCTGAAATTGCCTGCGCCCCCAACAACCAATGTGCGAAAATTTCGCACGGGCAAAGCTAGTCAATATAAATGGTATGTTATTCTTTTCTCTACTCTTTTAAAAATATGTGTAAATTTGCTAAGATTAAAAATTAGAAAACTTGAGAAGGTGGCCCTTAATCACCATTTAATCTGTCCAGATTTCTTGTTCCGTTAGATTCTTTTTGATCCAAGCTCTTAACCAAATCTGGTGTTTCAGTTTCCATATCTCATTGCAAACATAAATTAATAAATTATTATAAATAGAGAGTTAATGATTAATCCAAAAATATTTTGTATTTACAATGTGTATAAACAGAAATTTCGGCAAATTGTCTAAATTCCTAAATTCATAAGCATGATGCAAATTGAATTTGTGTTGATTTTTTGGAAATTTACTGAACTTTGCAAATTAAATCAATTTGCTATTCAATTTGCAATAATTGTCCCATATGGCTTCCACAATTTTGCATATTGCAGAAGGTAAGAGAAGGTTCACATGACCTCGAGCGCAGCCAGGAGAGTTTCCCCGCAAAGTCATTCCAGAAGGATTATCATAGCCTGTATAAAACCAGAGTCATGGATCCCAACAGCCTTTTTGTGGTGATTCTAGAAAATAAAAGAATGACACAGTTTACAGGCTCATATCTTTGCATAGAAATTGGCAGAAAAGAATAAAACAAAGAATAATAATCATTACAGATGATTTGTAACAGTACAGCAGTGAAGAAAAGTTACCATCCGTTTACCTATAGCCATGATGAGGTCCCTTTGATAGTAGCAGGCCTGTGTTTCCAATAAAGGGATTAATAGCAGTAGGATTCAGTCCAGGGTGTCCTCAGAGTGTTATATATATATTTTCAGGGCAATGGGAATACTTACGACTCACAATGAATCAATTGCCTTTAAATCATATTTTTAAAAGAAATTTGTTGACGCTTGAAAATTCAAATTTGAAAAGATTCAATCATTCATCATGTTAAGATGCAAGTCGAAATGTGCTGGTTCTAACTCTGCATTGTGTGCACTGTTTTGCAATGTGCTAGTGGTGTATCTGGTGGATCACTATTCAATGATGTTTGTATTTTAAATGGCTCATTAAAAGCTACCTTTTACTACGAGGCCACTGTCTCTCACTGGATCCTACCTACCTATCTTCTACTACGGTATATGGTTCTGTGAGATATGGGAAAATATCTAAATGATATCATTTTGATTTCTGATTGAATTCCCAATGAAGATTAAGATTTCCCCAAAAATACTTACCTCAGACCACTGAGCCCCCTCTCTTGGCATGCATTCCCCAAGGCTATAAAAAGCCATGCAATGTGTTCCTTTAATTAACCCCTTCCCGACCTGTGACACAGCGTATGTGTCATGAAAGGATCGCGTTCCTGCGGGTCGGGTGACCGGGGTCACTGAAAGGTCACCCGACCCGCAGGCATAAGACCCTTTGTGCTTCACCACAGGGGGGTTGGCTTAACCCCACGTGGCTACGATCGCTCTGATTGGCTGTTAAAAGTGAAACAGTGCTCCCTTTATTCCAAGCCCTGACGTGTGCCCAAACAGTAGTTTACCCCCACATATAGGGTATCGTCGTACTCAGGGAAAATTGCACAACAACTTTGGGGGTCTAATTTCTCCTGTTACCCTTGGGAAAAAAAATTGGGGACTAAAAAATATTTTGTGGAAAAAAAATGATTTTTTATTTTCACAGATCTGCGTTATAAACTTCTGTGAAGAACTTGGAGATTCAAAGTGTTCACCACACATCTAGAGGAGTTCCTTGGGGGATCTAGTTTCCAAAATGGGGTCACTTGGGGGTTTCTTCTGTTTAGGCACATCATGGGCTCTGCAAACTTAACATGACAACAGCAGACCATTCCATCAAGTCGGCATTTCAAAACGGCACTACTTCCCTTCCGAGCCCCGATGTGTGCCCATACAGTAGTTTTCTCCCATATATGGTATGTCAGCGTACTCAGGACAAATTGGACAACAACTTTTGGGGTCTAATTTCTCCTGTTACCCTTGGGAAAATAAAAAAATTGGGGACTAAAAGATCATGTTTGTGGAAAAAATATGATTTTTTTTTTCATGCCTTGGCGTTATAAACTTCTGTGTAGCTCTTGGGGTTCAAAGTGCTCACCGCACATCTAGATAAGTTCCATGAGGTGTCTAGTTTCCAAAATGCGGTCACTTGTTGGGAGTTTCTACTGTTTAGGCACATCAGGGGCTCTGCAAACGTAACATGATGCCCGCAGACCATTCCATTAAAATCAGCATTTCAAAACGTCACTACTTCCCTTCCGAGCACCAACGTGTGCCCGAACAGTGGTTCCCCCCCACATATGGGGTACCAGTGTACTCAGGACAAACTGTACAACAAATTTTGGTGTCCAATTTCTCCTGTTACCCTTGTGAAAATAAAAAATTGCGGGTAAAAAAAAAATCAGTTTTTGAGGAATAAAATAGTTTTTTATTTTTACGGCTCTGCATTATAAACTTCTGTGAAGCACGTCGGGGTTCAAGGTGCTCATCACACATCTGAATACGTTCCTTGGGGGGTCTAGTTTACAAAATGTGGTCACTTGTGGGGGGTTTCTACTGTTTAAGCACATCAGGGGCTCTGCAAACGTAACAAGATGCCCGCAGACCATTCCATCAAGTCTGCATTTCAAAGCGTCACTACATCCCTTCCAAGCCCTGCCGTGCGCCCAAACAGTGGTTTATGACCACATATGAGGTATCTGTGTACTCAGGAGAAATTGCCCAACAAATTTTAGGATCCATTTTATGCTGTTGCCCATGCAAAAATGAAAAAATTTATGCTAAAAATAAAATTTTTGTTGGAAAAATTAAAATGTCCATTTTTTCCTTCCACGTTGCTTTAGTTCCTGTGAAGCACCTGAAGGGTTAATAATCTTCTTGAATGTAGTTTTGAGTAGCTTGAGAGGTGTAGTTTTTATAATGGTGTCACTTTTGAGTATTTTCTACCATATAGACCCCTCATAGTGACTTCATATGAGAGGTGGTCCCTAAAAAAATGGTTTTGTAAATTTTGCTGTAAAAATGAGAAATCGCTGGTCAACTTTTAACCCTTATAACTTCCTAACAAAAAATATTTTTGTTTCCAAAATTGTGCTGATGTAAATTAAACATGTGGGCAATGTTATTTATTAACTATTTTGTGTCACATAACTCTCTGGTTTAACAGAATAAAAATAAAAAATTTTAAAATTGCAAAATTTTCAAAATTTTCGCCAAATTTCCATTTTTTTTCACAAATAAACGCAAAAATTATTGACCTAAATTTACCACTAACATGAAGCCCAATATGTCACTAAAAAACAGTCTCAGAATCGCTAGGATCCGTTGAAGCGTTCCTGAGTTATTACCTCATAAAAGGGACACTGGTCAGAATTGCAAAAAATGGCAAGGTCATGAAGGGGTTAAACTCCAGGAACAAGCTCTTTGAACCTCTGTGACCAGCAGTTAACACAAGGGTGTGAACTCTCCTACAGCCAAACTGGATTACTTTGCCTGACTTAAACACATGGAGACATCGTGGCAATACAGGTCGCTTCAAGGCTATGTGGTATTGAATCTGTTGAATCTGGAAAATGACCTATAATAACAGAATGCAATATCTCTGAGACTAGCCGAGCACATAATCGGAATCGACATTCCTTCCCCCACATGCCTGTGCCCAGCAGCTACCTGTAGCACTCTGCGTTATTGAGGTACAAAGCATAGCTACCAGGAATTACATATGGAAGGCATATTTATTCTCTGTGCGCAGATAAAATCCAACAGGATCCAATGGTTATGCTGCCATTCCATTCAGAGCTTTGAGTGGAAAGTTATGAGCCTCCACAGTTCTGGACAGAAAATCATACTCTCAGATACGGGAGGAGAGAGGCTGCACCAGCCCAGGAGTCATCGCGGAGTGTGGGAGGGAGCAGCCTAGGACATATAAGGCAGCCCCTCATTTTGGAACTAGTTTTCTACTGGCAGGAGGATCCTGACACAGCCAAAGAAAGCCTGTAACTAAGATTTGGACTTGTGATCCATCAGCGACTCCCTGTGGTCACATGCTACATAACAATTGCAACCTATCTATACCCTACCCTTGTACTATAATCTTGACTGTATACCTGTATATTGTTATATATATATATATATATATATATATATATATATATATATATAAACCTGTGTATTTCTAGTTAGCCTTTTCGGCGATTAAATATAAAATTAATCCAGGGCTGCTCTTTTATGTCGATACATGAATCCCCACGTCCTCACGCTCCATTGATTATATTATAACCCCCTTAGGTTGATTTCTGACCTGATATAAGCCTTCTGTCGGACGGGGCTTATTTCGAACGAGGAACTGCTGGCAGAAAACCATACTGTATTAGTGAGGAACTCTGGCAGTGATGGCTGGGAGGTTTATATATATCCCAAGCCTTGACCGGTGATGTATATTCTCCCTCACTGGGAGTGCCTCAATAACTTGTACCCATAAGGGAAGCCTTTCCGGTGACTTTGTCTTTGGTGCAGTTCCCTGACTGATTTGAGGCAAGTGGTGGCACCAGAGAGCCAATCCCTGCCGGGTCCTTATCTCCCATCCCGATAGGTGAGCGAAGTTGACACCCCCTTCCCCTGTGCAATCCGTCTCAGGTTCCATTCAAATGTCCATGTTTTTTGTAAACTAAGACATGCCTGTTTTTCACCTGAGCCGAAATCCACTACACAAATCTATAGCTTTGTGAAACATCACAGACAGCACATTGATGCAATCAATGTACAATCCATGTACTGTTCATTGTTTTGCAATCGGTAAGAGAAGCAACATTTTTTGTTACATTTTTGTAAAATTACAATTGGAGTGATTTTGTGCCTGATTCATTATTTTCATTTTATTAAAGTTACATTTCTGTTTTTGTCTTTTGGTATTCATGGACATTTTGTGCAGCAAATTCTTCAAAACGGAACATCTTGTTACTGCATTTTTTACAAAATTATTAAAACAAACTTTTTTTGCAACTTTTTAGCACAAAAAGCCGCATTTACTAGTTGAATAACTGAAGAACATTTTTTCATCTATACATAAACTCACTTTATGAGGTACAGGGGTACATTTACAAAACAAATTGCGAAATCTCAATGAATCAATCAAAAACATCCTGAAACCCTAAACCCCACCCACAATGACAAATATAAAAATAAGGTCAACAGATATAAAACAATTTAAAAAATGGCATAAACTTAAAGAACAATAAAGAGAAAATTAAAGACAGGCAAAACACACCAAAACCTAAACAAGAAAATCGTTTATATGTATGGCTGAAATGTTTGAGCAGATGTTGCATCATTTTACCACAACATGCACCTTTTAAGTTGTAAAAAATTAAAAAAAAGATAATTTTCGCTTTTGCACAAAATTCATGAGATGCACATTCCAATATAAAGAAATTGGCACAAAAACTGCAAATTAATACTTCAAGACAAAACGAAAGTGATTTAAAAAATGCAAATGATGACTCGAACCCAAATTTTCTGACAAATATAGGTTGTCAAGGAGAAAAGGCTTCAATAACGCAATTGAAATGTAAGGCATGCTGTAAGTCTGGCCTTTTATTCCCATGTGAAAGGGAAAATCACTTTTTATGTCAGTTGCTTACGTAATTGTAAGATTGAATGAGGAGACTTTAGCTTCATAGCCTTTTGTATGATTCTTTCCTGTCAAAGAAAAAAATGTATTTGAAGTTGAGCATCCGTGAAATATAATTATCAGATTGTGACAGATTTCAATTTTAAAAGGTACCCTTTTGAGTCCGTTATTGTTCTTCTAGGTTTTCCTCATACACCACTAAATTCATAACAGTATAAATGTAGTAGGTATCATTAACATAGTAATTGTTACTATTTTTGACAAGTTTTTCAGTTAATAAATAAAAAATAGCATCATATAATCCTTTTCCTACAAAGAGCGTATCTCATTCATCCCTGCAGATTGGCAAATAACTAGCGAATGCATGGGATACATTCAGGCTACTAATTGCCAAATCTCAGTTAGGATCACAGCTACATCAGTGAATTAGGTCATGGCTCAATTTAAAGCTGAGATTGTTATGATTCTGACTGTAACCCATGATATAATGGGCTGGGTTATGGCTATAGTGTGCCCTGAATTACTGCCATATATGTGATCCAGACTGACATACAGTCATGGCCAAAAGTTTTGAGAATTACACAAATATTATATTTTCACATAATCTGCTGCCCTCTGGATTTTATGTGTGTTTGACAGATGTTTTTATCACATACAGAAATATAATTGCAAACATATGAGTAACAAAAGCTTATATTGACAGTTAGAATGAGTTAATGCAGCAAGTCAATATTTGCAGTGTTGACCCTTCTTCTTCAGGACCTCTGCAATTCTCCCTGGCATGCCCTCAATCAACTTCTGGACCAAATCCTGACTGATAGCAGTCCATTCTTGCACATTCAATGCTTTCATTTTGTCAGAATTTTTAGGTTTTTGTTTGTCCACCCGTCTCTTGATGATTGACCACAAGTTCTCAATGGGATTAAGATCTGGGGAGTTTCCAGGCCATGGACCCAAAATCTCTATGTTTTGTTCCCTGAGCCATTTAGTTATCACCTTTGCTTTATGGCAAGGTGCTCCATCATGCTGGAAAAGGTATTGTTGATCGCCAAACTGCTCTTGGAGGGTTGGGAGAAGTTGCTCTTGGAGGACATTCTGGTACCATTCTTTATTCATGGCTGTGTTTTTAGGCAAGACTGTGAGAGAGCCGATTCCCTTGGCTGAGAAGCAACCCCACACATGAATGGTTTCAGGATGCTTAACAGTTGGCATGAGACAAGACTGGTGGTAGCGCTCACCTTGTCTTCTCCGAATGAGGCGTTTTCCTGATGTCCCAAACAATCAAAAAGGGGATTCATCAGAGAAAATAACTTTACCCCAGTCCTCAGCAGTCCACTGCCTGTACCTTTTGCAGAATATCAGTCTGTCCATGATGTTTTTTCTGGATAGAAGTGGCTTCTTTGCTGCCCTCCTTGAGACCAGGCCTTGCTCCAAGAGTCTCCGCCTCACAGTGCGTGCAAATGCACTCACACCTGCCTGCTGCCATTCCTGAGCAAGCTCTGCACTGCTGGTAGCCCGATCCCGCAGCTGAAACACTTTTAAGAGACGGTCCTGGCACTTGCTGGTCTTTCTTGGGCGCCCTGGAGCCTTTTTGGCAACAATTGAACCTCTCTCCTTGAAGTTATTGATGATGCGATAGATTGTTGACTGAGGTGCAATCTTTCTAGCTCCGATACTCTTCCCTGTTATGCCATTTTTGTGCATTGCAATGATGACTGCACGTGTTTCTTTAGAGATAACCATGGTTAACAGAAGAGAAACAATGATGCCAAGCACCAGCCTCCTTTTAAAGTGTCCAGTGGTGTCATTCTTACTTAATCATGACAGATTGATCTCCAGCCATGTCCTCATCAACACCCACACCTGTGTTAATGGAGCAATCACTGAAAAGAGGTTAGCTGGTCCTTTTAAGGCAGGGCTGCAATGATGTTGAAATGTGTTTTGGGGATAAAGTTCATTTTCTAGCCAAATATTGACTTTGCAAGTAATTGCTGTTAAGCTGATCACTCTTTATAACATTCTGGAGTAAATGCAAATTGCCATTAGAAAAAGTGAAGCAGTGGACTTTGTAAAAATTAATATTTGTGTCATTCTTTTGTTACTCATATGTTTGCAATTATTATATTTCTGTCTGTGATAAAAACATCTGTCAAACACACATAAAAACCAGAGGGCAGCAGATCATGTGAAAATATAATATTTGTGTCATTCTCAAAACTTTTGGCCATGACTGTACATGAGCAGCCTGCAATGTTCAAATGTTCTGTAGTGTGTTAGGGTTCGAGTTCCCGCTGCTGCACAAGGGGAGTCTCGAACCAGTCCCCCTGCGGTCCCCCATTCATCTCCGTCCGCAGTGGAGCCTGCTCAGCTTAGACGTTGGTGTCAGCATCTCGCCCAGTTTAACAGTGTGCAGAGGATTACTGCTGTTCCTCCAGGCTCTGCTATTGTGGCCACTACTAGTTAGCGGCGAGCAGATGTCTTTAGGACAAAGTCCTTGTTTTCCCCTTCTGAGCATGCCCAGAGTGAGATCTCTCATTGGAGATCAGGGGTCACATGCTCAGGTACTGCAGCAGCTCCTATTGGTCTGCCAGGAAGGTCCTGTGACTACTGGTGTTCTGGAACAAGTTTCATTGGTCCTTGTTTCTGGCAGGTCCTGTAGCTGTTACTATAAAAGGGTAGCATGGCTGGGCCGCCATGCGCTAATATCAACCATTATATGCTTTGCGCCAGTGTGGTCATGCGTGTGTGTGGTTAGGGCACAGCTGAAATAAGCCCCTAGAATACCGACTTAATCGGTGAGGAATTTGGTATGCTAGCTCGTCAGGGTCGGTGTCCTAGATGCCCTAGATTACCGGCATAACCGGTGAGGAGTTTGATTGCCGTATTCAGGGCCTGGCGTTCAGACGCCATAGATTGCGGGTGACTCCCGCGAGGACATTAGCGCATGATCACGTTCTATGTTTGCTTAGCAGTTAACTGTGTACCTGGGTGCCTGACAGGACACAGAACTTTTTCTCAGCGGCCCTGTGACGTAACAGGGTTCGCTTTCAACGCTAGACAGC
>JARQOD010000003.1:537089447-537107156 GCA_033576555.1 Oophaga sylvatica | reverse complement strand
TTAAGGTTGTGATGTCATGATGTCACGATGTGCATGGGCAGGGCTATCTCAGGCCTTGTCGCAGCTGGCAGCTCTGGCTTGGAGTGAAAAATTCCTGGATTTTAGTGCATGGCAGCAGTAAGAAGAGGAGGTTAGGACTATGCGGGGTATAATGAACAGCAGGGGGTGTAACGAGATATGTGTGGTGAGGTGATTATTAGTAGTTTTGGTTTTTCTATATCTTACATTTATTAACCCCTTCATGATATATGACGTATATTTACATCATATGTTGTCATGACATACAGTGTTTATTTACATCATATGTTTTGTCTCTGCATTTGTTGTGGGCTCACACCATAAGCCCGCATCTTCCCAAACACATGACAGCTGATTTAATCAGCCATCATGTGCTCCACCTGTAACTGTTAACCTGTTAAATCCTACTGTCAGTCTATGACAACGGCATTCAACATGCACCAACAGGGACGTACATCATTCCATGCTCCCATCGGCACATCCGTGACAGAATTGCAGGGCAGTGATGGGTTTCCGTGCCGGTCATTTTGATCCTCCTTTGTGAACACATGATTAGTATCACTGCTTTCAAATATGTCCAATTTGTCAAAATATTTAAAAAATTAATCCAATCGGAAAATGACGTAAGGAAAAAGAAAATTAAAAATGCTTGAATTACTTTTTTAGCCACCACATCATTGCAAGAAAATACAATAGAATCAATCAAAACTCCAAAACGCCCCTAAATTGTATTAGTAAAATAATAAGCTCAAAGCTCTAAAAATAAGCCATCTCACAGCCCCATATACCAAAAAATGAAAACGCTGTGGACCTCAGAAAATAGCGACAAACGCAAAACTTTTTTATATGAATTTCTGTATTTTTTTTCACCATTGAAATTACAAAATCTCTACATGTTTGGTATCTGCCTACTGGTACTGACATGGAGAATGATATTGTCCTGTCAGTTTTTCCATATAGTGAATATGGTAAATAAAAAACCCCCAAAACAGTTATGAAACTGCACTTTTTTGAAATTTCACCGGACTTAGTTTTTTTTCCTATTTTCTAGTACACTATATGGTAAAATGAATGGAGTCTTTGAAAAGTACAACTTGTCCCACAAAAACAAGCCTTCATATGACTATATTGAGGGAAAAAGTAAAAAAAGTTATGGTTTTTGGAGGAAGAGGATGAAAAAACGAAAAGTGAAGGAGTTAAGCTTAGTGTATCTCCAGACAGACTCCAGAATATAACAGGTGACATTCGCTGCAAATTGAATCTTCTGTATAACTATATAAGGGGGTCAGATATTTACCCAGTAAAAAGAAGCAAAATCCAGCATAATCTACAAATGAATCCTTTATTAGAACTTAATTTGTTCAAATAAAAAAAAAATATTAAAATCAGACAAAGGTCACAGGAGGGACACAGATTCTTAGTATTCTGTGTACAAAGATGTGATATACGCCAATATTGTTGTGGTTACAGGCTTGAATAGAAATCTATATGGTTATATTGCATTTTGTGGCAAGTGCTCAGCCCCTCAGAGAGATGTCCCATAGATTCTAGGACATTTTTGTGATAAAAAATTGATTTTCCTGATAAAATCCGCTTGATTTGGAGAACTCAAATCTCATTGGCTCTGCTCATCACTAACTTTAAAATGTGTTCTTTATATGTGAATTTAATCATATTCATCTGGAGCATATCACTAATAGTCCCTTTAAGTAAATAGAAGTAACAGCACTTACATAGGAGAAAGCAAAGAGCATTTGTTTCCAGCAACAGAGAACCTAGTCTCTATGGAGAAGAAACAGATGACGGAATGGTAATCATTACACGTATACAGTAGTTTTTTAATTTGCTTCTAGATAAACCATCTTCTTCATCGTCAAAGTGGAGCAGCTCTTTAAATCACAAGCCCATACTCTGATCTATTAATTAAAACAATATATGTTAATATGGATTGTTTGACTATTTTTATACAAGAAAAGAAGAAAAGTTACCATCTGTTTACCCATAACCATACTGTATATATTGAGGTCACTGACCTTACTGATGCTATGCTTTCATTAAAGAGCTACAATGGTGTTGGGCACGGTCCTATAAGAGCTCAAAGTGTTAGACATGACTTTTCAGGGCAAACAACATTTTTAAAAAATTTGGCAAAGCTGCCAAATGTGAATTTCAAAAGATTTGCTCATTTCTATTACCGTACATCGTTTTAGGAAAGTTTCATATTTTCTTACACTGCAGGAAGCATTGCTTAGACTCTTCATCCTTTTTTATGGCAGGAAATTTTGAGATGATATATAACAGTAGATAGTCATACATCATAATTTGCTATTCAAGTTGTTCTAAGCTATCAAACTTTGCTAAATATTTGTGTCTCTGCTACTTTGGATGAAGAGTCCACCCTTTAGCTAGACAGATGCAAGGAGGAAGAATTTTACTGAGTGGTATCTCAGCATGATGCTTGACAAAACTCTATAGAAGATATAGAGAAAAACAGGCATGCAAGCTTGGACACTATTACTTATAATTAATGCAAATGATGGGGGCATGGGAAGGTCCACATTACAGCAATCTCTGGTAGTCCTACTGATCAGACCCCACTAATGGAATATTTTTCTCCCGTCATCATTGTAAACATACTTTACATTTCATATCACAGTGAATCTAAGTAACACAACATTTTGTGATATGTTCCATGATACAGTGATAATTAAATGAAAACATGATATGAAAAGGCAAAGCAAACTCTACTTTTTGTGATTATATATGATTTCATCTGCTCAGTTAGATGTGGATGGACATTTTAAATTTAATATTTTTCTGATGCTTTACTTTTTGGATTTTCGATCAGTGAAACAAATTCTGAGCATTAGCATGTGAATGATCGCACAAGTTAAAATGATGCCATCTGGGTCTTTGTTTGAATACTATTCAAAATTATGATTATGCTCTATTTTAATGCAGCAATATTTACTATTGTGTTACACAATAGCAAACAATGATTTCCTGTGACTTTGGACAATGAGACTCATTTTTATATTCCATGCAAAATTGTATTGAAAAAAAAAAGCTTTCGGAAATGGAAATGTCTTCCTGGAATAGAGTTGTAGCAAGCTGTATGCTGCCACTATAATGAATACATTGTACAGGGAGACTAGGGGCCTGATTTATCAAAGCTTTTATGTAAGAATTATGGCATAAAAGCTGTGAAAATTCAAAAAACTTTGGCGTAACTCGAAGCTACACTAAAATGTTGTTTCTCTCCCAATAAATGTGCAACATTCCTTGTACTATGACTTTGCGCAGGTCAGCCAGGCCCAACACTGTTATGTCTCTACAGCGGAGAAAGGAGGAGTTCAGTGAGGAAAAAAATGTTCAATGTTAAAACATAGCTGTTATTTTAGCCATAAAAAAAATACTGCATAAAGGTCTGACTGGCAATATGGGAGTGCAAAGATGGAGGTCTCAGATCTAAGCATTTCGACAAAGAGTCTTATTCATGATCCTGAATAAGACTCTTTGTTGAAACGTGTAGATCTGAGACCTCCATGTTTGCACTACCATATTGTCAGTCCTTTATGGAGCATTTTTTACATGGCTAAAAAAAAAGCTAAAATTTTTTTTTTTTATCCTTTGCTGAACTTTTCCTTTCTCCTATGTTCATGCTATAGCTGCTCTGGCTCTATTCATGCGAGGAATGGAAAGCTCCACACCCCGAAAAGTGAGCAGACTATTTGTCTTCTTTTTTCCTATATCTCTACAGCGTTACGTGCGAGACGAATTTGCATGGGGAAGGTTCACGAGGATGCTGATTAGGAGCATCTAACTGGTGGGGGTGGCACGGTGGCTCAGTGGTTAGCACTGCAGCCTTGCAGCGCTTGGGTCATGGGTTCAAATCCGACCAAGGACAACATTTGCAAGGAGTTTGTAGGATGTTTATGTGAGTTTCCTCCGGGTACCCCGGTTTTCTCCCATATTCCAAAGACATACTGATAGGAAATTTAGATTGTGAGTCTGTAAAGCTCTGTGGAGTTAATGGCACTATATAAATGAATAACATAAATAAATTGGTCTGTAGGAGACAGAACTCTTAATGGTTGGTAGGATATCAAATACTTATTTCTCACTGCAAAAGGCAAATACATTTATATAATTTATACAATATGATTTTCTGGATTTTATTTTTGATATTCTATCTCTCAATGTTAAAATTAACCTACCGTTAAAATTATAGACTGTTCATGTCTTTGTCAGTGGGCAAACTTACAAAATCAGCAAGGGATCAAATAATTATTTCCCCACTGTACATTCCTTGAGTGGTCCAGTTTAAAAAATGGGGTCATTTGTGGGGGTTTCCTTTGTTTATGCACATGAGGGGCACTCCAAATGTGACATTGCATCCGCTAATTAGTCCAGCAAATATTGCTTTCAAAAAGTCAAATGGCGCTCCTTCCCTTCCAAGCCCTGCTGTATGTCCAAACAGTAGTTTTCCTACACATATTGGGTATCGGCATACTCAGGAAAAATTGTACGACAAATTGAACAGTGCAATTTCTCCTGTTACACTAATAAAAATGCAAAATTTTTGACAAAAAACTTTTTGTAGGATAAATTTGATTTTTTTTATTTTTACGGTTTAAAGTTAAAAACCGCTGTGAAGCACCTGCGGGTTCAAGGTGCTCACCATTCCCTGAGTTGTCTAGTTTCACTTTTATGAGGTTTCCACTGTTTAGGCACATCAGGGCGCTCCAAACGCAAAGTGGCATTCCATAATTATTCCAGCAAATTTTACATTCAAAAAGTCAAATGGCGCTCCTTCCCTTCCAAACCCTGCCATGCGCCCAAACAGTGGATTTCCTCCACATATGGGTATCGGAATTCTCAGGAGAAATTGCACAACAAATTTTGGGTCCATTTTTTCCTGTTACACTTGCAAAAATAAAAACATTTGGATCTAAAGCAAAATTTTTGTTTAAAATAGTTACTTTTTTTCAACATACCAAAAATTCCCATGAAACACCTGTAGGGTTAATTAACTTCTTAAATGTGCTTTTGAGCAACTAGAGGAGTGTAATTTTTAGAATTGTGTCACTTTTGGTAATTTTCTGTCATATAAACTCCTCAAAGTCACTTCAAATGTGATGTGGTCCCTAAAAAAATGGTTTTGTAAATTTTGTTGGAAAAATGAAAAATCGCTGGTCAACTTTTAACCGTTATAACTTCCTTACATGACTCTCTTATTTAAGGGCAAAAAAGTTTGAAAATTGCAAATTTTTCTAAATTTTTACCAAATTTCCATTTCTTTTCAATTAAAGGCAAGTCATATCAAAGAAATTTTTCATGAATTAAAATTTGTCATGAAAAAAACAATGTCCGAATCAGTGGGATCTGTTGAAGCGTTCCAGAGTTATTACCTCATAAAGTGACACTGGTCAGAATTGTAAAATTTGGCCTGGTCATGAAGGTGCAGATTACCTTGGGGGGAAAGGGGTTAAGGGTATGTGCATTGAATGTCTTTTTTAGGCTTATTCCTCCTGGAATCCTTTTAAAAAAAGCAGTGCAAACTGTTACAAAAAAAACTAAACACTTTCTAGTGAAGTAGCTTTGTGACAGAAAACTTTACAATGACTCATTTGGCTGTATGTGGTATTACAACTCAGCTTCATTGAAGTGAGGAAGGTTGAGCTATAATACCACACACAAATTGAGAACAGGTAAGGTGCTGTTTTGTGTGAAAAGGAAGCAGATTTGTCTAATCCAGGATAGCCCCTTTTAAGTGTCTTTTAGTAACCCGCTTACTAAGACGTGGCTTTTGTCTGGAAACTATGCATAAATGGATTGCTGTATACTGGAGTTGGCTTAAAAAATGATGGAGCTCACTGTGTACTTTGGAACCCTTAATGCTGCAGAAAGTTTTTCTTCACTCTTTCAACTTTGGATCTGTAGATTTTTGCAAAAATGAAGGCTCAATACAGATTTGAAACTCTATAACGTGTCTCAAATACTCAAAATGTGAAGTCACACATAGATTTGAGGATGATCAACAAAACAAGATAAATCTGAGCTCTGCTTTGAAGGATTATTCTCATTTTCTATGATCAGGAGCATGCTGCTCCATAGTCTTCTTGGAATGGGGGTGGTGGATGTACTCCTGAAGATTGATAGTTTAGACTAGCAACATGGTTGTGCCACTGAGTCAAACTGTACTCTCTCGCTTTCTGCAGCAGCATTGGAGGAGCGCAGGGACAGTGATGGTGGCCAGATTCAGGAATCTGGACATTGTCAGAACAGTAGTGCTTGCTTGAATGCATGAACTAATTTATGAAGAATTCCATTATTCTTGAATATGGAGGGGATTTTTAATAAGAGGCAAATTTCAATGTTTCTTGGTTTTAGAAGCACTTTGCCATTTTACTCATTTATGATAATTATAAACTTCTTTAAGAAAATATTATAAAGTCCCTGAATGTGAATGTGGTATTTCTGTTTTTCATTAAAAAAAAAAAAAAATTCAAAAATGTTGTCTAAAATTTGAGGTCATTGTGGGATATTATGTGTAGATTGAAAATTATGCATTTTTTTTTTAAATAAAACTGTAATATAACAAAATGAGGAAACTGTAAAGGGATCTATAGACTTTCTAAATGTGCTGCATCTCCTTTTGCACTGACCTCTGTTGTCTGTGCTGAGTTTGCACCTTATGATATGATAGGACCATCTTCCTTTCATACTAAGCACGAAAATTTTACTGCAGTCCTGCTGATCCCTTTACCATTTGTATAACATTAAGTTATCTTCATACTCTTAAAAGAATTGTCGCCTTTTTAATTTCAATAAATAAATAGTATAATTGTTAACGATATTTAACAAAATAAAACAAATTCCTTTCTATTTTAGTTTAATTATTTATTAAATAATTGCTATAAATAAATATTACTAAATAATTAACCCACCGAGGTCTGCCTATGGTATTTGCTTGTGTTTAAGTATTCCTGGAAATTGGAAAATTTTTAAATTATGCTTTTTATTTTTCCTGTTTTCTAGTTTTGAAAAAATCTTAAAAATTGTATGGGAAAAGAAAAAAAGCTTTTCATGAAAATACAATTTTTGATGACACAATTTCTTTAATTGAGATATCCATGTGTGACAAGTTATCAAAATGAAGAATCATGGTATCATTTGAAGATTTGGATTGAAGCCTCTTTTAGGATTGCTGTTATTAGGATGCATTGTAAATTAAATATATTCTTCAAATGTTTGCATATTTTTACATTGCCACATATAAGTAATGTTTTTTTATTTTGCAGGCAGAACAAGACAATGGTCACCCACTTCCAGCATTTGCTAATCTTCATATAGATATCTTGGATGAGAACAATCAAGCTCCATATTTCACTTTTTCCACTTATCAAGGTTATATCCTGGAGTCATCGCCTGTTGGAACAACGATCTCAGGAAACCAGAACTTTACTGCTCCACTGGGTTTTGTTGCTCTGGATAATGACATTGAAGAAGTGAGTCATTATACTTTATTACCTTACAATGCTTTTTATGTATTTAAAAAGTGACTGTTATCAAGATAAACGTGGAAAAGAGATTTGGAATGATGAATTACATGTATGATGCACATTTGTATATAATTTATATTCAGTCTGACAGCAGACAACAACCAGAGCTCTATTTTAAATACCATGTGGTAGGTTAGGGCACTATTGAAGAATTTGCATTAAAAACCAAGAGCTCCAAATCACACATTTTGATAACAACTAGAGATGACTGGATCTAACAAGATTCAATTTCAAATGGCTTCTTTTTTACCAGAAAATTTGATTGTGAATTTATTCTCTATAAATTGAACATCACTTATTATGCTCTGGGGTCTGGGGAAACCTCAGGGCATAATAAATGTAAGATATAGAAAAAAAAAAAAACCTCACTGCTCACTAGTGTTGAGCGATACGATACCGCAAGTATCGGGTATCGGCCGATATTAGCTCTATCGGCCTTTCGATACTTAGTTCCGATATTTTCGTCATATCGGATACCGGAATCGGGATTGTCACTGTCACTGTCAGTGTCCGTCGGTCGGGTCTGTCAGGAGTCAGCGGCACTTACCTGGCAGAAGATCTCCGCGGTCACGGGCTGGACTGCTTCATGGCCGCCATCATCTTTCCCCGGCGGTCACATGCAGTTTCTCGCGATAACTGCAGTGACTGCTGGGTAATCCCGGCCGTAAAGCAGTCAGTCCGATGACGTCACCGCCGGGGAAGCCGGTAATCAGCTGTGCTGCGTTGCGATGACAGGCTCTGCCTGTCATTGCGATGTAGCAGAGCTGGATCGTCGTGGGACTTCTCGTTACTATGGACTGCGTCGGACAGGTGGTATACTGTTGGTTTGTTTTTTTTCTTTTTTTTACAGGAGATCGATGGCGTCGCAGGAATGAGTGTATAATAAAATTAATGAAAACTGTGTTGTCTCTTTATTTCATTAAAAGACTTTTTTCTTGCTTTGTCTTTTTTTATACATTTAATAACTTTGGGATTAATAATGGATCGGTGTCTTATTGACACCTCTCCATTATTAACCGGGCTTATTGTCACCGTGCAATCAACGGTGACATTAACCCCTTATTACCCCACTTGCCACCGCTACAGGGCAATGGGAAGAGCCGGGTAAAGTGCCACAATTGGCACATCTTTTGATGCGCCAAATGTGGGGCTGCTGTAGCCTGGTATTATCAGGCTGTTGAGGGCCAAAATCCATGGGCCTTGACAGTCTTTTAATACCAGGCCGCAGCAGTCTGCATTTTACTTGGCTGGTTAACAAAATAGGGGGACCCCTACGCCGTTTTTTTTTCGAGGGGATCCCCTATTTTTATTAACCAGCCAAGCTAAGCAGACTGCTGTGGCCTGGTATTATCAGGCTTGCAAGGTCCATGGATATTGGATCCTTACCAGCCTGAAAAAACCAGGCCTCAGCGGTCTGCTTCATCTGGCTGGTTAACAAAAATAGGGGGGACCCCACGCCAATTTTTTTCGAGGGGATCCCCTATTTTTGTTAATCAGCCAAGATATGCAGACTGCTGTGGCCTGGTATTATCAGGCTGGCAAGGTCCATGGATCTTGGCTCCTTAACAGCCTGAAAAACCAGGCCTCAGCGGTCTGCTTCATCTGGCTGGTTAACAAAAATAGGGGGACCCCACGGCAATTTTTTTCGAAGGGATCCCCTATTTTTGTTAACCAGTTCCCTCTGACGTCACTGATTGTGTCCCTGGCTGACCTGAAGTGAAAGTGGAAAGCAATCAATTAAGCTTTCCACTTCCTCTCCTGTCAGCCAGGAGAGGAGCTCATTCATTTGGGGGTTTACTGTGAGGCTGCAGCATTAGCTGCGGTCCCTGCAGTAAACATTAACCCCTTCTGAAGGATTACACCGTGGGACCTGACTGTGCATGGGATAGGTAAGAATAATTTTGCTTTTTTATTTTATTTTTATTACAGGAAATGGTTTTTGCAGTCAAATAAAAGATGGTCAAAAACGTGTCTTTATTTCATTAAAATGATTTTTAATTAAAGTGTGTGTGTTTTATTTTTATTTCATGCAATAGGATTAATAATTGATAGTTGTCTAATTGACAGCTCTCAATTATTAACCTGGCTTAAGGTCACCTTTCAATTGCAATGTGGCTTTAACCCCATATTAACCCATTCGCCACCGCTACAGGGCAATGGGAATAGACGGGCAAAGTGCCAGAAAGGGCGAATCTAATTATAGATTTGTCTTTTCTGGGGTGTCTGGGGCAGATGTTAGTAGCCGGGGGGGGCAAAAATAATGGTCCCTCTCTGGGCTATTATTATCTGCCCCCATTCGCTGGCTTTGTCTGTCTGGTTGCGAAAATAGGGCGGGAGCCCACGCATTTTTTTTAAACAATTTTACACCTCATATAATATATATATATACATGTCATTGAATTTGTGACACATATATATATATTTATATTTATAGTTCATACACTTCTACATAGTATAATAGCCGCTAATTCAATTGACGGCTTTTGTGAAAATGCAGAACCCGACATGAAATGACACTTGGTGTACATAGGGTTAACCATGTCTTTTCATGTACTTTGCTATCTGATTTGCACAAACAATTACATCAGTCTATGTGTGCAAAATTTCACACCTGTAGGGGTTAATTAAAGGTGTAAATTCGTAGCAAAAAAGTCCGTTTTTTTTACAACGAATTTACACCTTTAATTAACCCCTACAGGTGTGAAATTTTGCACACATAGACTGATGTAATTGTTTGTGCAAATCAGATTGCAAACGACATGAAAAGACATGGTTAACCCTATGTACACCAAGTGTCATTTCATGTCGGGTGCTTCTGTCTTTTCACAGAAGCCGGCTTTACCCGGCAATTGAATCAGAGGATATTTTACTATGTAGAAGTGAATAAACTATACATATATGTATATATATATATGTCACAATGACATGTATATATATATATATATATGTATTCTATGTGTGTATATTTAGTGTTTACAAGGAAATAAAGGTTTTTTTTAGTTGCGATATTTTGTTCCCATAGACTTACATGGGACTTCCGGTATCGGAATCGGATATCGCCGATATTTAGTGATATCGGCGATACCATTCCTATCCGATATTTTTAGATATCGAGCAGTATCGCTCAACACTACTGCTCACCTCCTTTGCAAACTCTCTCTTGTAGGGTCCTCAGATCCTCTTTTTTCCAATGTCATGTACTGAATCCCTGACTTCCAACCACAACCCAGCCGAGAATGTCCCAGTCTGGAGTACTTGATGTAGCATTGGTGGCACACCTCATGGTGTTACAATGTTGCAGCGACCTTACAATGCACTTGGGCAGAC
The DNA here is from genome assembly GCA_033576555.1 of Oophaga sylvatica. Lineage (NCBI taxonomy): Eukaryota > Metazoa > Chordata > Amphibia > Anura > Dendrobatidae > Oophaga > Oophaga sylvatica. The sequence goes on along the minus strand of JARQOD010000003.1, from coordinate 537,096,246 downwards.
TTTCTAGCCAAGTTGACGATGGAAATCCCAGCCTAGAGTGCTCTCCTTAATGTCGCGTCACACATATGCTGGAGAATACTAATTTTTAGCAAAATTTGAGAACAATTTAAATCAATTTAAATCAACTTTAATATTGCGCCCAACTCTCGTAACAACTTGTAAATAGTGGCACATACCAGGAGTGGTGATATGTCAGCTCCCTGCTATAAACTTAAGAACTTCTGTTTTTAATTTAATATTTCTATAAGTTGAAAACCAAAACCCTGCAAAATACTTAAGATAAAAACATTAAACTATACTGATGCTAAATGTCTTATACCAGTCCATGAAAAGAGTTAATTGAAGTTATCATTATCATAGCACGAATCATTGTTTATGACACTTTAACTACTTCCTGACCGCCAATAGACTTTAAAGGGCATCTGACACCACATTTGACCCATCTAAACTATTATTACGAGCATACAGGTTATGCTGAGGTGAATGATCATAGAATCATAGAATCATAGAATGGTAGAGTTGGAAGGGACCTCCTGGGCCATCTGGTCCAACCCCCTGCTCAAAGCAGGATTCTCTAAATCATCCCAGACAGATGTCTGTCCAGCCTCTGTTTGAAGATTTCCATTGAAGGAGAACTTACCACCTCTCATGGCAGCCTGTTCCACTCCTTGATCACCCTAACTGTCAAGAAGTTTTTTCTAATATCTAATCTGTGTCTCCTCCCATTCAGTTTTATCCCATTGCTTCTAGTCTTTCCTTGTGCAAATGAGAATAAAGATGATACTTCTACAATGTGACAGCCCTTGAGATATTTGTAGACAGCTATTAAGTCTCCTCTCAGTCTTCTTTTTTGCAAGATAAACATTCCCAAATCCTGCAACCGTTCCTCATAGGACATGGTTTGTAGACCGGTCACCATTCTGGTGACTCTCCTTTGAACTTGCTCCAGTTTGTTGATGTCTCTATGCCTCATATCAGATGCCTTGTTGATGAGAAATCATCTTTATCACTTTATATAAATTATCTCTTCCAGGCTCTGGGGAGGAGGATGCTACCTGGAAGATAACTCTTCCTTCAGAGATTATTTTACAAGAATTGTGAGTTAGGCCTCTTTCACACTTCAGTCGTGTGACGTCCGTCAAGTGTGAAAATGGGGATCCGTCAGAAAAGTGTAAAAACGGATGTAAAACGGATCAGTTTTCTGACGGATCCGCCAAGAAGTGTTCACCCAAGAAATGATGAAATTTTCATTCTGGAAAATGTAAGTTTGCAAGTCCGGACCGAGAGAGAGAGAGAGAGAGAGCCCGGACAGTTTTGTCAGCATTTTCTATGGAAGCGACGGATCTGCGGGCGGATTCCGTCAAAGTCGGATGCCAGTGTATCCGCCGCCCATAGGCGGCCATTAAACAAAATGGTGGATGTGGCGGATCCGCCATAGTCCGCCATTTTGGCGGACCAAAAAAGTTGCATTGGACGTTTTTCTGAAACGACGGACGCCAATTTTTTGGCGCATCCGTCAAAAAACTGACCTAACGGACGACCATCCGTCAAAATCTGTCACTAATGCAATGTTAATGGAAAAAAAAAAACGGATCCATCCAAAAAAATGGCGGATCCGTTTTTTTCACATTTTGACGGATTTTGACTGATGTCACACGACTGAAGTGTGAAAAAGGCCTTACCAGTGAGTGAGACAGTCTTTAATACCAGGCCGCAGCAGTCTGCATTTACTTGGCTGGTTAACAAAAATAGGGGGACCCCTACGCCGTTTTTTTTTTCGAGGGATCCCCTATTTTTATTAACCAGCCAAGCTTAAGCAGACTGCTGTGGCCTGGTATTACAGGCTTGCAAGGTCCAGGGAAATATTGGATCCTTACCAGCCTGAAAAACCAGGCCTCAGCGGTCTGCTTCATCTGGCTGGTTAACAAAAATAGGGGGGACCCCACGCCAATTTTTTTCGAGGGGATCCCCTATTTTTTGTTAATCAGCCAAGATATGCAGACTGCTGTGGCCTGGTATTATCAGGCTGGCAAGGTCCATGGATCTTGGCTCCTTAACAGCCTGAAAAAACCAGGCCTCAGCGGTCTGCTTCATCTGGCTGGTTAACAAAAATAGGGGGACCCCACGGCAATTTTTTTTCGAAGGGATCCCCTATTTTTGTTAACCAGTTCCCTCTGACGTCACTGATTGTGTCCCTGGCTGACCTGAAGTGAAAGTGGAAAGCAATCAATTAAGCTTTCCACTTCCTCTCCTGTCAGCCAGGAGAGGAGCTCATTCATTTGGGGGTTTACTGTGAGGCTGCAGCATTAGCTGCGGTCCCTGCAGTAAACATTAACCCTTTCTGAAGGATTACACCTTGGGACCTGATGTGCATGGGATAGGTAAGAATAATTTTGCTTTTTTATTTTATTTTTATTACAGGAAATGGTTTTTGCAGTCAAATAAAAGATGGTCAAAAACGTTGTCTTTATTTCATTAAAATGATTTTTAATTAAAGTGTGTGTGTTTTATTTTTATTTCATGCAATAGGATTAATAATTGATAGTTGTCTAATTGACAGCTCTCAATTATTAACCTGGCTTAAGGTCACCTTTCAATTGCAATGTGGCTTTAACCCCATATTAACCCATTCGCCACCGCTACAGGGCAATGGGAATAGACGGGCAAAGTGCCAGAAAGGGCGAATCTAATTATAGATTTGTCTTTTCTGGGGTGTCTGGGGGCAGATGTTAGTAGCCGGGGGGGGCAAAAATAATGGTCCCTCTCTGGGCTATTATTATCTGCCCCCATTCGCTGGCTTTGTCTGTCTGGTTGCGAAAATAGGGCGGGAGCCCACGCATTTTTTTTAAACAATTTTACACCTCATATATATATATAATACATGTCATTGAATTTGTGACACATATATATATATATTTATATTTATAGTTCATACACTTCTACATAGTATAATAGCCGCTAATTCAATTGACGGCTTTTGTGAAAATGCAGAACCCGACATGAAATGACACTTGGTGTACATAGGGTTAACCATGTCTTTTCATGTCCTTTGCTATCTGATTTGCACAAACAATTACATCAGTCTATGTGTGCAAAATTTCACACCTGTAGGGGTTAATTAAAGGTGTAAATTCGTAGCAAAAAAGTCCGGTTTTTTTTACAACGAATTTACACCTTTAATTAACCCCTACAGGTGTGAAATTTTGCACACATAGACTGATGTAATTGTTTGTGCAAATCAGATTGCAAACGACATGAAAAGACATGGTTAAAGGGTATGCCACACTAAACAATATCGCTAACGGGATCGCTAAAAAACGTCACTATTTAGCGATCCCGTTAGCGATGTTGTTCAGTGCGGCAGCTTCCAGCGACGAGCTTCCTGCTGTGATCTCGCTCGTCGCTGGAATCGTTCCGGACCCTATTTTCTCGTCGGCGCTCCCGCTGGGTAAGTATCTTATCGCTGTGTGGCACCTTTTCTTAGCGATTTAGCGGTACTTTTGTACCGCTAAAGTCGTTAAGAAGATCGCTAACGGCGATAGCGTCGTTAACTATATCGCTAAATGCGGCAGCATTTAGCGATATAGAAACAATCCCGCTAGCGATCGCATTAGTATGCAACGCTAACGAGATCGCTAGCGGGATAGCTTAGTGTGGCAGTACCTTAACCCTATGTACACCAAGTGTCATTTCATGTCGGGTGCTTCTGTCTTTTCACAGAAGCCGGCTTTACCCGGCAATTGAATCAGAGGATATTTTACTATGTAGAAGTGAATAAACTATACATATATGTATATATATATATACATGTCACAATGACATGTATATAAATATATATAGTATTCTATGTGTGTATATTTAGTGTTTACAAGGAAATAAAGGTTTTTTTTTAGTTGCAATATTTTGTTCCCATAGACTTACATGGGACTTTCCGGTATCGGAATCGGATATCGCCGATATTTAGTGATATCGGCGATACCATTCCTATCCGATATTTTTAGATATCGAGCAGTATCGCTCAACACTACTGCTCACCTCCTTTGCAAACTCTCTCTTGTAGGGTCCTCAGATCCTCTTTTTTCCAATGTCATGTACTGAATCCCTGACTTCCAACCACAACCCAGCCGAGAATGTCCAGTCTGGAGTACTTGATGTAGCATTGGTGGCACACCTCATGGTGTTACAATGTTGCAGCGACCTTACAATGCACTTGGGCAGACTTTCTAGCCAAGTTGACGATGGAAATCCCAGCCTAGAGTGCTCTCCTTAATGTCGCGTCACACATATGCTGGAGAATACTAATTTTTAGCAAAATTTGAGAACAATTTAAATCAATTTAAATCAACTTTAATATTGCGCCCAACTCTCGTAACAACTTGTAAATAGTGGCACATACCAGGAGTGGTGATATGTCCAGCTCCCTGCTATAAACTTAAGAACTTCTGTTTTTAATTTAATATTTCTATAAGTTGAAAACCAAAACCCTGCAAAATACTTAAGATAAAAACATTGAACTATACTGATGCTAAATGTCTTATACCATCCATGAAAAGAGTTAATTGAAGTTGTCAAATTGCTTAAAAATTTGTTGATTACCTTAAACCTGGAAACCTCATATTCTCTTGTGAAGTCTCACACCCACTCTCTTCTCCATGGTTTAAAATTTACCAAGTGCCAAGATAATGTTTTGCATTATCATAGCACGAATCATTGTTTTATGACACTTTAACTACTTCCTGACCGCAATAGACTTTAAAGGGCATCTGACCCCACATTTGACCCATCAAACTATTATTACGAGCATACAGGTTATGCGAAGTGAATGATCATAGAATCATAGAATCATAGAATGGTAGAGTTGGAAGGGACCTCCTGGGCCATCTGGTCCAACCCCCTGCTCAAAGCAGGATTCTCTAAATCATCCCAGACAGATGTCTGTCCAGCCTCTGTTTGAAGATTTCCATTGAAGGAGAACTTACCACCTCTCATGGCAGCCTGTTCCACTCCTTGATCACCCTAACTGTCAAGAAGTTTTTTCTAATATCTAATCTGTGTCTCCTCCCATTCAGTTTCATCCCATTGCTTCTAGTCTTTCCTTGTGCAAATGAGAATAAAGATGATCCTTCTACAATGTGACAGCCCTTGAGATATTTGTAGACAGCTATTAAGTCTCCTCTCAGTCTTCTTTTTTGCAAGATAAACATTCCCAAATCTGCAACCGTTCCTCATAGGACTGGTTTGTAGACCGGTCACCATTCTGGTGACTCTCCTTTGAACTTTGCTCCAGTTTTGTTTGATGTCTCTATGCCCATATAGATGCCTTGTGATGAGAAATCATCTTTATCACTTTATAAAATTATCTCTTCCAGGCTCTGGGGAGGAGGATGCTACCTGGAAGATAACTCTTCCTTCAGAGATTATTTACAAGAATTGTGAGTTAGGCCTCTTTCACACTTCAGTCGTGTGACGTCCGCCAAGTGTGAAAATGGCGGATCCGTCAGAAAAGTGTAAAAACGGATGTAAAAACGGATCAGTTTTCTGACGATCCGCCAAGAAGTGTTCACCCAAAATGATGAAATTTTCATTCTGGAAAATGTAAGTTTGCAAGTCCGGACCGAGGAGAGAGAGAGAGAGAGAGCCCGGACAGTTTTTGTCAGCATTTTCTATGGAAGCGACGGATCTCGGGGGATCCGTCAAAGTCAGATGCCAGTGGGTCCGCCCGCCCATAGGCGGCCATTAAACAAAATGGTGGATGTGGCGGATCCGCCATAGTCCGCCATTTTGGCGGACCAAAAAAAGTTGCATTGGACGTTTTTTCTGAAACGACGGACGCCAATTTTTTGGGCATCCGTCAAAAAACTGACCTAACGGACACCATCCGTCAAAATCTGTCACTAATTGCAATGTAAATGGAAAAAAACGGATCCATCCAAAAAAATGGCGGATCCGTTTTTTTCACATTTTGACGGATTTGACTGATGTCACACGACTGAAGTGTGAAAAAAGGCCTTACCAGTGAGTGAGACAGTAACCGACACAGGACAGGAGAGATTTCATTTGTCTTCTTGCAAACACATTTTTTGCTTCTCTCTCAGCTCTGCTGTATTGCAACGATATTAAAACCCTGTCTGCCTGAGAGATGGAAAGCTGAAACTTGTAGATGAGTCAGGTAACAATCCGCACAGCTGTGCAGTGAGATCAGTAGAGGGCCATCACACTGGTCAATATTACACATCCACTGGAACCATACACATCACACTTGTTAACTCCCGCTTAAATTTAAAATAAGCTCTGAAAGCAGAGTTATCTTCCAGGCACCATCCGCCCAAGCAGAAGAAGATGTCCTTTATAACGTGATAAAAGATGATTCTCAGCAACAACATGATATGAGACACATTGTTAGGACGTTTTCAGCATTCTATAGCCTGCATGCCCATAATTAATAGTTTAGATAGGTCAAATGTGGTGACAGATTCCGTTTTAGCATTCTGCCGGTCTGCACTTTACTCTGAACTGTCTTTCTAAAATGTCAATGCAAGGTGTCTTCTTGCATGTGAACTGGTAACTGGAAGGCAGTATCAGACACAGTGGACTTCCTTAGAAAAGGCAGAAATGATTATCACCTGATCTCTGTAGACTTAAGGGTAGGCCACACTAAACGAATCGCAAACGAGATCGCAAACGAGATCACTAAAACGTCACTATTTTGCGATCTCGTAGCGACCTCGTTGTGTGTGGCATGTAGAACGATGTGGCCCCTGCTGTGATGTCGCTGATCGCTCACAAGCGTTCTGGACCG
>JARQOD010000003.1:537047488-537089347 GCA_033576555.1 Oophaga sylvatica | reverse complement strand
TTCTGAACTTTACCTTCCGAGTTGGAGTGGTCATATAAAGTCCGGATTCACGTATTCTGATGGGGCCTTGTTGACCACATAGAGGATGCTTTGGCCACTAGGGAGATTCCATCTGCACTGGAGGACTTAATTTCTGTGTCCGCTCACATCGATCTTTGACACGCTGAACGAAGATTAGAGTGAGCCCAGTATAGACTAAGGATTCAGTTAGCCCCAAACTTTGCCATTCCTTGGAAATCCCAGCTCAGACAAGCGAGCTGGTGGATTCCATGGAGGTGTCTCGGGTGTAACCTAAATCCCATCCCGTACGTCCATGGCTGATCTGCTTGGTTTGTGGGCAGATTGGTCATGACACCATTAGGAGTCCCAGGCGTCAGGGACTGCCACGTCTAGTGGTTATCGGAGGAGGTTCACTAGATATGGCAGATGTGTCCTCCAAATTAACCTTCAAGGTGTCCCTCTCTTATGGGTCAAAAACTCACACTACAGAGGCTTGCGTGACTTCTGGGCTGAGGGCATGGATAAGGTACTTCTGGGCATTCCTTTGTTATGCCACCATTCACTTCATTTCGATTGGGCAACAGAGAGCATACAGGGATGGAGAGACAATGTTTTAGGTCCCATGTTCAGGTTGGGTCATCTGAGGTCACTACTGATCTAACCGCCCTGCCTAAGCACTACTGGCAATACGCCGATGTGTTCTCTAAAAAGGCCATGGAGACTCTTCCTCCTCATTGCCCTATGATTGCCCCATAGATCTCATTCTGGGGCAGAGCCTCCTCATAGGCATGCCTATCCTTTGTCTCTCCCGGAGACTGAGGCTATGTCCGAGTACATCAGTGAGAATTTCAGGAAGTCAGTATCTCCTGTTGGGGCTGATTTCTTCTTTGTCCAGAAGAAGAATGGAGAATTACGTCCTTCTATTGATTATAGGGGTTTGAATGGCATCACTATCAAAAACAAACATCCTTTGCCGCTAATCTCCGAGCTCTTTGATAGGCTGCGGGGTGCTAGGATATTTACCAAGTTAGACTTGCATGGGGCCTATGATCTAATTCGTATACTTGAAGGGGACGAATTGAAAACCACCTTTAATACCAGGGACGGTCATTATGAGTAATTAGCTATGCCATTCGGTCTCTGTAATTCCCTCGCAGTCTATCAGGACTTCGTAAATGACATCTTTCGGGAGTTTTTATCCACATCTGTAGTTGCATACCTGGATGACATACTTATCTATTTTACAGATCTTGACACTCACCGTAGAGATGTGTGTAGAGTAGAGTTGAGCGATACTTTCCGATATCCTAAAGTATCGGAATCGGAATGGTATCGCCGATATCACTAAAATATCGGCGATACCCGATACCGATACCGGAAGTCCCATGTAAGTCTATGGGAACAAAATATCGCAACTAAAAAAAACCCATTCTTTCCTTGTAAACACTAAATATACACACATAGAATACATATATATATATATACATGTCATTGTGACATATATATATATACATATATGTATAGTTTATACACTTCTACATAGTAAAATATCCTCTGATTCAATTGCCGGGTAAAGCCGGCTTCAGTGAAAAGACAGAAGCACCCGACATGAAATGACACTTGGTGTACATAGGGTTAACCATGTCTTTTCATGTCGTTTGCTATCTGATTTGCACAAACAATTAAATCAGACTATGTGTGCAAAATTTCACACCTGTAGGGGTTAATTAAAGGTGTAAATTCGTTGTAAAAAAACTGACTTTTTTGCTACGAATTTACACCTTTAATTAACCCCTACAGGTGTGAAATTTTGCACACATAGTCTGATTTAATTGTTTGTGCAAATTAGATAGCAAAGGACATGAAAAGACATGGTTAACCCTATGTACACCAAGTGTCATTTCATGTCGGGTCACCCGACATGAAATGACACTTGGTGTACATAGGGTTAACCATGTCTTTTCATGTCCTTTGCTATCTAATTTGCACAAACAATTAAATCAGACTATGTGTGCAAAATTTCACACCTGTAGGGGTTAATTAAAGGTGTAAATTCGTTGTAAAAAAACCGGACTTTTTTGCTACGAATTTACACCTTTAATTAACCCTACAGGTGTGAAATTTTGCACACATAGTCTGATTTAATTGTTTGTGCAAATTAGATAGCAAAGGACATGAAAAGACATGGTTAACCCTATGTACACCAAGTGTCATTTCATGTCGGGTTCTGCATTTTCACAAAAGCCGGCAATTGAATTAGCGGCTATTATACTATGTAGAAGTGTATGAACTACAAATATAAATATATATATATATATATATATGTGTCACAAATTCAATGACATGTATATATATATATATGAGGTGTAAAATTGCTGAAAAAAAATGCGTGGGCTCCCGCCCTATTTTCGCAACCAGACAGACAAAGCCAGTGAGTGGGGGCAGATAATAATAGCCCAGAGAGGGACCATTATTTTTGCCCCCCCCCGGCTACTAACATCTGCCCCCAGACACCCCAGGAAAGACAAATCTATAATTAGATTCGCCCTTTCTGGCACTTTGCCCGTCTATTCCCATTGCCCTGTAGCGGTGGCGAATGGGTTAATATGGGGTTAAAGCCACCTTGCTATTGAAAGGTGACCTTAAGCCAGGTTAATAATTGAGAGCTGTCAATTAGACAACTATCAATTATTAATCCTATTGCATGAAATAAAAATAAAACACACACACTTTAATTAAAAATCATTTTAATGAAATAAAGACACATGTTTTTGACCATCTTTTATTTTACTGCAAAAACCATTTCCTGTAATAAAAATAAAATAAAAAAGCAAAATTATTCTTACCTATCCCATGCACAGTCAGGTCCCACGGTGTAATCCTTCAGAAAGGGTTAATGTTTACTGCAGGGACCGCAGCTAATGCTGCAGCCTCACAGTAAACCCCAAATGAATGAGTTCCTCTCCTGCCTGACAGGAGAGTAAAGGCTGGGTGTCACATAACGATACACCAGCGATCCCGACAACGATATGCACTTGTCAGGATCGCTGGTGTATCGCTACATGATCGCTGCTGAGCTGCCAAACAGGCAGCTCAGGCAGCGATCTGGGACAGCGACACTGCGGGTAACATCGCTTAAGGGCCCGTCTCACATAGCGATATCGCTACCGAGATCGCTGCTGAGTCACTAGTTTTGTGATGCAGCAGCGAGCTCACCAGCGATATCGCTGTGTGTGACATTCAGCGACGATCAGCCCCCCTGCCGGGTATCGCTGATCGTCGCAGAAATGTCAGGACATTTTTTTGATCGCTGGTTTCCCTCTGACAGGCACGCATCGCTGTGTGTGACAGGCGGGAGACCAGCGATCCGCTGGTAACCAAGGTACACAGCGGGTTTCCAGGCACCGCGCAGCGCTTGGAAACCCGCTGTGTACCTTGGATACCAGCTCCCTGCATCAGGGCGCTGGTATCCAAGGTACACAGCGGGTTTCTAGGCACAGCCCCGCGCCTGGAAACCCGCTGTGTACCTTGGTTACCAGCGGATCGCTGGTCTCCCGCCTGTCACACGCAGCGATGTGTGCCTGTCAGCGGGAAACCAGCGATCAAAAAAAGGTCCTGACATTTCAGCGACGATCAGCGATACCCGGCAGGGGGGCTGATCATCGCTGAATGTCACACACAGCGATATCGCTGGTGAGCTCGCTGCTGCGTCACAAAACTAGTGACTCAGCAGCGATCTCGGTAGCGATATCGCTATGTGAGACGGGCCCTTAAGTGGAAAGCTTAATTGATTGCTTTCCACTTTCACTTCAGGTCAGCCAGGGACACAATCAGTGACGTCAGAGGGAACTGATTAACAAAAATAGGGGTTCCCTTCGAAAAAAAAAATGGCGTGGGGTCCCCCCTATTTTTGTTAACCAGCCAGATGAAGCAGACCGCTGAGGCCTGGATTTTCAGGCTGTTAAGGAGCCAAGATCCATGGACCTTGCCAGCCTGATAATACTAGGCCACAGCAGTCTGCATATCTTGGCTGATTAACAAAAATAGGGGATCCCCTCGAAAAAAATTGGCGTGGGGTCCCCCCTATTTTTGTTAACCAGCCAGATGAAGCAGACCGCTGAGGCCTGGATTTTCAGGCTGTTAAGGAGCCAAGATCCATGGACCTTGCCAGCCTGATAATACCAGGCCACAGCAGTCTGCATATCTTGGCTGATTAACAAAAATAGGGGATCCCTCCGAAAAAAATTGGCGTGGGGTCCCCCTATTTTTGTTAACCAGCCAGATGAAGCAGACCGCTGAGGCCTGGATTTTCAGGCTGGTAAGGATCCAATATCCATGGACCTTGCCAGCCTGATAATACCAGGCCACAGCAGTCTGCTTAGCTTGGCTGGTTAACAAAAATAGGGGATCCCCTCGAAAAAAAAACGGCGTGGGGATCCCCCCTATTTTTGTTAACCAGCCAAGTAAAATGCAGACTGCTGCAGCCTGGTATTAAAAGACTGTCAAGGCCCATGGATTTTGGCCCTCAACAGCCTGATAATACCAGGCTACAGCAGCCCCACATTTGGCGCATCAAAAGATGTGCCAATTGTGGCACTTTACCCGGCTCTTCCCACTTGCCCTGTAGCGGTGGCAAGCGGGGTAATAAGGGGTTAATGTCACCGTTGATTGCACGGTGACAATAAGCCCGGTTAATAATGGAGAGGTGTCAATAAGACACCGATCCATTATTAATCCCAAAGTTATTAAATGTATAAAAAAAAGACAAAGCAAGAAAAAAGTATTTTAATGAAATAAAAGAGACAACACAGTTTTCATTAATTTTATTACTCTCTCATTCCTGCGACGCCATCGATCTCCTGTAAAAAAAGAAAAAAAACAAACCAACAGTATACCACCTGTCCGACGCAGTCCATAACGACAGTCCCACGACGATCCAACTCTGCTACATCGCAATGACAGGCAGAGCCTGTCATCGCGACGCAGCACAGCTGATTACCTGCTTCCCCGGCGGTGACGTCATCGGACTGACTGCTTTACGGCCGGGATTACCCAGCAGTCACTGCAGTTATCGCGAGAAACTGCATGTGACCGCCGGGGAAAGAAGATTGCGGCCATGAAGCAGTCCAGGACGTGACCGCCGGAGATCTTCTGCCAGGTAAGTGCCGCTGACTCCTGACAGACCCGACCGACGGACACTGACAGTGACAGTGACAATCCCGATTCCGGTATCCGATAAGACGAAAATATCGGTACTCGGAATCGGAATTCCGATACAGCCAATATCGGCCGATACCCGATATTTGCAGTATCGGAATGCTCAACCCTAGTGTAGAGTCTTTGAACTACTGTGCGCCAATTCTCTTTACGGCAAACTGGAGAAGTACATGTTCGAGCAGTAGTCTCTACCCTTTCTAGGATATATTGTTTTGGCCAAGGGTTCAGCTATGGTCCCAGCCAAGCTGGAGTTGGTGTTAAACTGGCAGAAGCCTCATTCCCTTAAAGCTGTGCAGCGCTTTATGAGATTTATCAATTACTACCATCAGTTCATTTCCCACTTCTCTACCCTAGCAGCTCCGTTGGTAGCCCTCAACAAGAAGGGAGTTAACCCTAGGCAGTGGTCTGAGGTCTTCAGGCCTTTAACTCCCTAAAGTCCCATTTCACTAGGGTGCCAGTTCTAAATTGGCCCCATGTGGATAAGCCATTCATCCTGGAGGAGGATGCTTCTTCCGCTGGTGCTGGAACAGTCCTGTATCAGAAGGACGCTCAAGGTCAGAAACATCCTTGTTTCTTCTTCTCCAAGACTTTCTCACCACAGAGAGGAATTATTCCATTGATGACAGGGAGTTGCTGGCCATGAACTTGGCCTTCTTGGAGTGGAGACACCTCCTGGAGGGAGCTCGGCATCCTTTAAGGTCTTCACGGACCTCAAAAACCTCCTCTACCTGCAGGCTGCCCAATGGCTGAATTCTCGCCAGGTCAGGTGGTCCCTATTCTTCTCTCGGTTTAATTTCACCATCCATTTTCTTCCCCGGGGAGAAGAATTTACTTGCTGATGCACTTTCCTGTTCTGTAGTCTCGTTCAAAGATGGGTATGTGCCACGCCTAATAGTCCCTTCGAAGTGTCTTCGAACTGTGGCACCGGTGTCGCTAGAGCAGGTACCTCCGGGCAAATCTTATGTACCACCTAATCTGCAGCCGAAGGTTTTCTTGTGGGCACACACTTCCAAGTTGGATGGGCATTTCGGCATCAAGAGGACCACTGAGCTTCTGGTGAGGTCTTATTGGTGGCCCCGGGTGGCACAAGATGTGAGGGATTACATCCAAGTCTATGTCTCATGTGCTAGGAATTGGCCTTCCAGGCAGAGACTCGCGGGCTTTCTCCATCCCTTGCTAGTGGCAGATAGGTACTGGAGATGGTCGAGATGGACTTTATTGTAGACCTGCCTCTTTATTTAAAGTTATTTGGGTCATCACCGACCATTTTTACAAAATGGTGCATCTGATTCCTCTTCCACGCTTACCATCTACACGGGCCTTGGTGATACTATTCATCAAGCACATTTTCCACCTTCATGGGATGCCTGACAAGATTGTCAGTGACCGGGGTCCCCAGTTTTTGTCTTGTTTCTGGAGGGAGCTTTGTCGCCTGCTAAGTATAGAGCTCAATCTGTCCTCTGCATACCATCCTGAGATGAATGGGCTGGTGGAGTGGACCAGTCAGACTCTGGTCACGTATCTTTTGCATTTTTTGTCTGCCAGGCATGAAATCTTGGCGTCCATGCTGCCATGGGCAGAGTTTGCCTTAAATAATGCCGTCTCTGATTCCACGGGGCAAACTCCTTTTCTCCTAAATTACAATCAGCATCCACGTGTCCCTGTGCCCATTCCCATCTCGTCTTCCAACCCGAGGGTGGTAGACTGGGCAGTGGAGGCTCGTGATATCTGGGACTGCATGCAAGTTGAAATTAAAGTTTATAAGGAGAGAATGAGGGCTACTGCCGACGCGCATCTTCGTCTCGCTCGCTCGAGTCTTTGCCCCAGGAGATTTAGTGTGGCTGTCAGCTTGTAACATCAGGCTGCATGTAGAGTCCACTAAATTTGGTCCCTGCTAACTAGGTAATTTTAAGGTCCTTGAGCAGGTGAATCCTGTAGTCTATCGCCTCAGTCTCCCACTGCATTTGAATATCATCGACACTTTGCATGTGTCTCTGTTAAAACCCGTGTTTATGACCCGGTCCTTTAGGACTCCTGCGGGGAGTTTGGATACATCCTCGCATGATTTTGAAGTTAACACTATTGTCGTGTCCAAGGTGGTGCGTGGTAAAAAATTTATTTTGGTTGACTGGAAGGGTCATGGACAGGAAGATAGGACCTGCCAGCCTATTGAGCACATTCGCGCCCCTCAGCTGATCGCAGCCTTCGAGCATGGTGAATGTCGCGGGATAGATCCCAAAACATTGCCTGGTTCTGTGGTCCCCCATTCTGTCCTGGCCATTGCGAGTACTGCTCAGCACAGACGTCTGTCTCAGCATCTTGCTCAAGCTTGTGGTATTCGATTGGTTACTGCTGGCTTTCCAGCCAAGTCTATGGTAACCAGCGATAGACTTGTAAGTGTCAGGCTGTACGTGCATTAGTCCAGAGATCACCCTACTGAGCATGTCCGTGATGTGGCGTCCGCTCATTGGTGGTCAGTAGTGTTGAGCGATACTGCTCGATATCTAAAAGTATCGGATCGGAATGGTATCGCCGATATCACTAAATATCGTCGATATCCGATTCCCATACCGGAAGTCCCATGAAAGTCTATGGGAACAAAATATCGCAACTAAAAAAACACTTTCTTTCGTTGTAAACACAAAATATACACACATAGAATACATATATATATATATACAGTACATGTCATTGTGACATATATATATACATATATTTATAGTTTATACACTTCTACATAGTAAAATAGACTCTGATTCAATTGCCGGGTAAAGCCGTGATATACCCCATAGAAGTCGACGGGCTCAGTGCCGAGTACCCCCAAAACCTCTGGCTCTGTGCGACTCAACTTGGGCATCACGAACAGGATTCTGTAGCTCGCTATAAGCGAGTCCTGTGTGCCTGAATTGAACTGGTTTTGTGCTTGAGAATTGCTAAAATCATCAGAGAATGTATTTGCCATTTTTCCGCCATATCTGCATCACGACGAGGCACTGGTGAAGAAGAAGGGCGTGCTCTTTGTGGGTGTACACTCACTCAGTGGCGCAAAAACGATGGCCGACCACTCTAAATGGTACTGCAATGTAAGATCGTGCCCCACAGCTCTTGAGTTCCGCCTCCTCATCCTCCTCAGTGTGCGGAAACTAACACGAAGGTCCCGCCTTACTACAAAAGAGGGGCCCTCTCCAGATGCTAATGACACATGTGACTTGGCAGAGATGGCTAATGGACACGAGCAGAAGTGTGAAGGGATGGAGCAGTCAGAGCTCTCCCCCCACGGAAGCGACTCGATCGCCACGGAACCACCGTTGGGCACCCGGCCTGGAAACCCTCCTACGCTGCAAGAAGCGGAGGATACCCTAAGAGGCCTGGCCCGGCACCGGGAGGAGGTCGCCAGGATGGAAGCCAGCTGGCGTGCCCTAAAACTAAACTTGGAGCGGCGCCAATCCCTCTTACCTGAAGTGTCTGTACCGGAAGGTGAGGCACCCATTCTAGTAGAGGAGTCCGTGCGGGCATCCAAGCCCTTGCAATGTGATCCGGTTGACGTTGTCGCAGTGGAGGCACCCGTTCCTGCAAAAAACGCTGCACCGGCAGCACCCCAGATCCCGCTGTCTGCCCCCGTCGCTGAGACAGAAGAAGCGACACCTGTCCTCATGGAGGAGGCCGCGCAGGCACCAGAGGTCTACCTGTCTGTACCGGAGCCCGACTGTCATCTGTTCCAGAGCCGGCTGCTTCCTCCGCAGGTGAGTGCCGCCAAGACTGTCGGGCGCCAGGAGAGCTGCCGCAAACCGGACAACGTAAGCTGCAGTTTGATGGTGGAGACATGGAGATGCTGGTGGAGGAGAATTACAACCGGCGTCAGGAGGAAGAGTGGAGACGTCGGGAGAGAGAAGCCGAGCGACAAAGGAGCAGCGCGAATCCCAGAATCTTCGCCAACGTCACATCGAGAAGGACCGGGCAGATAAGGACCGGATGAGAAAAGATAAAGGAACCCTGAGGGAGCCGCGGCGTAAGGGTGCAGTACGGAGCTTTAAATTGAAAGCTGGTTGGGGCTTCATCCAGGAGCCTGGACTTTATTTAGAAGTGTTTGTGACCCGGCGGGACGTGGAGACTCACCTCCCAGAAGGACACCCGGGGAGGGACCTGTTGCCAGGAGACTTGGTAAGTTACACCCGACACTGGGGTTACAATGGATGGTATGCCCTAAATGTCACCAGGTGCGACCCCTGGTCCCCAGAGTGTCAGGAACCTGTGAGACCCTCGGAGCCTTCAGCCTCCCACATCCAGGCCTCTGCACAAGTGCCCACCCCACGCCGTAAATCTCCCAGCCTCCCTCAGTGGTCTCCTCAGCAGCCCCAGCTATGTACATGATAATGATAGCTGGCCCGTACCCGGCGCCTGTTAGGCGATCTGGGGTTCGTTCAGTCCGGGACATAGGGCTCCAGACCCGGAGGGAGATGAAAGAGGTGGCCACACAGACACAGATAGCGGGTCACGACTTGACTGTACAGGCCACACGACGTCATCAGGTCCTGGTGGTCCTTGGTGTCTCGGATGTTTGGCAAGCATCAGAAGAGTACCAGGTGGTACCTGGAACACCCCTGCCAAAGAATTATAAATAACCCGGACAGGGTCCCTGTATGTAAATAGTTAAATTGTTGATGTACCCAGACGGGTGAATGTTCATAAAAAAGTTTTTTAATTTAATAAAAAAAACAACACAGTTTTCATTACTTTTATTACAGTCTCATCCTGCGACGCCATCGATCTCCTGTAAAAAAATGAAAAAAAAAAACAGCAGTATACCACCTGTACGACGCAGTCCATAGTAACTAGTGTCCCACGACGATCCAGCTCTGCTACATCAGAATGACATCAGAGGCAGGCAGGCAGGCAGAGCCTGTCATCCCAGCGCAGCACAGCTGATTACCTGCTTCCCCGGCGGTGACGTCATCGGACTGGTTTACGGCCGGGATTACCCTGCAGTCACTGCAGTTATCGCGAAAAACTGCATGTGACCGCCAGGGAGAAGATAATGGCGGCCATCAAGCAGTCCAGGACGTGACCGCCGGAGATCTTCTGCCGGGTAAGTGCCGCTGACTCCTGACAGACCCGACCGACGGACACTCACAGTGACAGTGACAAATCCGATTCCGGTATCCGATATGACGAAAATATCGGTACTCGGAATCGAAAGCCCGATACAGCTAATATTGGCCGATACCCGATATTTGCAGTATCGTATCGCTCGACACTAGTGGTCAGACGGTAGCTTCTCTGGTAAGGTGGCAGCTCTGGATTGGTCAGCCGACTGGGTGTGAGTGTTTGGGGTTGGAGCCTTGTGTATAAAAGAGTCTCAGAGGCCCACATGGGCACGCTAGTATCACTTATGTGTGGGTGGATATTTTCCCACTCTGTTTGAATGTTTGTGTGTGTTGCTCTATACTTAGAGACTAATTACATTGGTAGGTAGGGTTAGGACTGTCTTGCTAACCGCTTGGCTTAGCATCTGTTTCCTTCATATGTGCGGTTAGCAAAGTTGAGTTTCAGAGCAAGTGCAACCCTTAGGCTATACTCTTGAAAGCGCCAGGGTTTTGTACCTAGTGTCATATTAGCTTTTTACCTTTGGCTTAGCACCTGGTTCCTACATATGTGCAGTTAGCACAGTTCAGTTGCAGAGCGAGTTCAACCCACGTGCTTTTTTCTCCTTTGACATTAAACAGGATAAAGTACTTTACTTTCTTACGCTGTACCTGCTAGTTGTCAGGATTCTCTCCCTGCACGGGGTAGATCCCAAGCCTTGTCTTCTCCTACGGTCTCCCATTCAGTTCCGATTGCAGCAAATGCTGCTCAGCAGAGATGTCGGTCTCTGCATCTTGCTCAGACTCGGGCTGTGTGTATTGTTACTACTGCCTCTCCAGGTTCAGCTATGGTAACTAGCAATAGACAGCGGCGAGCAGCCTTTCCTGAGACTAAGACCAGGATTCACTCTACTGAGCATGCTCGTGAAGTGATCTCTCAATGGTGGTCGGCCGTCAGCTGAACAGGTCCTGTGCCAGCTCCGGATTGGCCAGCAAGCAAGGTCCTGTCTGACTGCACTTGGGCGTAGTCAATCAAAAGGTCTTTGGGGCACCTGTCAGCGCGCTAAGATCATTTGTTTTGCGTGTGAGTGCATACGCTAGTACGCTACCACTCTGTGTGCACGTGTGTTTGGCCCGAGACTCTGCTGCTCTGTCGGCGTGTGTGAACGTCCAGCTTTACCTAGAGAGGCAGGTTTTTCCTCCGTTTGACCTAGCGCCTTTCTAGGCCACGTGTGATGCTTAGCATGGGCTGTTAACAGGTCACAGTCAAACCACGTGCTTTGGCTCATACCTTTTGGTACCGCTCTGCGGTCAACTGAGCTCTGTGCTCTTATTTTGTGCCACCGCTTGTTGCCCATTAGTTAGTGTTGTTTTTGTCTCCACTCAGCGGTTTGCTGAGTTGGTTCCCCTGGGCCGCTCTATGGTCAGCTGAGCTCTGTGCTCTTATTTTGCGCCATCCCTTGTTGCTCATTAGTTAGTGCTGTTTTTGTCTCCACTCAGCTGTTTGCAGAGTTCGTTCCCCTGGGCCGGTGCTCTACTGTCTAAGAAGTTATCAGATAAGGATGACCTGTGCTTACTCCACACAGGGTGATGTTTAACAACGTGTGTTTTAAGTGATCGCTACCTTAGTTCTCCATTGTGCACATTAGCTGCAGTTTTACACCTCTGCACGGTGGACCCCGGGTTGCGAACGCACTTTGTCATTATATTTCATTTAGTGTGTTCCGCAAACCTTAACACTACCTCTCTGTGAATTTACTGAGCTGGGTACTCTGAGTTCTATTCACACTGTGTGACATTTAACACAGTGTGTTTATGGTGATTGCTCGCTGTTTAGTTCTGTCATTGCTCACTAGGGGCAGATTTTCATCTCTGCACCGTGGACCCGTTTTGCAATTGCACTTTATTATTTATTTTTATTTAGTGCAATCTGCCAACCCTAACACAGAGTGAGGATTTTTATTTTAAATAAAGGACTTTATTCTGGGTGCATTTTATTCACAATATGATTATGGGGTTAGTAATGAAGAGGCATCTAATAGACACTAACCTCTGGGCCTGATGTCACCTGACTGCACAAATATTAACCCCTCTTGCTACCACCACAGGGTAAGAGGGAAAAGTCGGACAAAGTGCCAGAATTGACGCATCTAATAGATGTGCCTTTTCTGTGTCGGCTACGGGCTGCTATTTTAGGCTGGAGGGTTCAATATCCATGGCCCCTTATCAGCCTGGGAATATCGGCCCCCCAGCTGTCTACTTTAGCTTTTCTGGTTGTCAAAAAATGGGGGGACTCTACACCAATTTTTTAATTATTTAGCTTTAAATAGTTGTAATAGTTTTAGAACTGCATGTGGACCTCTCTGTGCTTGAAAAACAGTCATGATAAAGCTGACAGCTGAAGGTTTCATCCTGCAGCTGTAAGTTTGCCATGCTTGTTATCAAAAATATAACAGACGCCATGTCATTTTTGTAAAAATGTATTTATTTACAGCACAGGCACCAGCTGATGAATACAACCATCAGCGGCACCAGCTCTTGCTGCTATCAGTGAGAGCAGGAGTAGGCTGATGCTACTAGTAGATACCTCTGTTACTTTTACAGCCAGTCATAGCTGCTGGCTCACACTTTCATCTGACAGCATGGGGACTGCAGCTCTCTGACCAGCAGTAATGATCTTAACGCCAATCAGAGGTAGTGTTCGCTGTACTGTCATTCAGATTACAGCGTGGCAAACAACGGATGTTCGAGCCCCCTATTCATCTGAATGCTGTGGGGGTTTGGGTACTGATCTGGTAACTGAACTGAACTTTTCTTAAATGTTTGGCTGAACCCACTGACCAGAGCATCCAGGGGTTTGCCCACCACTACCCACAATTAGTTTTCACATCCGCAACACACTTCTCGCTGCCACAAATCGCCTTTTTGATAGGCCAGCGAGACACCTGTACTGCCTCACACAAATGCGACCCATCTTTACCGAGAGCCTGATAGGTGCTCTTCTTGCATTCTGGCATACACAAGGTAACACAAGTTAGTAATTATGACCCTCCCCAGGGTTTGTGGGCATGTTTAGAGCTGCAAGGAATAAACTAATTACCGTATATACTCGTGTATAAGCCGAGATTTTCAGCGCAATTTTTAGGGCTGAAAGTCCCCCTCTCGGCTTATACGTGGGTCATATACAGTCATGGCCAAAAGTTTTGAGAATGACACAATATTATATTTTCACATGATCTGCTGCCCTCTGGTTTTTATGTGTGTTTGACAGATGTTTTTATCACAGACAGAAATGTAATAATTGCAAACATATGAGTAACAAAAGCTTATATTGACAGTTAGAATGAGTTAATGCAGCAAGTCAATATTTGCAGTGTTGACCCTTCTTCTTCAGGACCTCTGCAATTCTCCCTGGCATGCTCTCAATCATCTTCTGGACCAAATCCTGACTGATAGCAGTCCATTCTTGCACAATCAATGCTTTCATTTTGTCAGAATTTTTAGGTTTTTGTTTGTCCACCCGTCTCTTGATGATTGACCACAAGTTCTCAATGGGATTAAGATCTGGGGAGTTTCCAGGCCATGGACCCAAAATCTCTATGTTTTGTTCCCTGAGCCATTTAGTTATCCCCTTTGCTTTATGGCAAGGTGCTCCATCATGCTGGAAAAGGCATTGTTGATCGCCAAACTGCTCTTGGAGGGTTGGGAGAAGTTGCTCTTGGAGGACATTCTGGTACCATTCTTTATTCATGGCTGTGTTTTTAGGTAAGACTGTGAGAGAGCCGATTCCCTTGGCTGAGAAGCAACTCCACACATGAATGGTTTCAAGATGCTTAACAGTTGGCATGAGACAAGACTGGTGGTAGCGCTCACCTTGTCTTCTCCGAATGAGGCGTTTTCCTGATGACCCAAACAATTGAAAAGGGGATTCATCAGAGAAAATAACTTTACCCCAGTCCTCAGCAGTCCACTGCCTGTACCTTTTGCAGAATATCAGTCTGTCCATGATGTTTTTTCTGGAGAGAAGTGGCTTCTTTGCTGCCCTCCTTGAGACCAGGCCTTGCTCCAAGAGTCTCCGCCTTACAGTGCATGCAGATGCACTCACACCTGCCTGCTGCCATTCCTGAGCAAGCTCTGCACTGCTGGTAGCCCGATCCCGCAGCTGAAACATTTTTAAGAGACGGTCCTGGTGCTTGCTGGTCTTTCTTGGGCGCCCTGGAGCCTTATTGGCAACAATGGAACCTCTCTCCTTGAAGTTCTTGATGATGTGATAGATTGTTGACTGAGGTGCAATCTTTCTAGCTGCGATACTCTTCCCTGTTAGGCCATTTTTGTGCATTGCAATGATGACTGCACGTGTTTCTTTAGAGATAACCATGGTTAACAGAAGAGAAACAATGATGCCAAGCACCAGCCTCCTTTTAAAGTGTCCAGTGGTGTCATTCTTACTTAATCATGACAGATTGATCTCCAGCCATGTCCTCATCAACACCCACACCTGTGTTAATGGAGCAATCACTGAAAAGAGGTTAGCTGGTCCTTTTAAGGCAGGGCTGCAATGATGTTGAAATGTGTTTTGGGGGATAAAGTTCATTTTTTAGCCAAATATTGACTTTGCAAGTAATTGCTGTTAAGCTGATCACTCTTTATAACATTCTGGAGTATATGCAAATTGCCTTTAGAAAAGTGAAGCAGTAGACTTTGTAAGAATTAATATTTGTGTCATTCTGAAAACTTTTGGCCATGACTGTACAGGGGTTGGCGGGGGAGAGGGAGCGGGGGTTTTGGATCATACTCACCCCTCCACCGGTGCGGTCTCTGCAGCCCCCCTGCTTCTCCCACGATCTCCGGCTCCTTCCTGTAGCGGTCACGTAGTGCGCTCATTAAAGTCATGAATATGCACATATTCATGACTTTAATGAGCGGTCTCACGTGACCGCTGTAGGAAGAGCTGCCGGAGAGCCCCGGGAGAAGAGGAGATGCTGCAGAGACCGCACCGGCGGAAGGGTGAGCATAGCAATATTTACCTGTCCCGTTCCACCACTGCTCCCCTCTGTGTCCTCGCATCCTCTTGCTGTTATGATCAGGCAGAGGGCGCGATGACGTCATTAGTGAGCGCCGTGCCCTCTGCCTGATCATTCACTGCCGAGGACACGGAAGGAGGACCAGCGCGCAGCGGTGGACCGGGGATCGGTAAATATCTCAGGTGCCGGGGTCCTGAGCGAGCAGTGACACCGGCACCTGTCCCTCAGCGACGAGAGGTGAGTATGTCATTTTTTGCAGCAGCAGCATAAGGGACGTATTTACTATGGGGCATAATTTGGAGCATATGGGGCATATTCTGGAGCATATGGGGCATAATCTGTGGAACATATGGGGGCATAATCTGCAGCATATGGGGGCATAATCTGCAGCATATGGGGCATAATCTGCAGCATATGGGGCATAATCTGTGGAACATATGGGGGCATAATCTGCAGCATATGGGGCATAATCTGCAGCATATGGGGCATAATCTGTGAACTATGGGGCATATCTGCAGCATATGGGGCATAATCTGCAGCATTGGGCATAATCTGGAGCATATGGGCATAATCTGCAGCATATGGTGGCATAATCTGCAGCATATGGGCATAATCTGGAGCATATGGGGCATAATCTGTGGAACATATGGGGGCATAATCTGCAGTTTATGGGGCATAATCTACAGCATATGGGGCATAATCTGGAGCATATGGGGCATAATCTGGAGCATATGGGGCATAATCTGGAGCATATGGGGGCATAATCTGGAGCATATGGGGGCATAATCAGGGGAGCATATGGGGCATAATCAGGGGAGCATATGGGGGCATAATCTGGAGCATATGGGGGCATAATTTGGAGCATATGAGGGCATAATTTGGAGCATATGGGGCATAATCAGGGGAGCATATGGGGGCTTAATCAGGGGAGCATATGGGCATAATCTGTGCAGCATATGGGGGCATAATCTGTGCAGTTTATGGGGGCCTAATCTATGGAGCATATGGGGGCATAATCATTTTTTACCCTAGGCTTATAAGCGAGTCAATACGTTTTCCCAGTTTTTTGTGGCAAAATTAGGGGGGTCTGCTTATACACGGGTCGGCTTATACATGAGTATATATGGTACATTTTAGATTAAATATACAGAAGAAGTTACACAAAATGAAATAATAAAAGAAATACATAGAGGTAAAAAGTGTGTAAAATAAAAGAATAAAATACAGATAAGCTTTACGAATTGGATCATTGAGAGCTTCTGGCACAGGAGAATGCCACAGGAAATATGGACAAATGTGTAATACTTGTTGCTTCTTGTATTGCAGCTGCCATGCACATTTTTTTTTCCCACAGCAGGGATGTCGATTCACTTACCGCCGTGGCCCCTGCCCTGCACTTCATTGCCCTCTGGCTACTGTCCACCATCTGCACACTGCTCGCAGATCCCCTAGCACTGTGCTCAGGGTGCGCTTGCTCCCTCCTTCGTCCTAAAGTGTCCCCAGCCAATGGCTTTGAGAAACTTATTATTTAAGGCAACTCTCAGGGATGTGTCTGAGAATTGAGTAATGTAAGTAGTCTGCATACTCTCTAGTTCTCAGGTTCCCTGTACCTACCACTCAGTTTACCTGTCCTGTACCATATTTGCCATGTGTTCTTGTATTTCATCCATACCCATCAGAACTTGCCTACTAGTCTGTGTACAAGCCTGCACCTGCCGTGCTCTCTTATATAAGCCATACCTGTCTGCACTTGCCGTGCCCTCCTGTATATCAGCCGTATCTGCCTGCAACTGCCAGTGCCTGCCTGTATACCAGCGGTGCCTGCCAGCACCTGCCGCTACTGTGTTCCTGCTGTGTCTACCTGTAACAGCTGAACCTTCCCTTCTACGCCATTCAATTTTTCTGCCTCTTGAGGGTCAGCTGCCAGGCATCCGAGGCCTGTCCTAGTGTAGCCCTTGTTGTACATCTGAAGCCAAGTCTAACCCCACCATCATGGGCTCTACTGAAGAGTCAGGTGTTCATCTAGTCATGCACCTCCAGGCTCTACTCGGATCACGGCACAGTGGCTTTGCCACTCCTGTTACAATTTGCCCAGGCTATGGAATTTGCTGGCTTCCAATCATCTTCTCTCTCCAACCTGTACCAGATGGTCTCACATTAGAAAGACCAATAGTTACCACCCATCTGACCTCACTAACATCTGCGGACGCATCCTCTCCTCTCCAAGCTGAGGCAATCCTGGCTGTATCCCTCCAGTCAGCCAGCTATGTTCCTGTTCCTGGAACCCGTCTGTTTGCTCCATCACCTTATGATGGTGACCTTGCTCTACAGTACAGACCAAAAGTTTGGACACACTTTCTCATTTAAAGATGTTTCTGTATTTCATGACTATGAAAATTGTAAATTCACACTGAAGTCATTAAAACTATGAATTAACACATGTAGTATTATATACTTAACAAAAAAGTGTGTAACAACTGAAATTATGTCTATATTCTAGGTTCTTCAAAGTAGCCACGTTTTGCTTTAATGACTGCATTGCACACTTTTAGCATTCTCTTGATAAGCTTCAAGAGGTAGTCACCGGAAATAGTTTTCACTTCACAGGTGTGCCCTGTCAGGTTTAATAAGTGGGATTTCTGGCCTTATAAATGGGGTTGGGACCATTAGTTGTGTTGTGCAGAAGTCTGGTGGATACACAGCTGATAGTCCTACTGAATAGACTGTTAGAATTTGTATTATGGCTAGTGTTGAGCATTCCGATACGGCAAATATCGGGTATCGGCCGATATTTGCTGTATCGGAATTCCGATTCTGAGTTCCGATATTTTTGTCATATCTGATACCGGAATCTGAGTTTTCCGACCAAGTCTATGGGAGTTCCTGTGTCACAGAACGAAGTACTTTTTGAGTATCGGGCCGATCCAATCCGATCCGATATTTTAGGATATTGGGCAGTATCGCTCAACACTAATTATGGCAAGAAAAATCAGCTAAGTAAAGAAAAACGTGTGCCCATCATTACTTTAAGAAATGAAGGTCAGTCAGTCTGAAAAATTGGGAAAACTTTGAAAGTGTCCCAAGTGCAGTTGCAAAAACCATCAAGCACTACAAAGAAACTGGCTCACATGAGGACCACCCCAGGAAAGGAAGACCAAGAGTCACCTCTGCTTCTGAGGATAAGTTTATCCGAGTCACCAGCCTCAGAAATCGCAGGTTTACAGCAGCTCAGATTAGAGACCAGGTCAATGACACACAGAGTTCTAACAGCAGACACAGCTCTACCACAACTGTTAAGAGGAGACTTTGTGCAGCAGACCTTCATGGCAAAATAGCTGCTAGGAAACCACTGTTTAGGACAGTCAACAAGCAGAAGAGACTTGTTTGGGCTAAAGAACACAAGAAATGAACATTAGACCAGTGGAAATCTGTGCTTTGGTCTGATGAGTCCAAATTTGAGATTTTTGGTTCCAACCACCGTGTCTTTGTGCGACGCAAAAAAGGTGAACGGATGGACTCTACATGCCTGGTTCCCACTATTAAGCATGGATGAGGTGTATGGTGTGGGGGTGCTTTGCTGGTGACACTGTTGGGGATTTATTCAAAATTGAAGGCATACTGAACCAGCATGGCTACCACAGCATCTTGCAGCGGCATGCTATTCCATCCGGTTTGCGTTTAGTTGGACCATCATTTATTTTTCAACAGGACAATGACCCCAAACACACCTCCAGGCTGTGTAAGGGCTATTTGACCAAGAGGGAGAGTGATGGGGTGCTACGCCAGATGACCTGGCCTCCACAGTCACCAGACCTGAACCCAATCGAGATGGTTTGGGGTGAGCTGGATCACAGAGTGAAGGCAAAAGGGCCAACAAGTGCTAAGCATCTCTGGGAACTCCTTCAAGATTGTTGGAAGACCATTTCCGGTGATGACCTCTTGAAACTCATCAAGAGAATGCCTAGAGTGTGCAAAGCACTCATCAAAGCAAAATGTGGCTACTTTGAAGAACCTAGAAAATAAGACATGATTTCAGTTGTTACACACTTTTTTGTTAAACCCTTAACGACCAAGCCATTTTGTAGGTTAAAGACCAGGCCAATTTTTACAATTCTGACCACTGTCTGTTTATGAGGTTATAACTCTGGAACGCTTAAACGGATCTTGGCGATTCTGAGACTGTTTTCTCGTGACATATTGTAATTCATGATAATGGTAAAATTTCTTCAATATAACTTGCGTTTATTTAAGAAAAAAACGGAAATATAGCAAAAATTTTGAAAATTTTGCAATTTTCAAATTTTTAATTTTTATGCCATTAAATCAGAGAGATATGTCACAAAAATTAGTTAATAAATAACATTTCCCACATGTCTACTTTACATCAGCACAATTTTGGAACCAACATTTTTTTTTGTTAGGAAGTTATAAGTGTTAAAAGTTGACCAGCAATTTCTCATTTTTCCAACAAAATTTACAAAACCATTTTTTTTAGGGGCCACCTCACATTTGAAGTGAATTTGAGGGGCAATATGACAGAAAATACCCAAAAGTGACACCATTCTAAAAACTGCACCCCTCAACGTGTTCAAAGCCACATTCAAGAAGTTTATTAACCCTTTAGGTACTTCACAAGAATTGAAGCAATGTGGAAGGAAAAAATGAACATTTAACTTTTTTTCCCAAAATTTTTCTTTCGACACAATTTTTTTAAATTTTGTCAAGGGTATCAGTAAAAAATGAACCACAATATTTGTTGTACAATTTCTCCTGAGTACACCGATACCCCATGTTTGGGGGTAAACCACTATTTGAGCGCATGGCAGAGCTCGGAAGGGAAGCAGCGCCAATTTACTTTTTTGGCTGGAATTGAGATTGGACGCCATGTCGCATTTGGAGAGTCCCTGTGTGCCTAAACAGTGGAAACCCCCCACAAGTGACCCCATTTTGGAAACTAGACCCCCCAAGGAACTTATCTAAATGTGTTGTGAGAGCTTTTAACCCCAAGGGCTTCACAGAGGGTTATAACGTAGAGCCGTAAAATTAAAAAATCATATTTTTTCCACAAAAAATGATCTTTTCATCCCAATTTTTATTTTCCAAAGGATAAAAGGACCCCAAAAGTTATTGTGCAATTAGTCCTGAGTACGCCAATACCCGATATGTGGAGGTAAACCACTATTTGGGCGCATGGCAGAGCTCGGAAGGGAAGCAGCGCCAATTGACTTTTTTGGCTGGAATTGAGATTGGACGCCATGTCGCATTTGGAGAGTCCCTGTGTGCCTAAACAGTGGAAACCCCCACAAGTGACCCCATTTTGGAAACTAGACCCCCCAAGGAACTTATCTAAATGTGTTGTGAGAGCTTTTAACCCCCAAGGGCTTCACAGAAGGTTATAACGTAGAGCCGTAAAATTAAAAAATCATATTTTTTTCCACAAAAATGATCTTTTCATCCCAATTTTTATTTTCCAAAGGATAAAAAGACCCCAAAAGTTATTGTGCAATTAGTTCTGAGTACGCTGATACCCCATATGTGGGTGTAAACCACTATTTGGGCGCATGGCAGAGCTCGGAAGGGAAGCAGCGCCATTTGACTTTTTTGGCTGGAATTGAGATTGGACGCCATGTCGTATTTGGAGAGCCCCTGTGTGCCTAAACAGTGGAAACCCCCCACAAGTGACCCCATTTTGGAAACTAGACCCCCCAAGGAACTTATCTAGATGTGTGGTGAGAGCTTTGAACCCCAAGTGCTTCACAGAAGTTTATAATGTAGAGCCGTGAAAATAAAAAAATCATATTTTTTTCCACAAAAATAATCTTTTTGCCCCAAATTTTTATTTTTATAAGGGTAACAGGAGTAATAGGACACCAAAAGCTATTGTGCAATTTGTCCTGAGTACGCTGATATCCCATATGTGGGGGGGAACCACTATTTTGACGCATGGCAGAGCTCGGAAGGGAAGGAGCACCGTTTTTAAATGCAGACTTTGATGGAATGGTCTGCAGGTGTCATGTCGTGCTTGGAGAGCCCCTGATGTGCCTAAACAGTAGAAACCCCCACAAATGACCCCATTTTGCAAACTAGACCCCCCAAGGAACTTATCTAGATGTGTGGTCAGCACTTTGAACCCCCAAGGGCTTCACAGAAGTTTATAACGTAGAGCCGTGAAAATAAAAAAATCATATTTTTTTTCCACAAAAATGACCTTTTTGCCCCCCAATTTTTATTTTTATAAGTGTAACAGGAGAAATAGGGCCCCAAAAGTTGATGTGCATTTTGTACTGAGTACGCTGATATCCCATATGTGGGGGGGAACCAGTGTGATCGCCTTACTGCGATCTTTGGGAGGCACAATGAACAAATCCACAAAAGTGAATAATTAGTTTTCTTTTTTGCGCCGTTCCTCGTGCGGTATTAGTGATTAGGCGACTTTATTCCTCGGATCGGTGCGATTACAGCGATACCAGGTTTATACCCTTTTTCATGTTTAGCTTCTGTCACACACTAAAAGATGCTTTTTTTTGGAATAATTTTTTGTAAGAAATTTTTGCATCGCCGTATTTTGAGAGCTATAATTTTTCCATATTTCGGCTGACAGAGTTATCTGTGGGCTTATTTTTTGTGGGACGAGCTGACGTTTTTATTGGTACCATATTCGGGCACATAATGTTTTTTGATCGCTTCCTATTCCGATTTTTGTGGAAGCAGAATGAACAAAAACCAGCAATTTAGGAATTGTTTTTTTTTTTTTTCCCTCCGTTCCACGTGTGGTAAAATTGATAAAGCAGCTTTATTCTTCGGGTCAGTACGATTACAGCGATACCTCATTTATATTTTTTTTATGTTTTGGCGTTTTTTACACAATAAAAAATTTTATAGAAAAAATAATTATTTTTGCATCAGTTTATTCCGCGAGCTATAACTTTTTTATTTTTTCGCTGATGATGCTGTATAGCGGCTTGTTTTTTGCGGGACAAGATGACGTTTTCAGCAGTACCATGTTTATTTATATCTGACTTTTTGATCGCGTGTTATTGCACTTTTTCCAAGCGGTATGATGATACCGCTTGGAAAAAGTATAATTTACTACTTTTTTGTGTTTTTTTTTACGGCTTTCACTGAAGGGGTTAACTAGGGTTACGCTTTTATAGATGGGATTTTTACGGACGTGGCGATACCAAACATGTGTATTTTTTTTGTTTTTTATTTTTTTTATTACATAAAAATATGTATTTTTTAGGAGATTTTTTTAAAAATTATTTTTTAATATTTTTTTTACAATTTTTTTAAAAAATGATTTTTTTAACTTGTCCCTTTATGGGACTTTCACTTTTTTTACTTTTTATTGCAGTTACAATGCATTGCAATGCTCCAGCATTGCAATGCATTGTACCTATGATGAAAGCTGCTGTGAGCATGATCACAGCAGCTTTCCGTAGCTAGATGACCTGGAGGTTGTCATGACAACCCCCGGGTCATCAAGGCAGAGATCAGGCCCTGTAAATACATTGCAGGGCGCCGATCTGAGGCAGAGGGAGCACCCGACCCTCTGCCTCCCCCTGAGCGCTGCGATCGCGCTCAATCGCAGCAGTCAGGGGGTTAACAGCCAGGGGCGGCTCCTGCACTGATCACGCTGGAGAAACTGAAATTTCAGCTTTTCCTGCGCGATCGCTGCTGTGTTTGGTCAGTCAGATTGACTGACAAAGCACAGCGCTGTAGGTGCGGGGACCGACGGCAAAGGTCCCCGCATCGCTTGCTGTGCCTGTCAGCTGTCATAGACAGCTGTCGGCACTGATCTACCACTGCGTGTTTACATACAGTGGTAGATCAAAGGGATGACGTGCACAGTCCGTCCTGGTGCCGGAACTGACACCTTGCCATGACGGACTGTGCACGTCATTGGACATTAAGGGGTTAAGTATATAATTCCACTTGTGTTAATTTATAGTTTTGATGCCTTCAGTGTGAATGTACAATTTTCATAGTCATGAAAATACAGAAAAATCTAAATGAGAAGGTGTGTCCAAACTTTTGGTCTGTACTGTATGTAGAGGGTTCATCAACCAGTGCACACTGCATTTTGAACTGTTGGCAAACCAGTTTGCTTTGGATCAAGCCAAAGTGGCTTTTGTCATGTCTCACCTCACTGGCAAAGCTCTGGCATGGCTCAATCCCATATGGGAGAGAGGGTATCCTATTGCCTCCAACCTTCAGTCCTTCTTAGAAACCATCCACAAGGTTTTTGATAAACTAGGTCATGTTTAAAAGACATCATCAAAAACTGAAGCAAGTTCAGAGAAGAGCGACCAGAATGGTTACCGGTCTGCAAACCATTTCCTATGAGGAATGGTTACAGGATTTGGCAATGTTTAACTTGCAAAAAAGAAGACTGAGAGGAGACTTAATAGCTATCTAAAAGTATCTCAAGGGCTTTCACATTGTAGAAGGGTCATCTTTTTTTTCATTTGCACAAGGAAAGACTAGAAGCAATGGGATGAAACTGAATGGGAGGAGACACAGATTAAATATTAGAAAAAACTTTTTGACAGTTAGGGTGATCAATGAGTGGAACAGGCTGCCATGAGAGGTGGTGAGTTCTTCTTCCATAGAAATCTTCAAACAGAGGCTGGACAGACATCTGTCTGGGATGATTTAGTGAATCCTGCTTTGAGCAGGCGGTTGGACCAGATGACCAAGGAGGTCCCTTCCAACTCTACCATGCTATGATTCTATGATTCTGATTCCTCTGCAGCATCTCCTCTTCTCGGGTTGCAATATGGCAACATCACAGAGGGTTAGTATTTTGTTTGTTTCATGACCCTGTCAGCCAAACCTGCCTGGAACAATGAGGGACACTGGTGGCCAACTTCTTTGAGTGCCCTTCCAGAAGAATTGAGTATGAGTTGGCTTACTGTGATATCCCCACTACATTGGTTGACTTGGTGTCCCTGGCTACATAGATTAACATCAGGTTCCAGGAGCGCACAAAGGAAGTGAACCACGAGAGAAGAACTATGCATTTGGCTCTTACCTTTCAAAGGCTGATCTTGCCGCAGACCTCAGCTTCGACACCTCCTCTGAATCTATGCAGGGTGAAGCTGACCAAGCATCATCAGGAGAACCGACATGATGAGGGTAGTGGCTTGTATTGCAGCAGTTCTGTACATTACATCCGCTTCTGAAAATCCAGGAAATTCAAAAGTCAAGGTTTTATTGGAGAGGCTACCCTGGGCGAGGATCACTCGTCTTTTTTAGTGACTGTCAGTATCCCTTTCCTGTGACAATATCTGTTTTGCTGAATTGGCCTATTTGGACTCTGGTTCCACAGGGAATTTCATTCAACAAGCCATTGTGGAACAGTATCAAATCCCGTCCAACATCTATAGAATTTGTTGGTGGTATCGGCCGTGTATGAGAGACCTCAATCCGAGACCGTTCTTTCCTTTCTCAGCCTGTGCAACTTCATGTAGGAATGTTGCACTCAGAGAGAATCTCTCTCTATGTACTGTGTGGTCTGTCCCATCCCCTGCTTCAGGGCCTACCATGACTATGGAAACATGAGCCTGTTTTAGATTAGAGATCCGGAGAAGCACTTTAATGGTGCCCGGCTTGTCAGGAGAGGTGCCTTGTCTCCAGTCATCTTGTCAGACCTCTGGCTACTCCATCAAATTTACCAGACATGCCACCCACTTATTTAACATAAGCAGATGTTTGCCATAAAAGTGATGTGGAGACACTACCATCACACAGGCCATACGATTGCCCTATAGACCTTCTTCCTGGCTTATTTCCTTCACAAGGCTGCATCTATCTGCTGTCCAAGGCTGAAATCCGAACCATGCCCGAATATATCAAGGAGAACATAGCCAGGGGATTTATCTGGAAGTTTACCCTCCACCCGGCTGGAGCCAGATTCTTCTTTGTAAAGAAAAAGAAATGTTCACCTTCGTCCTTGCAAAGAATATAGGGGTCTCAGTCAATTAAGCTTCAAAAATAAATATCCTCTGCCTCTCATGTCAGAGCAGTTTGATCATCTCAAAGGGTCCAGAGTCTTTTCCAAACTTGACCTGCGGTGGGCTTATAATTTGACCCTAATTCACTAGGGGGACAAACTGAAGACTGCTTTTAACACATAGGATGGCCATAATGAACATCGTGTTATGTTGTTTGGGCTAGTGTAATTCCCCAGCAGTCTTTCAAGAATTGGTGAACTATATATTCCGGGACTTTTTCTACTCATGGTTAGAGGTTTACCTCGACAAATTATTAGTGTTCTCTCCCAATCTGCCACACACAGGAGGAATGTACACCAGGTTCTGCAGAGACTGAGGCAGAATTGTTTTCAAACAAACTTTGAAAAATGTGTTTTTGAGCAAACTTCTCTTACGTTCCTTGGATACATCATCTCTGAGTCAGGACTAAGAATGGACCCCAAGAAGGTATCCACTGTCCTGAAGCGGCCTCCTCCTGATGGAATGAAGATAATCAAGTGGTTCCAGAGATTTGGCAATTATTATTCCCAATTCATCACCACCCCAATCTTTGCGCTGACGAACAAGGGTTGGTAACTTTAGGGTGTGGACTCCAGAGGTTGAAAATGCCTTTTTCTCCTTAAAACAGGCCTCCGATACAGAGCTGCACCGACTGGACAACAATGAACAATTCTTTTTGGAGGTGAATGTCTCTTGCTCTAGTGCCAGAGCCATCTTCACCCAGAAATCTCCTTCTGGTCATATGGTGACCTGCGGTTTCTTCTCTAAAGCCTTCTCGGCTCCAGAACAGAACTATTCTATGAGCGATCAAGAACTGTTGATGATTAATCTAGTTCTGGAGGAGTGGTGCTTTCTATTTCAGGGAGCATTTCATCTTGTTATCTACAGTACAGACCAAAAGTTTGGATACACCTTCTCATTCAAAGATTTTTCTGTATTTTCATGACTATGAAAAGTGTACATTCGCACTGAAGGCATCAAAACTATGAATTAACACGTGTGGAATTATATACTTAACAAAAAAGTGTGAAACAACTGAAAATATGTCTTATATTCTAGGTTCTTCAAAGTAGCCACCTTTTGCTTTGATTACTGCTTTGCACACTCTTGGCATTCTCTTGATGCTGGAGAAAGCTGGACTCAGAGACAGCACAGAGGCACTAATCATAGCGGCCTAACAGCAAGCACTAAGTACCAGATCCATAGAAGCAGGAATCTACCGCACAAGACAAGACCCACGGTGCTGACTATGCCATGAAACCTCAGAAACCATCCCAACACATACTGGCAGGATAGAAAATGCAAGCAGGAACAGCGTATACTGAATTACACAACCAAGTAGCGGGAATTGTGTACCGGAACATCTGCACAGCATATGGGCTAAGTCCCCCTAAGTCCATGGGGCAGACCCCAGAGAAAGTGGTGGAGAATGAAAGGGCAAAAATCCTGTGGCACTTCAAGATCCAGACAGATAAGCAGGTGTTGGCTAACCAACCAGACATTGTGATAGTAGACAAGGATCAGAAGACAGCAATGATAATAGATGTGGCAGTGCCAAGGACATCAACATCAGAAAGAAGTAATATGAGAAGCTGGAGAAATACCAGGGCCTCAAAGGAGTACTTGAGAAGATGTGGAAGGTGAAGGCAACAGTTATTCCAGTGGTGATAGGAGCACTTGGAGCAGTGACCCATAAATTGGAAGAATGGCTACAACAGATCTCAGGAGCAACATCTGATCTCTCTATCCAGAAAAGCACAATGCTGGGAACAACTGAGATCCTGCCCAGAACCCTCAAACTCCCAGGCCTCTGGTAGAGGACCCGAGAATGAGAAAGGACAACAAAGACCACCCCCAATGGGGGGTGAGAAGGAAGTTTTATCATGGCCAAAATTGCTGGCACCCCTAAAATTGTTCCAGAAAATGAAGCATTTGTCCCAAAAAATTATTGCAGTTACATGTTTTGTTCTTCACATCTTTATTTCCCTTGTGTGTATTGGAACAATGCAAAAAAGAGAGAATAAAAGGCCAATTGGATATAATTTCACACAAAACTCCAAAAATAGACAAGACAAAATTGTTGGCACCCTCAACTTAAGGCTATGTGCACACGTTGCGGAATTGCCATGGAAATTTCCGCGGCAATTCCGCACCTCCCTGCCGCGGGAAATCCGCATATTATAGGTATGCGTATACACGCTAAACACTAGCGTTTTGCAAGCGTAATTAGCTTGCAGAATGCTAGCGTTTTACAAGCGGTGTGACCAACTTTTTACTATTGATGCCGCCTATGCCGCATCAATAGTAAAAAGATCTAATGTAAAAATAATAAATAATGATATTCTCACCTTCCGGCGGCCCCCGCAGCTTTCCCGCCTCTCAGCGACGCTCCCGGCCAATCCCGTTCCCAGGAGTCCTTTGCGACAATCATCCCGATGACGTAGCATCTCGCGAGACCGCTACGTCATCTGGGTGATCTCGCAAAGGACTCCTGGGAATGGGATTGGCGGGAGCGTCGCTGAGAGGCGGGAAAGCTGCGGGGGCCGCCGGAAGGTGAGAATATCACTATTTTTTATTTTAATTATTGTTTTTACATGAATATGGTACCCAATGTCACGCTGTATAGCAGATATATATATGTGATGTCAGTAATCTATATCAAAAGGGCAACATACTATATAACATGCGCATAGATATATGATAACATAGATTTACCTGACAGAAAGTCCAGTGGGTCAAAACGGAATCCGTTATACGCTGTCTCCGGCTAGAGGGTGACCGGGGTCTAAGCTGACCCTGAACTGGGGTCCTAACTAATCCCTCTACCTGGAGGTACTGTTAAAGGTACAGAGGTCCAGGCCACCAGCGTAAACCCTGTCTCCTATCAATCCCTGCCAACTGTATTCTAGTCCTAAGAAGGACCCTGAATACCACCAAAGGGAATGAACAGGTAACGGTTAATGAACAGAAAGACATACAAGAAAGACAAGAAATAAAGTAAATAAAGTCTTACATACAACACTCACACACAGTAGGAACACCTAAGGTCTCAGAGATAAACTATAAGCTGTAAGAGTAAAAACAACTAAGGAACTCTTAGCTTAAGTATTCTCAGAACCGATCCAGTCTGCTAGACTACATGAATGCTTTCACCGGCGTCTAACACCCAGACTGGCAGGAATATAAAGGAAACTAATTAGAACATAATCAAAAGCAGCCGGCCGAGGCTGGACCTAGTCTTAGCAAAGAGCTAGGTAAAATTAACTCTCTCATTACCAAACACAAAGAAACAGCAGCTCAGCTGTGAGAAGTCAGAATGTGCAATCGCGACGA
The DNA here is from genome assembly GCA_033576555.1 of Oophaga sylvatica. Taxonomy (NCBI): domain Eukaryota; kingdom Metazoa; phylum Chordata; class Amphibia; order Anura; family Dendrobatidae; genus Oophaga; species Oophaga sylvatica. The sequence continues at coordinate 537,060,697 of JARQOD010000003.1, read as the reverse complement.
TCTTCGTGGCGATGCACCCATGACAGTACCCCCCCTTCTACGAGGGGCCTCCGGACCCTCATGACCAGGTCTGTCCGGGTAAGTTGTGTGAAAGGTCCGAACCAATCGATCTGCGTTAACATCAGACGCAGGGACCCACGTCCCCTCCTCAGGACCATACCCCCTCCAATGAACTAAGTACTGAAGGGATCGGCGACTGAGACGTGAGTCAATGATTTTCGACCCATGAATTTCCACGTTATCATTGACCACCACTGAAGGAGGTAGAGGTGACGGTATAACTGGTGCCACATACTTTTTAAGTAATGACTTGTAAAACACATTATGATTTTTAAACGTAGTAGGGAGGTCCAGACGAAATGCCACAGGATTAATTATGGAACTGATCCTGTACGGCCCGATGAATCTGGGACCCAACCTCCAGGAGGGAACTTTAAGTTTTATATTCCTGGTAGACAACCACACCAGATCGTTCACCTTCAGATCTCGACCAGAAACTCTCCCCCTATCAGCCATCCGTTTGTAACGGTTCTCCGTAACCTTCAGTCTTAACCGATCTGGAACTATCAGTCTCCCTGGAAGTCCCACAGGGCGTCCCCCTGAGCCCCCAATACCTCCCCCTCAAGCTCAGAGCATACAGCTGACACTACAACTCCCTCCTGAGGAATAGGAACCGGATCATCCATCCTCCCGGTCCCTGGGAAAGTACGAGATAAGGCATCAGGAAGCAACTTTATTGAGCAGTCATATGCGCGATGAGGAGGTAACTCTTTACACCCCTCCTCTGAGAACATCTCCCCAAAGTCCTCCAGAAAAGGAGGCAAAGTCCTAGGCACAACCGCACCGATGACCGTGCTCATGCAGTTATTCTTGCAAAATTCACCCCACTGGCTTAATTTCTGGATTGCCAATCAATAACTGGGTTATGTTTAGCCAACCAAGGAAGTCCCAACACAATAGGAGTAGGTAGACCCTCCAACACATAACAAGACAATTGCTCTTTATGTATTGCCCCTACTCGAAGATCTATGTTATGAACAGCTTGTACCAAGCTACCTTGACCAAGAGGTCTAGAATCAATAGAGAGTATAGGGACCGGTTTGGCCAATACACTCAGTTGCATACCATGCACCTGGGCAAACCGAGCGTCCACCAGATTAGCCCCGGACCCACTATCAAGAAAAACAGAAATCCTCTCAGTTCTAGTACCAATCACCACCTCCGCAGGCACGAGAAACTGAGAGGGATTTGGGGACGAAATACACACTCCCAGGTTAACTCCTTGGCTCAAAGAGGTCCGGGATGGACACCCCCCAACAAAATGTCCCTCTCTCCCGCAAAAGAAACACCTTCTAGTCTTGCGGCGCACCGCCGATTCCCTCCTACAAAATGATGTCCCTCCCAACTGCATGGGTTCCTCAGAACAGACCAGGGAACCTCAGTATAAGGGACCTTAGTAGTAGGCGGAGTCATAATGGGAGGCGGAGTTACCTCGCGTCTTCCCCGAAGTCGTCTATCAATGCGAATAGCGAGGGCCATAGCAACCTCCAGTGATGGAGGAGAATCATACTGAGCCAACACATCTTTTAATTTGTCAGACAACCCTTGACAAAACTGGCTCCTAAGAGCTGGGTCATTCCACTGAGTATCTGTTGCCCATCTACGGAACTCAGAAGAATATTCCTCCGCTGGACGATTTCCTTGCCGTATTTTACGTAACCTTGTTTCAGCAAGGGAGACTCGATCCGGATCATCATATACCAGACCCAGGGCAGTAAAAAATCGATCCACTGACTGGAGATCTGGGGAGCCTGGAGGAATAGAGAACGCCCAAGATTGAGGGTCCCCTTGTAAGAGTGAGATAACAATTCCCACCCTCTGCTCTTCACTCCCAGATGACCGAGGCCGCAGCCGAAAGTACAATTTACATGCCTCCCGGAAAGTAAAAAATTTGTCCCGCCCACCAGTGAACCTGTCCGGGAGAGCAACCTTAGGTTCAGATCTGGTTTGCTCCGGGGGGACAAAACCTTGGACTTAATGTCTGCAAATTCCATGGACAACCCCTGCAACTGCCGGGCCAGCTGGGCTACTGGATCCATGACAGCTGGGGAGAATCTTTAGTTGGCCGGTGAAAATGTCACGCTGTATAGCAGATATATATATGTGATGTCAGTAATCTATATCAAAAGGGCAACATACTATATAACATGCGCATAGATATATGATAACATAGATTTACCTGACAGAAAGTCCAGTGGGTCAAAACGGAATCCGTTATACGCTGTCTCCGGCTAGATGGTGACCGGGGTCTAAGCTGACCCTGAACTGGGTCCTAACTAATCCCTCTACCTGGAGGTACTGTTAAAGGTACAGAGGTCCAGGCCACCAGCGTAAACCCTGTCTCCTATCAATCCCTGCCAACTGTATTCTAGTCCTAAGAAGGACCCTGAATACCACCAAAGGGAATGAACAGGTAACGCTTAATGAACAGAAAGACATACAAGAAAGACAAGAAATAAAGTAAATAAAGTCTTACATACAACACTCACACACAGTAGGAACACCTAAGGTCTCAGAGATAAACTATAAGCTGTAAGAGTAAAAACAACTAAGGAACTCTTAGCTTAAGTATTCTCAGAACCGATCCAGTCTGCTAGACTACATGAATGCTTTCACCGGCGTCTAACACCCAGACTGGCAGGAATATAAAGGAAACTAATTAGAACATAATCAAAAGCAGCCGGCCGAGGCTGGACCTAGTCTTAGCAAAGAGCTAGGTAAAATTAACTCTCTCATTACCAAACACAAAGAAACAGCAGCTCAGCTGTGAGAAGTCAGAATGTGCAATCGCGACGATCTTCGTGGCGATGCACCCATGACACCCAGGACTTGGAGGAGAGTCTCCTCTCCTCCAGACCATGGGTACCATCCGCACATGAACCGCTTACTTTCCGCATGGTGGGCACAGCCACATGCGGAAAGTAGTTGGTTCAATGCATTCCTATGGTGGCGGAATCGCCGCGGTTCCGCAAAAAAGAATGAGCATGCTGCGGATTCTCCCGCGATGCGATTCCGCCGCGGAAAAACCCGTAGCATGTGCACAGCATTGCGGAATCTCATAGGCCTTAATGAGTTGTATTGTGTAAGCGGTTTTGCCGCGGTTTCGCGGCGTTTCCGCCGCTAAAAAACGCGGCAAAACCGCTAAGAATCCGCAACGTGTGCACATAGCCTAATATTGGATTGCACACCCTTTGGAGTGAATAACTGTGATCAATTGCTTTTTATAACCAACAACAAGCTTCTTCATCTCTCAGCGATTCAACTATACATGACTCATATCTATTTAAATAATGAAAAAAAAATGCCATGTTCTCCTTTAAAACAACTAGAGTATTAGAAAATCACTATGTATACACTAAAGAAAATGAATGTTTGATTGTTGCATTGCAGGACAATTATCATAATTATGTATTTATAAAATATTGGGCACAAGTAAAACTTTTTTTACAATGTAATTTTATTAAATCGCATTGCTTAATAGATCTCAAATGCTGTCATCTTGATTACAGTTTCAGTGATCATTAGTTAACTGAGAGTTGAGGGAAAATTTTAAGCACTCATCTATTGGAAGTTTGTCAAATCTACAACCAGCTTCTTGTCTTAAAAATCAATTCATTAAAATTAATTGGGGTGGTTGGCGTTATATGAAGTGGTAAAATGAGAAAGCTCTTGGTAACTGATTAAATGGAGCCTGTTAATATTTGAAATAGAGTATATTCCGTTAATGTTATAATGTGTTAAATAAAATAGTGCTAACTTTTAAAGTTTAGAGATTAATGAGAGATTGATATACTTGAAGTTTTTAAAGTAAAGTAAATGAAATGTGAATTTAAATTTAATATACCTGTACCTCATAAAGAAAGATTTAGCCCAGGTAGTGCTTATTCTTCCAGTCGTACAAGTAGGCCAGGGTTCCCCAACTCTAGTTCTCAAGGCCCACCAAAAGGTCATGTTTTCAGGATTTCATTTTTATTGCACAGGTGATTCAATTATCACCTGGGCAATACTATGGAAATCCTGAAAACATGACCTGTTGGTGGGCCTTGAGGACTGGAGTTGGGGAACCCTGATGTAGGCTATGCTCCCATCAATATTGTGGCTTCAGCTTATAACAGAAGACACCAAACAGAGCTGGATTTTTTGTACAATGGATCACAAGTAGAGATGAGCGAACCCGAACTTAAAGAGAAAGAGAGAGAGAGATTTTTTTTTCCCATTCCTAAGTTCAGGTACAGTTTTCAATGGGGTTCATGTTCTCATTGAAGTTTGGGTACAGTTATGGTACCTGAACCGAAATCTGGACTAAAGTATGGTCGAGTACCAGAACCCGAACTTCCATGGATCTGCTCATCCCTGATCACAACAGTGCTTAGATATTATGCATATTGCATGTTGAAATTTCAATATACTTTAGTTTATTCCACTGTGACACCAAAAATAGTAATTCATTAAACATTAAACTTACTATCTAAATCAGACAGAATTTCCAGTGGACCCTTAAAGCAATTATTAACAGAACGTAAGTCTAAATACCTTAAGTATAAATGTTAAGGTGTAGAAATGAAGAAATTTAATGAAGTAGAATTAAATTCTACTCAAAATTAAAAAAATCACATTCTCTAGAATATGGATATTTTACAATTCACTCTATGCAAATTCAGCAAAAATTGTGGCCAGCAAAAAGTAATCTAATAAAAACAAAAAATTCCTCATGACTCACCATTCCCCCCTCCTCCTGAAGCCTTCGATCTGATCCACAATGCGTGAATGCAGCATTAGAGCCCCCTTTTAATCCTCATTATAGTCTGTGTGAGTGTGGTGTAGAAGGATATTATTGGTTGTAGGGAGGGAGTCTTACTTTTTAGTCAATAGTTTATAAGGGGTGCTCTCGACCACTACCAGCCATGTGAACCATAATAGACTAAGTGCCCAAGGAAACATTTCACTCAGATATCCAAATTCCTGTTGACTGTTCTTTATGCGCGGCCAAATGATTGGACCAATATGCATCAAAGTTGGCGCACAAGTAAATCAAACACTTTGGAAGGCTACACTTTGGCTCTCTAGGACCTATAGTTTTTTATGCCCAAGCTGCTGAAACCTCTCTGCAGGTCCAGGGCAATCTCCAGTCTGACTAGTTGCATCACAGCCAAGGCTGAGCTGCTAAAACTCTCCAGAAGACTGAGGGATGATTGCAATATCGTCAACAAATGCAAGCAGCAGCTACTCCCCAATAGAACCAAGCCTGTCTCCAGACTGACCACATACGTCACAGCCAACAGCTGAAACTCCCCATCACATTGAGGCATGACTGCAGTCCGAGTGACTAATACAAGTAGTAAAAATTCTCCAGCAGACCGAAGCTCCTCTCCATGACGACAACATGTGTTACAGCAGACTTGAGGAACAACTACAGTCCCAGTGAAACAGATGAGCAGCACAAACTTCACAGCAACCTCTCGCCCATCTCCAGGCTGACCAAATGTGTCACAGCCAAGTGCGAGCTGTTTAATCCTTTCACAACCGGTCCAATATCAGTTTTAAAATTTTGTTTTTTTCCTCCAATTCTTCCATAACTCTTTTATTTTCTGTCCACATAAATATACTATGAGGGCTTGTTTTTTACAATGTGAGTTGTACTTTTGAATGACACCATTAATTTTACCACATAGTGTACTGGAAAACTGGAAAAAAAATTCCAAGTGGAGAGAAATTATGATGAATAAAACAGAATTTAACATTGTTTTTTGGGAATTGTTTTAAAGTGTACATTTTGTTGTAAAAATGACCTTGCAATATGATTCTCCTCATCAGTATGGCTACAGAGAAACCTCTGAGTGTCATAGCAACCCATTGGCGACTTGCTAGCACATCACAGGCTTGCTGATGGCCGCATAGAATGATGAGCCTTCATGCTGGCTCGTGTTTGACAGTGGCATTTAACAGGTCCACTTCTCATTGTTAAAGGAAGGTTCTGGCTGTAACACATAGCCATGACCTGCCAGTTATGGAATCACCCTGTGAGCCAGCTCATTGCCCCCGATTCCGAATTTCCGTACATGTAAGGTGGATGTCGTGAAGGGGTTAAACTTCTTATCAGACTATAGCCATCTGCTTAGCTTAATAGGAAAGTGAATGACTAGAAATGTGCTAGTCTATAGGATTAATTATGCACTATACGATTAATTATGCAAATTGGCTCTTTAGAGAGGAAAAGGACTTGAACTCTAGGGCTACTTATTGGAAGTAGTAATTCTAAAAGTTAATATCAACCCTTTAACATGCTTTGCTGCAACTTAAATAACAGTCAAACCAAAGATTCAATTTTAAGGCACATATTTCAGGATATTGCCCCTTCTCAGTGCAAAACATGAGATCTGATTTGTCTGTATGAGAGACTTCTGACTGGAGTTTAAGGTGTTAAGTATTTCCTATGCAGATTGACAGGCCTGACATGCCAGGGTAAGGAGGCTTATAAGTCATGCAACTACTGACAGATTCCTTTTAAAGCAAACCTGTCGTCAGGTTTGGCCGATATAAGATACGGCCACCGCCTTTCAGAGCTTATCTACAGCATTCTATAATGCTGTAGATAAACCCCCGATCCAACCTGCAAGATAAGAAAAATAAGTTTTATTATACTCACCCGGGGCGTTCCAGTCCGATGGGTGTCGCAGGTCCGGGTCCGGTAACTCCCATCTTCTTATGATTGCTGCCCTCCTGCTTGCTTCATGGCTCCCCAGCGTCGCGCTCCTGTGCAGGTGTTCTTATCTGCCCTGTTTATCTTTAATATTTTAATATACTGAGGCACTACAAAAATCACAACACAATGGAGATCCATAAAATACACATAAACAGTTAAAGGGAAAAAACAGAATCTTTATCTGGTCAAAGAGTTGTGTGTGGAAAATGTACATTATTACAACTGAGTAGGGTGATGTGAATTAAGCCATCATTTTAATACCCGTTGGAATGGTACATATTACAGTTTGTCCTCATCTTTGATTGTTCAGTCACTTCATTACCTAGACGTTTCCGTTTAAAATTATCTGATTTGACGAAATTTGAATTGGTGAAATTGTGTGTTTTTTACCAGTAAATTTGATTCACGCAGTGAATTTATTCTTTGTGAATTAAATGCCTCTTCACGTGCATCTTAACACTCTCCTCTCCAGCCTTCTCCACTGTTAGCTCTCCCATGTGGTCCATATTGCTTGTACATATGGCCACTGCTCTCTGACACCCATGACTGGGCCCAAGATGCATGTTGTAAGTTCATGACGCAATGTAGCGACCTTCTGAGATGTCCTGAACCTAGTTGTGGCCAGAAGTCATGACCTTGAATGCACCCAATAAGTTTCCGGGGCACGTCATGACCTTATGACACACATTCATAGAGACATCAAAGGTCTGGTTGTGGCTGGAAGTCTCAGCTTAGTGTGAAGAGGCCTGGGATTTCAGTACGTTGTGGTGATCAGAAGAGACAACAAGAACAGTATGAGGAAAGTGAATAGCAGATGTGGCCTGAGTATTATTTGTTAATTTTTTTAACCTTTTGACAGCCTTCTATTGTTCAGCTATCTGTTATTTTCTTGGATGTGTGTGTAGTGAATGACAAAAAAATCTATTCTGGAGAATATGTATTTTTTGTAAAATTCGAGTAGAATTCACTTCCACTCAAATAAATACTCTATGAGGAAACATGAAATACTTATTAGTTGTTTGATTCTCTGTTTTTATGCTATACTATTATCTGTTCTGCTGTAGGAAGAATATTCTTTGGAGTTCTAAAGGTTGTCACAAGTGCAATAGTAATAAAAAAAATGTTTTATATGGGGCTTGATTGAGCATGCGTTGCAGTTTTTTTGCTAACACTAGTGTTGAGCGATACGATACTGCAAATATCGGATATCGGCCGATATTAGCTGTATCGGCCTTTCGATTCCGAATACCGATATTTTCGTCATATCGAATACCGGAATCGGGATTGTCACTGTCATTGTCAGTGTCCGTCGGTCGGGTCTGTCACTGTCAGTGTCCGTCGGTCGGGTCTGTCAGGAGTCAGCGGCACTTACCTGGCAGAAGATCTCCGGCGGTCACGGCCTGGACTGCTTCATGGCCGCCATCCTCTTCTCCCCGGCGGTTACATGCAGTTTCTCGCGATAACTGCAGTGACTGCTGGGTAATCCCGGCCGTAAAGCAGTCAGTCCGATGACGTCACCGCCGGGGAAGCAGGTAATCAGCTGTGCTGCGTCGCGATGACAGGCTTTGCCTGTCATTGCGATGTAGCAGAGCTGGATCGTCGTGGGACACTCGTTACTATGGACTGCGTCGGACAGGTGGTATACTGTTGTTTTTTTTTTTTCTTTTTTTACAGGAGATCGATGGCGTCGCAGGAATGAGAGTACAATAAAAGAAATGAAAACTGTGTTGTCTCTTTTATTTCATTAAAAGACTTTTTTCTTGCTGTGTCTTTTTTTTAAACATTTAATAACTTTGGGATTAATAATGGATCGGTGTCTTATTGACACCTCTCCATTATTAACCGGGCTTATTGTCACCGTGCAATCAATGGTGACATTAACCCCTTATTACCCCACTTGCCACCGCTACAGGGCAGGGGGAAGAGCCGGGTAAAGTGCCACAATTGGCACATCTTTTGATGCGCCAACTGTGGGGCTGCTGTAGCCTGGTATTATCAGGCTGTTGAGGGCCAAAATTCATGGGCCTTGACAGTCTTTTAATACCAGGCCGCAGCAGTCTGCATTTTACTTGGCTGGTTAACAAAAATAGGGGGACCCCTACGCCGTTTTTTTTTTCGAGGGGATCCCCTATTTTTGTTAACCAGCCAAGCTAAGCAGACTGCTGTGGCCTGGTATTATCAGGCTTGCAAGGTCCATGGATATTGGATCCTTACCAGCCTGAAAAACCAGGCCTCAGCGGTCTGCTTCATCTGTGTTATGTTTCGGTAGCTGAGGATGCAGGTAAAAAAGGCAATACACCAGAGCAGTTGGAATCTATGAGATTGCAGTACCCTGACTAACCACCACAACTAGAGGCAGCCGTGGAGCATTCCTACGTTGGTCCTAGACGCCTCGTCACAGCCTGAGAAACTAACTACACCTAAAGATAGAAATAGGAAAGCTATCTGCCCCGGAGCAGAACCCCAAAGATAATAGAAAGCCCCCAAACAAGTAATGGCGGTTAGACAAGAAGAAATACTGACACAGAAAGAAAATAGTATGAGCAAACGCTGGGGCCCAAACTAACTAAATAGAAAAGGATAGGAAGGGTACTTACTGCAATCCTAGAAAACCCTGAAAAGCACCAACTCTACTAATTTCAAAATCACCTGAGATCACACGACCTCTACCACCTAAATTAGTTCTCTGGTGTAACAAAATCAAAACAGCAGCCACTGAAAAAACTGGAAAAAGCAAAAGTACAAACATCAGTGGCTGAACTAAACTGAGAGGGCAAAAGCCCCCGAAGGGGACCCAGAAGGCCCCCAAAGAAGTGCAGGACAAAATGCAAAAATATAGTACAAAAACAAAAAGAAGAAAATGTCTTATCTGTTAGCAGGAGATGCAGACACGACACAGCAGGCTACAAGGGAAACAGGAATGAAGGATTCAGACCAGAACAATTGATCACCGGCAACCCTGATGGGAAGGTGACTTCCTTATATAAGACCAGTCAGTAACACCTGATTCCCAGTCCTCACAATCTTCACTGAACAGACCAGTACCGCTTGTAACCACCAGAGGGAGTCTCTGCTCAGAACTCATCTCAAACCCATTCACAACAGTACCCCCCCTTGAGGAGGGGTCACCGAACCCTCATTTGAGCAACCAGGTCGGTCAGGATGAGTTCTATGATACGCACGGATGAGTCTCCTAGCATGGATGTCCGAAGCAAACACCCAAGAATTGTCTTCCTGACCATAACCTCTCCACTTAACCAAATACTGGAGTTTCCGTCTAGAAAAACGAGAATCTAATATTTTCTCAACCACATACTCCAGATTGCCCTCAACCAAAACAGGGTCAGGAGGCACAGCAGCAGGAACCACTGGCTCAACAAACCTCTTCAACAAGGACTTGTGGAACACGTTATGGATCTTAAATGTCCTGGAAGAAGCAAACGAAAAGAAACAGGATTAAGAATCTCAATGATCTTATAAGGTCCAATGAACCTAGGCTTAAATTTAGGAGATGCTACTCTCATAGGAATATTCTTTGAGGACAACCAGACCAAGTCCCCCACTTTAAACCGAGGACCATCAGTCCTATGCCGGTTAGCAAACCGCTGGGCCTTCTCCTGAGAGAGGGACAACCTCTCCACTACCTGGTCCCAAATCTGTTGCATACGCTCCACAACAGAGTCAACACCTGGACAGACAGAAGCCTCCGTCTGTCCTGAAGAAAATCGAGGGTGAAACCCAGAATTACAGAAAAACGGAGACATCAAAGTGGCAGAGCTAGCCCTATTATTAAGAGCAAACTCAGCCAAAGGTAAAAAAGAGACCCAGTCATCCTGATCAGCAGACACAAAGCATCTAAGATAAGTCTCCAATGTCTGGTTTGTTCTCTCAGTTTGACCATTGGTCTGAGGATGAAATGCCGAGGAGAAAGACAATTGAACACCCAGTTTAGAACAAAAATCCCCCAAAACTGGAAAAAATGGACCCCCCGGGGCGAAAAATTTTTCCGGGAATCCTTTAAACGAACCTGGGAAGGAACCCCCCAATCAGGGGGAAGGCAATTAGGAAAGGGCACAAGTGTACTTTTTGGAAAAAACCCAAAATTTTCCCCTGGTGGTCATTCCTGAGAAACGGAAGGCGGAAATAAAATCCTAGAGATAGGGGTCCTGGTTCGGGGCACGGAAAGGCATCAAAAACAGTAACGGAGAAAGGGTTGGGCGGAGCAACCCCCGCGGGATGCACAAACCGCATCCAGAAAAGGTAGGCCACCAAAAAAAACCCCGAAAAAACCAAGTCTCGGTACCAAAAATTTCCCGGGGATGCCCCCCAATGCGAAACAATAATCTCAGAATCCACTTTTTCCATGGGGGGAAAAACCATTTTCCAACGGGCAACGGGCCTACCCCCTGACCCCCTACAGAGCAAGTTAATTGGGCGGATGGGGAAAAAAACACCCTTTTTAAAAATAAAAAGGTCAAAAACCCGGGGAGAGTCCGCAAAAATCCCGAGGGGGGAACCCCTTAAAAACATTCTTTGCCGGAAAAAGGAAACCAAAAAATTTAAAAAAGGTGAAAAAAAGGGGGCCCCCCTGGCCTGCTAGGATTGGTGTTTGGCGATTCCAGATGCCAGATTTTAGGCCGTAAGGGACCACCCTGTTTTTTGGCTCCCCCAGCCAAGTCTCCATCTTCAAAAGCCCTTCAGGCCCCAAAACCCCCCATTACCCCGTCATAATTGTTAAAAAGGGGGAAAAAATTTTTTGGAGAAAAAGGGAAAGGGTTACTTTTAAAGGCCTGTCTTTTTGGGAAAAAAAGGCACCTGCCCCATTTCAGAGGCATAAAACCCCCCCGAAATGGAGGAAAATGGGCTCCCCTTTTGAAAGGGAAAAGTGAACTCTGCTTAACCCCAAAATGCGGGGCTGCCTCGGGAGGCCAATTCCACATCAAAACCCTTTTGGGGAAAAACAGTTAAGGTTTAAAAATAACGAGAATTACCAAAATTTTTCGATAAAATTGGGAAAAAAACCCCAAAACCCTGAAGAGCCTTTATAATAGGTTGGCCCAATCACGTTCCCCGAATTTTAGGGGGCCTTTTTAATAACAGATGGGGACAAAATGAATCCAGAAAGAGATCCTCTTACGCCAAAAAACACTTTGCCCCCTTCCATACAGAATTTTCTCTCAAAACGGAAAAAAGTTAACTGTTTACAGAGATCCATCTTAGAAAAAATCAAGAACACCAAATAAAAAATCAGAAATTTGTCCAAAAAACCCCTGAAAATGTCATTCATGAAGGATGGAAGGGAAGGAAAAGTACCAAAGGGGATCACAGGTCTCAAAATCCCTTCGGGGGTTTTTGCCGTTTCCTTTTACCCCCGTGTTAAAAGCGAAAATTATAGCCCCCGAGGTCCTTGGTAAACAAGAGCTTTTTCACCCCCCGGAAAACAGGTCAAAATAAAAAGGGAAGGGATTTATTTCACAGTAATATTGTTAAAGAGAGTAATCAAAAGGCCTTAAAACCCCCCCTTTTTTTGGGCCCAAAAAAAAAAACCGGGCCCAAGGGGAAGAGGTGGTCGATATCCCCCTTTTCCCCAAGATTCCTTGATATAAACCCATACGTCATGTTCGGGACAGACAAATTAAAAAAAGGGAACTTTAGGGAATTTTACGGGGAAATTTTAATGCGCGTTACTCCCCCGGGGGAGGAAAAGGGCAGATTTACTTTTGCTAAAACACAAAAAATCAAACAAAAAATCAGGAACTCTGAGCCTGGGGGGGGCAAAAAACGGAGTGTTGGTATTTAAAACTTGGGACCCAAAGGTTTTAAGAACAGATTTCCAACCAAAAAAGGATTGAGACGTAAAAGGGAAACCCAGCACGATAACAGGATTAACAAACCCCAAAAATTTCAGCCTCTGGTGATGGTTCAACCCCTTTTTACCCCAGTAAAAAGGGGGTTTTCTCAGCCAAAAAGGGTTTTAACGATCCCCCGTGGGGAATAGACTTTGTGGGATCAAGGGGAAAACCCCCAATTTTCAAAAACATAACCATAGGTTAATACTGCTCCGAATCAACGAAGTAGCAAAAAAGGGCAGAGAGATATCAGAGTGCAGTTAAAAAAACTTAGTCTAACTACCAAAAACTGACGGCAAAGTCCCCCCTTAGGGATAAAAAAACTAGAGGCATCCCAATAGAAACATAGCCATTGCGCTTTTGAATCATGACCTGGCCCGACACCCTCTTCACAGCATGGGGTTAAAATGGTTACAAGGCAACCCTTCCCGCAAAATTTTTCCCCCCCCGCAAAAATCTGTCAAAATTTACGCTAAAGACAAGAACATTTGGGCCGGGGGCAGGGAATCCCCATAAAAACCCCTTTCTTTTCTGAAGGCCCTTCCCCAAAAAAGGGGCCCCCAAAGCGTCTCATTCCTTTGGGCAGGGTGCCCACCT
>JARQOD010000003.1:536996733-537047388 GCA_033576555.1 Oophaga sylvatica | reverse complement strand
CCAAAAACAAAAAATATGTAAAAAGAGGTATCATGTATAAAAATTAAAACCAAAAATAAAACTACTTTATTTTTTAACACATGCGGAAGGGTTAAACCCCCCCCCCCCAAAAAAAAATTTTCTGAATTCTGTTTTTTGTTCTTTCTAACCCCCCCGAAAATATAATAAAAATGTATAAAGTCATGTGCCCAAAAATGGTACCAATAAATACGTCCACTCGTCCTGCAAAAAATAAGACCTCATATAACTCTGTGGGCCAAAATATGCAAAAATTTTAGCTCTCAAAAACTAATTTTTGCAATAAAAAGCGTCTTTTAGCATGTGACAGCTGCCAAACATAAAAACCAGCTATAAATAGTAAATCAAACCCTCCTTTATGACCCCCTTAGTTAGGGAAAAGAATAAAATTAAAAAATATATTTATTTCCATTTTCCAGTTAGGGTTAGGGTTAGGGTTGGTACTAAAGTTAGAATTAGGGTTAGGTTTGGATTTTAGGTGTGTGTTAGTGTTAGGTTTGTGGTTAGGGATTTGGTTAGGGTTGGAACTAGGTTAGGGGTGTGTTGGGGTTAGGGTTGGAGTTAGAATTGGGGGGGTTTCCACTGTTTAGGCACATCAGGGGCTCTCAAAATGTGACATGGCATCTGATCTCAATTCCAGCCAATTCTGCGCTGAAAAAGTCAAACGGTGCTCCTTACATTCTGAGCTCTGCCATACACCCAAACAGTAGTTTACCCCCACATATAGGGTATCAGCGTACTGAGTACAAATTGCACAGTAACTCTTGGGGTCCAATTTCTTCTGTTACCTTTGGGAAAAAAAATTGGGGGCATAAATATCATTTTTGTGGACAAAAAATTATGATTTTTTATTTTTATGGCTCTACGTTATAAACTTCTGTGAAGCACTTGGGGTTCAAAGTTCTCCCCACACATCTAGGACAAGTTCCTTTGGTGGTCTAGTTTCCAAAATGGGGTCACTTGTGGGGGTTTCTACTGTTTAGGCATATCAGAGGCTCTCCAAACACGACATGACGCCTGCAGACCATTCCATCAAAGTATGCAATCCAAAATGTCACTACTTCCCTTCCGAGCCCCGACACGTGCCCATACAGTAGTTTTCTCCAACATATAGGGTATCAGCATACTCACGACAAATTGGAAAACAACTTTTGGGGTCCAATTTCTCCTGTTACACTTGTGAAAATAAAATATTGGGGGCGAAAAAAATCTTTTTTGTAAAAAAAAATATTTTCTATTTTTACGGCTCTACGTTATAAACTTCTTTGAAGCACTTGGGGGTTCAAAGTACTCCCCACGCATCTAGATAAGTTCCTTGGGGGGTTTATTTTACAAAATGGGGTCACTTGTGGGGGTTTCTACTGTTTAGGCATATCAGAGGCTCTCCAAACACGACATGACGCCTGCAGACCATGCCATCAAAGTATGCAATCCAAAATGTCACTACTTCCCTTCTGAGCCCCGACACGTGCCCATACAGTAGTTTTCTCCAACATATAGGGTATCAGCATACTCACGACAAATTGGAAAACAACTTTTGGGGTCCAATTTCTCCTGTTACACTTGTGAAAATAAAATATTGGGGGCGAAAAAAATCTTTTTTTGTAAAAAAAAATATTTTTTATTTTTACGGCTCTACGTTATAAACTTCTGTGAAGCACTTGGGGGTTCAAAGTACTCACCACACATCTAGATAAGTTCCTTGGGGGGTTTATTTTCCAAAATGTTGTCACTTGTGGGGGTTTCCACTGTTTAGGCACATGCATATGCGATTGGCCCTGGGTTCCTCCAAAAGCAGGACAATGCCAGATGTCATGTGGCTGGAGTGTGTCAGTAGTTCCTGCAAGATGAAGGCATTGAAGCTATGGACTGGCCCGCCCGTTCCCCAGACCTGAATCCGATTGAGCACATCTTGGACATAATGTCTCGCTCCATCCACCAATATCAGGTTGCACCACAGACTGTCCTGGAGTTGGCTGATGCATTAGTCCAGGTCTGGGAGGAGATCGCCGCCTCATCAGGAGCATGCCCAGGCATTGTATGGAAGTCATACAGGCACGTGGAGACCACACACATTAATGAGAATCATTTTGACTTGTTTTAAGGACATTACATTCCACTTTAATTTTGTGTATGACTCCAAATCCAGGCCTCCATTGGTTAACAAATTTGATTTTCATTGATGATTTTTGTGTGATTTTGTTGTTAGCACATTCAAATTTGTACAGAACAAAGTATTCAATGAGAATATTTCATTCATTTAGATCTAGGATGTTATTTGAGTGTTCCCTTTATTTTTTTGAGCAGTGTATATAATGCACATTTGACTATTGATACTGTTAATGACTGGTATTGTGCTTACATGTTCTCTGCTTTACTTTACAGACAAAAGATCCTCAGCTGTACCTATACTTAACAGACTACAGTACAGTTTTCGCAGTGACGCAAACCGGCATCACTCGACATCTCAAATTGCTTCAGCCGGTTGACCGTGAACGCCAGCAGCTTTATAAGTTTTCAGTGAGTACATTTGTGTTTTCATCAGTTATGAATTGACAAGATAATGCATTTCGAGCAGCTGTGCCCGGCACTCCAGTTTGCTCCTAGTTAAAAGAATGAAGATGTGCTGCAATGTCTGGCATAACCCCACCCATATGTACACTTGCATGCCTTTTTAAGCTTCCTTTGATCAAACATTGACACTATAGCTTATGCTGGACTAAAGCCCCCATTACACACAGCGATCTCGCTAGCGAGATCGCTGCTGAGTCACTAGTTTTGTGATGCAACAGCGATCTCCCCAGCGATATTGCTGTGTGTGACATTCAGCGACGATCAGCCCCACTGCTGGGTATCGCTGATCGTCGCTGAATATCCTGGACATTTTTTTGCTCCTTGGTCTCCTGCTGGCCATCACGCATCGCGTGAAGGTAATGCTGCAGAGGTGGAAAAAGCCATAGAAGTGGTAGACACCAAACCAGATGCCTCATCAGAAGCTGAGGTCTCAAGTGCAGCTGTGAGGAACAAGACTGAGGATGTGGGGGCTGACTCTGCCCAGGAATCTGTTTCGGCCAGAGACAGTGGCGTGGATGGTGTACTGTCCGGATCAGTAGCGGCAACTCGCAAAGTTCAGGCTGGCATTGGTGAGCTCAGGCGCACTTTCATGGAGTCTGCATCTGAGCCACGTCCCAACGAATGGGAGAAGCGATGTGTCGGTCCGTTGCCGCATGCAGCTATCAAGGAGAACTTGAAAGTTGAAATAAATGGAGATATTGGATATCATAATAATGTGCCTGAAGAGGTAGAATGTAAGACTGACGGTACGGCTTCTGAGCATGTTCTACCAGAAGAGCCTGAAGAAGGGGCCGAAGACGTAAAGGACGTCCAACAGCTACAGGAGAAGATGCGTCTCCCTGAGGTCTCCACCAAAGAAATAATGACTGATAATGTTGCATTACGCGAGCGGCTTCAGCAGTGTGAACTGGATGTGGTATCTCTTCGCCAGGAACGTGAGCGGTTCCAGCAGTTGCTCCAGAGAGCACGAGGTGAAAAGGAAAGTGTATATGGTACCTTGCAAGATCAAGAAAAAGTGGTTGCACAGGTACAAGATGAATTGATTACTTCTCAGAAAAATCTCCAAACTGTGATGAAGGTGCGTGATGAAAGCCATGAGCCGCTTCTTGAGAAGGTCAATGAAGTACAAGAAGAGGATGAATTATGTGTACTGCCAAAGAAAAACGATCAGCTCCTTCTACAGTGCCAAGCATTTGAACAGTGTAGCTTAAAATGGTCAGAGACCATGGCAGAGGAGCTTAAGTTCTGTGAAATAGAATTTATGAATCAACTGAGATTTAAGAAAGTAGATGTGCTAAAGAAGGTTCAGGGGGAATTAGAGAAAGGTGAAAAAACCCCTTTACCTCCTGTGATAGTTGGTGACACAGGGTCAGTGCCCCAAAAACAGGAGGTACGAAAGTTTCTGAGGAAGAATCAGCAGAGGTGTTCTGACGTGCCTGGTCGTACTTCTCTGGTGAGGCACTATACCGAGACTGAGGCTGGCACTAAGGTCAAGCTGAAACCGTGCAGGACACCCGAGGCCCGCAGAGAGCATAGGCCTGGGAGGGTACAGCGTAGTGCGGTTGCTTTAGGTGAAGATACAGATGACAATGGTGAAGATGAACTTGGTGTTGGCCATAACTGGTCCGGAGTTCACTGTCTCTTTAGGATTGTTGACCAGCCCTCCGGTCTGGATGACCAGCCCTCCGGTCTGGAGAAGAGGGGGGGATATGTGAGACAGTGAAGGAATATGTGTTGAATGAGGTGTATATTTCACCTAAGTACTTTGCTGACTGGTATGAGCGAAATGTGTGGCTTTGTAAACCTGGTGGTAAAGAAAGGTCACTACACCTGCCATTCAGTACACGCTTGCAGCTCAGACCTGAATCCACTCAGGTGTTGATTAGGAAGCCAGAAGTAGGTGCTTGGGAGCACAGTCAGAGAGCTCGCTTAGTCTGGACAAGGAGTCCCGGCACAAGAAGCAGTCTCCAGGAGTATGAGCTGTCTCAGTCTGGGTGCTCGATGTACCCCGGACACAGGAGTAGTCTCTGTGAGAATCCGTGCAGATAGCTGCTGAATAGGAGGGGAGCTCTCTCAAGTCTGGACGTTGAAGGTGCCTTCAGACACAAGGAGGAGACTCTGTGAAACTCCATGTTGGTAAATGCTGAACATATGTGTTGTTTTGGCCCAGGCTGTTAGAGTCGGGACCCGGTGTAAGGTTCTGTGTATCTGTTTCTGAAACTCAGTTTGTTCGTCGGCCATTTTGCTTTCTGTTTTGCTGCAGCTATCTTGCCCTCAGTCAAAATGGAGTTTTCCAGCTTGCATGTTCCCGCCCTGATTCTCTCCGTTTGCTTGTCGTCTTCAATTGCCCAGAACTATGAGAATCCACCCTGTCTTTCATGTATCCCTACTAAAGGCTGCGACACCCAATACGTTTCCTGGACGTTCTTCTCCTTGCCCTGACCCAGTGCTAGTCGATGGTCAGGAAGAATTTGTGGTGGAAAGGATTTTAGATTCCAGGTTGTATAGAAATCAGTTACAATATCTGATTAAATGGCAGGGCTACCCAGTGGAGGACAACTCATGGGAGCCAGTTAATAACGTTAATGCTCCTCGCTTGCTCCGTCAGTTTCATCAGAGGTACCCACACAAGCCTGGTCTGAGGTCATCCGGAGGTTGTCCCTAAGGGGGAGTAATGTAAGGTTCTGTGTATCTGTTTCTGAAACTCAGTTTGTTCGTCGGCCATTTTGCTTTCGAACCATCTCCTGAAATCCAAGGCATATTCAGCTACCGAGTGCTTACCTTGGCGCAAAGCTAACATGGCTGCTTCAGCTGTTGCACCTCGATTGGGTTCATCAAACACCTGCCCCATGGCTGAAATAAAATCATCAAGGTGATTCAAACAATCATCCTCAGTCTCAATCAGAGGGTTTGCCCATATCAAAGCCTTGTTGGTAAGCAACATAATTATAGTAAGCACCTTAGATCGTTCAGTAGGAAATTGTGAAGCATGTGCAGAAAAAAAAAGATTGCATTGATTAACAAATCCCCTGAATTTTTCACGTTCACCACCAAAACGAAAAGGGGGCAACTTGGGAATCCCAGAACTCGGGGCCACGGCAGGAGCCTGGACTCGCCCCTCCAGAACCTCAATCCTGGCTCGCAAATCCTGGGTAGTCTGTCCAACCACTTGCAAATTGTGATTATTTAGGTCCTGAAGATTTGTAAAACGGGTCTTTATATTCTGCAAATCTGCAAGGATATTATCAGTCACTCCGCAAAGTTCCTTTATGCGGGCCTCCATTTTCCTGATCTTTTAAGACAGGATACTGGAAGAAGAGGAGAGAAAAAAAAACAATAGTGTTCACCTGTGGCAACACTGAAGAAAGAAAAAACTTTAAGGGAACTGCTCACCTGGAATGGTTGTGAGAAGTCACAACCACTATCATCACAGAAAGCTTTCAACCAGACATCTGATATCCAGAGTTTCAGCAGACAAAAAGAGAAGAGAAAAAAAAAAAAAAAAAAAACAATAGTGTTTACCTGTGATAACACTGCAGAAAAAAAAACTTAAGGGAATTGCTCACCTGGAATGGTTGTGAGAAGTCACAACCACTGTCATCACAGAAAGTACAACCGGACATCCGATATCCACAGTACAGCAGACAAGCCTTTCCAGACCCAGCAGACACTAACGTTTGGCTGAGTTCTCTTACAACAACTCTCAGAGTGCCTCCACTAAACAGTCTCCTTTTTACTCTAATCTAGGTTATCACCCTAACATTCTACCACGATTTCCCATAGAGACGCCTTTGCCAGCAGTGGCTGAAAGAGTCACGACTTTACAGAAGAATATGGATCTTCTAAAGGAGAATCTGGAATCGGCTCAGGAAAGGTACAAGAAGGCAGCAGATAAATTTCGTAAACCTGCACCAGCTTTTAAGGTAGGAGACCTGGTCTGGCTGTCAACCAGAAATCTTAAGTTAAGGATTCCATCGTCTAAGTTGGGACATAAGTACATTGGACCCTATAAAATCAGTAAGATTATAAGTGCCGTTGCTTGTCGTCTTCAATTGCCCAGAACTATGAGAATCCACCCTGTCTTTCATGTATCCCTACTAAAGGCTGCGACACCCAATACGTTTCCTGGACGTTCTTCTCCTTGCCCTGACCCAGTGCTAGTCGATGGTCAGGAAGAATTTGTGGTGGAAAGGATTTTAGATTCCAGGTTGTATAGAAATCAGTTACAATATCTGATTAAATGGCAGGGCTACCCAGTGGAGGACAACTCATGGGAGCCAGTTAATAACGTTAATGCTCCTCGCTTGCTCCGTCAGTTTCATCAGAGGTACCCACACAAGCCTGGTCTGAGGTCATCCGGAGGTTGTCCCTAAGGGGGGAGTAATGTAAGGTTCTGTGTATCTGTTTCTGAAACTCAGTTTGTTCGTCGGCCATTTTGCTTTCTGTTTTGCTGCAGCTATCTTGCCCTCAGTCAAAATGGAGTTTTCCAGCTTGCATGTTCCCGCCCTGATTCTCTCCGTTTGCTTCTTAAACAGCCACAGCTGAGCAATCAGTGCTTCAGAATCTAGCCTGCAGTGAACCTGTGTTCTGACTCCTGAAGCCTTGGACCTTGTACTCCAGCCATTCCTACTGAGGAACTCTGAAGCACTTGTGGACTCTGAACTCTGCTCTTGAGAGCCTCACGTTTGCATGGACTTGCGGTAACAGAGAAGAAGATCTGAATCTGTTGTGGAGAGTTATTGCTGAGCTTAGATTACTCTGGCCTGCTGTGTCTCCTGCTTCTGTGTTTGCAACCTGTGTGTTTATTTTTGCCAATTTGTATGAAGCAATACAAGACTTTCTTTATCAACCTGTGTCTCAAGTATTTTCATCGCACCCAAGCACAAGACGCTATATGAACTGTACCACATACATTACACCCGGATAGATAGGGAAATCTATCTAAGTGAAGTAAGTGGCTAGACAAGCCCAGGTCTTATGTTTATGATTTGTTTTATCTGTTTGCTGTGGACTTTAATAAAGCTGGTTGCGGCCAGTTTTTACCAGAATTGCTGTCTCTGAATGAACTGTTTCTATGCCATTCCGTCTACCCGGACGGCGATCTCAGAGCTATATCCCCTGAAAATGTTACAATATATATACATATATTTATAGTTCATACACTTCTACATAGTAAAATAGCCTCTGATCCAATTGCCGGGCAATGCCGGCTTTTGTGAAATTACAGAAGCACCCGACATGAAATGACACATGGTTTACATAGAGTTAACCATGTCTTTTCATGTAGTTTGATATATGGTTTTCACTAACAATTACATGAGTGTATGTGTGCAAAATTTCACACATGTAAGAGTTAATTAAAGGTGTAAATTCGTTGTAAAAAAAAACGCATTTTTTTTCTACGAATTTACACCCTTACATGTGTGAAATTTTGCACACATACACTCATGTGATTGTTAGTGAAAACCATATATCAAACTACATGAAATGACAAGGTTAACTCCATGTAAACCATGTGTCATTTCATGTCGGGTCTGTAATTTCACAAAAGCCGGCAATTGAATTAGCGGCTATTATACTATGTAGAAGTGTATGTACTATAAATATATATATATATATATATATATATATATATATGTGTGTCACAATGACATGCATATATATGAGGTGTAAAATTGTTGAAAAAAAATGCGCGGGCTCCCGCACTATTTTCTCAACCAGACAGACAAAGCCAGCGAGTGAGGGCAGATAATAATAGCCCAGAGAGGGACCATTATTTTTGGCCCCCCCTAGCTACTAACATCTGCCCCCAGACACCCCAGAAAAGGCAAATCTATAATTAGATTCGCCCTTTCTGGCACTTTGCCCGTCTATTCCCATTGCCCTGTAGCGGTGGCGAATGGGTTAATAAGGGGTTAAAGCCACCTTGCTATTTAAAGATGAGTTTAAGCCAGGTTAATAAATGAGAGCTGTCAATTAGACAACTATCAATTATTAATCCTATTGTATGAAATAAAAATAAAACACACACTTTAATTAAAAATCATTTTAATGAAATAAACACACAGGTTTTGACAAGATTTTATTTTACTGCCATTCCTTGTGAAGCCCTTGTTTACCTGTAATAAAAATAAAATAATAAACCAACATTATTCTTACCTATCCGATGTTCAGTCAGGTCCCCCGATGTAATCCTTCTGAAAGGGTTAAATGTTTACTACAGAGACCGCAGCTAATGCTGACAGTCTCACAGTAAACCCCCGACTGAATCATCTCTTCTCCTGGCTGACAGGAGAGGAAGTGGTTAGCATAATTGATTGCTTCCCACTTTCACTTCAGGTCAGACAGGGACACCGCACTGCATCAGTGACGTCAGAGGGAATCCCGGCTGACCTGAAGTGAACTTATTAACAAAAATAGGGGATCCTCTCGAAAAAAAATGGCGTGGGGTCCCCCCTATTTTTGTTAACCAGCCTGATAAAGCAGACTACTGAGGCCTGGTTTTTCAGGCTGTTAAGGAGCCAATATCCTTGGACCTTGCAAGCCTGATAATACCAGGCCACAGCAGTCTGCTTATCTTGGCTGGTTAACAAAAATAGGGGATCCCCTCGAAAAAAAATGGCGTGTGGTCCCCCCTATTTTTGTTAACCAGCCAGATGTAGCAGACTGCTGAGGCTTGGTTTTTCAGGCTGGTAAGGATCCAATATCCATGAACCTTGCAAGCCTGATAATACCAGGCCACAGCAGTCTGCTTAGCTTGGCTGGTTAACAAAAATAGGGGAACCCCTCAAAAAAAATGGCGTAGGGGTCCCCCTATTTTTGTTAACCAGCCAAGTAAAAAGCAGACTGCTGCGGCCTGGTATTTAAAGACTGTCAAGGCCCATGGATTTTGGCCCTCAACAGCCTAAAAATACCAGGCTGCAGCCCCACAATTGGCGCATCCAAAGATGCGCCAATTGTGGCACTGTACCCGGCTCTTCCCACTTGTCCTGTAGCGGTGGCAAGTGGGGTAATAAGGGGTTAATGTCACCTTTGATTGATCGGTGACAATAAGCCCGGTTAATAATGGAGAGGCGTCAATAAGACACCGATCCATTATTTATCATAGTTTGTAAATTTAAAAAAAAAAAACAGCAAGAAAAAAGTCTTTTAATGAAATAAAACACCACACAGTTTTCATTAATTTTATTTGACGCTCATCCTGCGACACCATCGTTCTCCTGTAAAAAAACAAAAATAATAAACCAACACAAATACTCCCTGTCTGACGCAGTTCAAAATCACGAGTGTCCCACGACGAGTCCAGCTCTGCTACATCTGGATGACAGGCTGAGCCTGACATCCACATAGAGCAGAGCTGCTTACCATTGCGGCTTCCTCTGCGGTGACGTCATCCGGACTGGTTTACGGCCAGCTGTCGCGAGAGTACAGCTGGCCGAGATTACCCAGTACCCTGCAGTCACTGCAGTTATCGCGAGATGCTGCACGTGACTGCCAGGGAGAGGGTAATCGCCGGCCTGGATGGACGGTTGGACATGACCGCCGGGGATCTTCTGCAAGGTAAGTGTTGCTGACACCTGACAGACCAGACCGACACTGACAGTTTCGGGAAGTTCCTGTGTCACGTACTTCGTTCTGTGACACAGGAACTCCCATAGACTTTGTCAGAAAACTCCGATTCCGATATCCGATATGACAAAAATATAGGAACTCAGAATCGGAATTCCGATACAGCAAATATCGGCCGATACCCGATATTTGCAGTATCGGAATGCTCAACACTACTGTTCAGACCTTTTTGGCAAATTTTCTGGTTATGCTATAAATATCTAATAAATGTGAAACTAACATGTAAAACCCACACTTAGGCTGGGTTCACATAAGCATATTTTACTCTCTGTATACAAACCCCAATGCCCAGACTGAACTAGGTTCTCCAGAATTTAACTTACAACCTCCTAAATATCAGTCCATGGTAAGTTCGGGCATTGTGATCCAGGTAAAGAGTGTGAAACTGACCTGCAGGTATAGCTATATAATCTGATAGCAGCATGATGTAGTAATGGAGACACTGATTCTGCAGTGTATCACTTAGTTTACTGAGTGCAGTAGTTGTGATAAAATCACAGTTTTCTCAGCTGTACTTTAGCATAGCTCGGAATGTTCAGCCCTGGGCAACTTTGTCCACATCACTGATTGGCAGCTTTCTGTGTATAATGTATATTGACACAGAGCTGCTAATAAGTGGTGGGGGTATGGTTTGAGTAGTTGGCTCCAGGTCATCTTGTCCTGTAGTGATAAGCTCCTGCTGATAAAACAGTAATTATATTGAAACCACAAAACACAGCCCAGCGAGTGAAACATCAGTTAAATCAGGGTCTCTGATCCTACATCATGGTGCTCTATGATTACATAGCAAAAACCTGCTGATAGATTCCTTTAAGGCCTCATTGACATGTCCCTTTTTAACCCCTTAATGACCAAGCCATTTTGTAGGTTAAAGACCAGGCCAATTTTTACAATTCTGACCACTGTCTCTTTATGAGGTTATAACTCTGGAACGCTTCTACGGATCTTGGCGATTCTGAGATGTTTTCTCGTGACATATTGTACTTCATGATAGTGGTAAAATTTCTTCAATATAACTTGCGTTTATATCTGAAAAAAACGGAAATATGGCAAAAATTTTGAAAATTTTGCAATTTTCAAACTTTTAATTTTTATGCCATTAAATCAGAGAGATACGTCACAAAAATTAGTTAATAAATAACATTTCCCACATGTCTACTTTACATCAGCACAATTTTGGAACCAACATTTTTTTTTGTTAGGAAGTTATAAGTGTTAAAAGTTGACCAGCAATTTCTCATTTTTCCAACAAAATTTACAAAACCATTTTTTTTAGGGACCACCTCACATTTGAAGTGAATTTGAGGGGTCAATATGACAGAAAATACCCAAAAGTGACACCATTCTAAAAACTGCACCCCTCAACGTGTTCAAAGCCACATTCAAGAAGTTTATTAACCCTTTAGGTACTTCACAAGAATTGAAGCAATGTGGAAGGAAAAAATGAACATTTAACTTTTTTTCCCAAAATTTTTCTTTCGACACAATTTTTTTTAAATTTTGTCAAGGGTATCAGGAGAAAATGAACCACAATATTTGTTGTACAATTTCTCCAGAGTACACCAATACCCCATGTGTGGGGGTAAACCACTATTTGGGCGCATGGCAGAGCTTGGAAGGGAAGCAGCGCCATTTGACTTTTTTGGCTGGAATTGAGATTGGATGCCATGTCGCATTTGGAGAGTCCCTGTGTGCCTAAACAGTGGAAACCCCCACAAGTGACCCCATTTTGGAAACTGGACCCCCCAAGGAACTTATCTAAATGTGTTGTGAGAGCTTTTAACCCCCAAGGGCTTCACAGAAGGTTATAACGTAGAGCCGTAAATTAAAAAATCATATTTTTTCCACAAAAATGATCTTTTCATCCCAATTTTTATTTTCCAAAGGATAAAAGGACCCCAAAAGTTATTGTGCAATTATTCCTGAGTACGCTGATACCCCATATGTGGGGGTAAACCACTATTTGGGCGCATGGCAGAGCTCGGAAGGGAAGCAGCGCCATTTGACTTTTTTGGCTGGAATTGAGATTGAACGCCATGTCGCATTTGGAGAGTCCCTGTGTGCCTAAACAGTGGAAACCCCCCACAAGTGACCCCATTTTGGAAACTAGACCCCCCAAGGAACTTATCTAAATGTGTTGTGAGAGCTTTTAACCCCCAAGCACTTCACAGAAGGTTATAACGTAGAGCCGTAAATTAAAAAATCATATTTTTTCCACAAAAATGATCTTTTCATCCCAATTTTTATTTTCCAAAGGATAAAAGGACCCCAAAATTTATTGTGCAATTAATCCTGAGTACGCTGATACCCCATATGTGGGGTAAACCACTATTTGGGCGCATGGCAGAGCTCGGAAGGGAAGCAACGCCATTTGACTTTTTTGGCTGGAATTGAGATTGGATGCCATGTCGTATTTGGAGAGTCCCTGTGTGCCTAAACAGTGGAAACCCCCACAAGTGACCCCATTTTGGAAACTAGACCCCCCAAGGAACTTATCTAGATGTTTGGTGAAAGCTTTGAACCCCCAAGGGCTTCACAGAAGGTTATAACGTAGAGCAGTAAATTAAAAAATCATATCTTTTCCACAAAAATGATCTTTCCACCCCCAATTGTTATTTTCCAAAGGGTAACAGGACCCCAAATGTTATTGTGCAATTTGTCCTGAGTACGCTGATACCCCATATGTGGGGGTAAACCACTATTTTGACGCATGGCAGAGCTCGAAAGGGAAGGAGTGCCTTTTTCAAATGCAGACTTTGATGGAATGGTCTGCGGGTGTCATGTCACGTTTGGAGAGCCCTGATGTGCCTAAACAGTAGAAACCCCCACAAGTGACTCCATTTTGGAAACTAGACCCCCCAAGGAACTTATCTAGATGTGTGGTGAGCACTTTGAACCCCCAAGTGCTTCACAGAAGTTTATAACGTAGAGCCGTGAAAATAAAAAAATCATATTTTTTTCCACAAAAATAATCTTTTTGCCCCCAAATTTTTATTTTTATAAGGGTAACAGGAGAAATAGGACCCCAAAAGCTATTGTGAATTTTGTCCTGAGTACGCTGATACCCCATATGTGGGGGGGAACCACTGTGATCGCCTTACTGCGATCTTTGGGAGGCACAATGAACAAATCTACAAAAGGTGAAGAATTGGTTTTCTTTTTTACGCTGTTCCTCGTGCGGTATTAGTGATTAGGCGACTTTATTCCTCGGATCGTTGCGATTACAGCGATACCAGATTTACACCCTTTTTTCATGTTTAGCTTCTGTCACACTCTAAAAGATGCTTTTTTTTGGAATAATTTTTTGTAAGAAATTTTTGCATCGCCGTATTTTGAGAGCTATAATTTTTCCATATTTCGGCCGACAGAGTTATCTGTGGGCTTATTTTTTGCGGGACGAGCTGACGTATTTATTGGTACCATATTTGGGCACATAACGTTTTTTGATCGCTTCCTATTCCGATTTTTGTGGAAGCAGAATGAACAAAAACCAGCAATTCAGGAATTGTTTTTTTTTTTTTCCTCCGTTCCGCGTGTGGTAAAATTGATAAAGGAGCTTTATTCTTCAGATCACTACGATTACAGCGATACCTCATTTATATATATTTTTTTATGTTTTGGCGTTTTTTACACAATAAAAATTTTTTTTAAAAAAAGAATTATTTTTGCATCAGTTTATTCCGCGAGCTATAACTTTTTTATTTTTTCGCTGATGATGCTGTTTAGCGGCTTGTTTTTTGCGGGACAAGATGATGTTTTCAGCGGTACCATGATTATTTATATCTGACTTTTTGATCGCGTGTTATTGCACTTTTTCCAAGCGGTATGATGATACCGCTTGGAAAAAGTATAATTTACTACTTTTTTGTGGTTTTTTTTTACGGCTTTCACTGAAGGGGTTAACTAGGGTTACGCTTTTATAGATGGAATTTTTACGGACGTGGCGATATCTAACATGTGTATTTTTTTTGTTTTTTATATTTTTTATTACATAAAATTGTGTATTTTTTAGGGGATTTTTTTAAATTATTTTTTAATATTTTTTTTACAATTTTTTTTAAAAAATGATTTTTTTTAACTTGTCCCTTTATGGGACTTTCACTTTTTTTTACTTTTTATTACAGTTACAATACATTGCAATGCTCCAGCATTGCAATGCATTATACCTATGGGGAAAGCTGCTGTGACCATGATCAAAGCAGCTTCCCGTAGCTAGATGACCCGGAGGTTGTCATGACAACCCCCGGGTCATCAAGGCAGAGATCGGGCCCTGCAAATACATTGCAGGGCGCCGATCTGAGGCAGAGGGAGCTCCCGACCCTCTGCCTCCCCCCTGAGCTCTGCGATCGCGCTGGATCACAGCAGTCAGGGGGTTAACAGCCAGGGGCGGTGGGGGCTCCGCTCCTGGCTGTCAGTGCAGGAAGCCTGGCCACTGCAGCGCCGGCTCCTGCACTGATCGCGCTGGAGAAGCTGAAACTTCAGCTTCTCCTGCACGATCGCTGCTGTGTTTGGTCAGTCAGATTGACTGACCAATCACAGCACTGTGGGTGTGGGGACCGACGGCAAAGGTCCCCGCACCGCTTGCGGTGCCTGTCAGCTGTCTGTGACAGCTGTCGGCACTGATCTACCACTGCGTGTTTACACGCAGTGGTAGATCAAAGGCATGACGTGCACAGTCCGTCCTGGTGCCGGAACTGGCACCTTGCCAGGACGGACTGTGCACGTCATTGGACAGTAAGGGGTTAAACATGGACATGAAAGAAAAATGGTATAGTGTCATCAGTGTTTTTCATCACTGTGTCATCGCTGTTTCTGTTTTTACCATGAATGTGTCATCACTGTTTTTTATAAAAGGAAAAATAAATAAATAAATGACAATGCTTCTCCTATACATTGCAATGTCAAATACAGACAGCGCACAACACAAAAATGGCACACGGATGCCATACATACGCTTTATGTGTTTTTCACAGAACCATAGACTTCTATTGGCCTTTTCATCAGTGATAACCGAGCGTCCTCATCACTACTCGTTACTCGCTTGAGCATCAATGTGCTCGGGATGCTCATTACTCGTAGAGTATCTTTTTAATACTTGAGCGGAAGCTCAAGTCCCTGCCCCGCATGTTTGGCACTCTTAGTCAATGAACATGTGGGGATTGCCTTCCAGCCTCTGTAATCATAGAATCATAGAATCATAGAATGGTAGAGTTGGAAGGGACCTCCTGGGCCATCTGGTCCAACCCCCTGCTCAAAGCAGGATTCTCTAAATCATCCCAGACAGATGTCTGTCCAGCCTCTGTTTGAAGACTTCCATTGAAGGAGAACTTACCACCTCTCGTGGCAGCCTGTTCCACTCCTTGATCACCCTAACTGTCAAAAAGTTTTTTCTAATATCTAATCTGTGTCTCCTCCCATTCAGTTTCATCCCATTGCTTCTAGTCTTTCCTTGTGCAAATGAGAATAAAGATTATCCTTCTACAATGTGACAGCCCTTGAGATATTTGTAGACAGCTATTAAGTCTCCTCTCAGTCTTCTATTTTGCAAGCTAAACATTCTCAAATCCTGCAACCGTTCCTCATAGGACATGGTTTGCAGACCGGTCACCATTCTGGTGGCTCTCCTTTGAACTTGCTCCAATTTGTTGATGTCTTTTTTAAAATGTGGTGCCCAGTATTCCAGTTGAGGTCTGACCAAAGAGGAGTAGAGGGCAATAATGACCTCACGTGATCTAGACTGTATGCTTCTGTTGATACATCCTAGAATTGTATTTGCCTTTTTTGCTGCTGCATCACACTGTTTACTCATGTTCAGTCTGTGATCAATTAGTATACCCAAGTCTTTTTCACATGTGCTGTTACTTAGCCCTATTCCTCCCATTTTGTATATGCTTTTTCATTTTTTTGCCCAGATGTAGTACTTTGCATTTTCCCTGTTAAAAACCATTCTGTTAGTTGCTGCCCACTGCTCCAGTTTATTTATATCTTTTTGAACCCTCTTTCTTCTCTCTTCTCTAGTATTAGCTACCCCTCCTAGCTTTGAGTCATCATCAAATTTGATCAGTTTACCCTCAATTCCTTCATCTACATCATTGATAAAGATGTTGAACAATACAGGGCCCAAAACAGAGCCTTGTGGTACCCCACTTGAGACATTCTTCCAACTGGATGTGCAGCCATTTACGACCACTCTTTGAGTCCGATCACTAAGACAGTTATGAATCCACCTAACAGTTGCCTTGTCCATTCCATACTTAGTCATTTTTCAATAAGGATTGTGTGAGATACTTTGTCAAATGCTTTGCTGAAGTCAAGATATACTATATCTACAGCATTTCCCTGATCCACCCAGTCAGTGATTCTGTCATAGAAGGAAATTAAGTTAGTCTGACATGACTTATTAGTTACAAACCCATGCTGACTCTGTTTAATCACTTCATTCTTATGCAGGTACTTACATACATGTTCTTTAATAATTTGTTCAAAGATTTTTCCTGGTATAGAAGTCAGACTCACCGGCCTGTAGTTCCCTGGGTCCACCTTCTTCCCCTTTTTGAAGATAGGAACATTTGCTCTTCTCCAGTCTTCTGGGACTTCTCCTGTTCTCCAAGAATTTTCAAAATTATGGACAGTGGTTCAAGAATTTCTTCTGCTATCTCCTTCAGTATTCATGGGTGTAATTCATCTGGACCTGGAGACTTGAATTCATTTAGGTTAGCTAAGTGTTTCCTCAATGTCTTTCTGTTTATAGATATCCTGGATTCTTCTATTCCTTTAATAGGACAGTGAAGATCAGTTGATGTTACATTTCCTTTCTGAGAGAAAACAGATGCAAAATAGGAATTTAAAAGTTCAGCCTTCTCAACATCCTTTCTTACCATTTCATCATTTTCATCCTGTAAAAATCCTATAGCATCTTTGACTTTTTTTTTACTTTTGACGTATCCCCAAAATCCTTTTTTGTTGCTTTTGACATATCTTGCAAGCCTTAATTCATTGTCAGCTTTAGATAATCTGATTTGTGTCCTGCAGGTTCTGCAGATGGCATTATATTCTTCTTTAGATATGCCTCCCTCTTTCCATTTGATAAACATTTCTTTCTTCCTTTTTAGCATGTGTTTAAGTTCTGTGTTCATCCATCCTGGTTTCCTTAAATGCTTCCCATTCTTCCCTCTAATGCTGTATCCATCTTGCTTGTGGCATTACTGTGATTGGCTGGCCGCATAGCGTCATCAGGTCTATGAAAGACCCGTGACACCATGTTTGGCACACTGTACCCCGGACACAGGCATTGTAATACAGCTTTTATTTGGAGCTGTGAAATTTTATACTCCATATAGCATTCTACAGTAAGGCCTCAAACCCTCCCAAAAATAAATTGTTTAAAAAATCACATGGCTATATTTATACTTCAGTCTGATACATGCATCTGAGGTGTGCAAATTTACCTGGCATTGTAATACACCATTTTATTGAGCTGTGAAATTTTATATGGCATTTTGAGTGCTACAGTTGGGCCTCAAACCCACTTTAAAAAAAGTTTGTTAAAAAAATTGCATTGCTACAGTGAGTATGGAAAGAATTCAGACCACTTTAAATTTTTCACTCTTTGTTTCATTGCATCCATTTGGTAAATTCAAAAAAGGGTGCTTCTACTCAATACTGAGCAAGGGGTCTGAATACTTATGACCATATGATATTTCAGTTTTTCTTTTTAATACATTTGCAAATATTTCTACATTTTTGTTTTTTTCAGTCAAGATGGGGTGCAGAGTGTACATTAATGAGAAAAAAAATGATTTTTTTTTAATTTACCAAATGGCTGCTAAGAAACAAAGAGTGAAAAGTGTAAAGGGGTCTGAATACTTTCCATTCCCACTGTATATTTATACTACAGTCTCATACAGCCATCTGAGTTGTGCAAATTTGCCTGGCATTGTAATGCAGCCTTTTATTTTTGAGCTGTGAAATTCTATACACCACTTAGCCCTCAAAAAAGTTATTAAAAAAATCACATTGCTATTTTTATATTGGAGTCTCATATGTCTGTCTGAGGTGTACAGATTTGGCTGCCATTTTAATACAGCCTTTTTTTGGACTGTGACATTTAATACGGCATTAATCATGCCCCACCAAAAAAACATTTGTTAAAAAATAACATTGCTATATTGATATTGCAGTCTTATACAGTATGTCCATCTGAATTCAGCACATTTTGCTGTCATTGTAATACTGCAATTTTTTTCAGCATTTTATCCGGGATTCATCATGCTAGAATTGAATTGAGTCTCAAAAAATGCAAAAAAAAAACCCTTTGGTTTCAAATTGCATTGCTATATTGATACTGCATTCTTATACGTCTGTCTGCAGTGGGCAAATGTTGCTGGCATTTTAATACTGTTTGCAATTGCAACATTTTCCCAACAGAGATATATCAAACGTAATTTAAAATGTGCAAGGTGCATGGTAAAGGACAGGGAAGTGGATGTGATGCTGATGGTGAGCACAGAGGCCGAGGACATGGGCAAGGTGAAACTGTGCCTGCCTCGGGAGCACAACAAACACACACATCCTGTTGATCTAGCTTCCTGTCCGTCTTTGTAAGGGGGTGCAGAACACCACTCTTGAATCCAGAACAGTGTGAAAAGGTTGTTGGATGGATAGCAGATAATGCTTTGAATCACTTTGCCAGCATCACCATGTCTACCACACGATCCAATCTCAGTAGCCATGATTCTGGACTACATAATCCTCACCCTGATCCTCCTTCATCTCATCATGCCAAGTGCTTGGAGATAAGAGATTCCACACTTGGACACTCCGAAGAGCTATTCACATTTCCATTTATAGATTTTGGCCTCTCGCCATGAGCGTTCCAACAGGGACATCAGGAGATCGCATGTAGCAATGCTCAGATATTTGAGAAGCCACTTTCACAAGAACATAATGGTGGGAAAATGCAATGACTATTGCAGGAGCTGTATGATGATAAGACACAATTGCCAGCAAGTGGTGTTGTTATGTCAGCAAGTCAGGAGGACCGGGGGGGTGGAAGAGAAAGACGAGGTGGTGGACGATGATGTCACTGACCCAACCATGGAAGGTAATATGCAGAGCGAGAACAGCAGCGCACAGGGGAAGGAATCCACAGCACCACAACAGGTGCCAGAGACACAATATGGACAACTGATCCCCAGAGCACCAACAATGGTTAAGTTGCCAAGCCAAGGTGTAGGTGTTTACAAATCTGGCACTTTTTTTAAAGACAGTCCAGTTAACCCAAAAAAGGCCATTTGCAAGATTTGCCATGCCACCATTAGCAGGAGCAGGACACCAAGTAGCCTGACTACCACCTCCATGCTTAGGCACATGCAAGCAAAGCAACTAACTACTTGAGATGAATGCCAGGGTCCAGTAACCGTGTCTGTGGGTTACACCACAGCCTCTTCTCCTGTTCTATGGGCATGCTAATCGCTGTCCATGACGTAGGCAAAGATGCCTCCCACCCTGCACCTGTTTTTGCACACTTGCAACCACCGTCAGCAACCATTTCCTTGTCTCAGAGCAGCGTTCAGTTCATCCTACCCCAGTGCATGGAATGCAAGTGAAAATACCCAGCCACCCACCCACAGGCTACAATGCTAAAAGGCCACATTTCCAGATTTCTTGCCCAGGAAATGTAGCCGTTTAGGCTTGTGGAGACGGAACTTTTCACTATCCTCATGGCGGTGACCTTTCCTTGGTACTTGGTTTTTAGCCGCCTCTGTTTCTTCCGTTGTGCAGTCCCCTCCTTCCACAAGCACATGTCCCAAAACATCAGCCATGTCCTGATCAACGCTGTGACTTGGAAGATCCACTGAACCCTGGACAAGTGTTTGTTGCCAGGGATGCTACATTTCCCTGACGGCACACTGGGTGAACATTGTGGAACCAAAACCCAGTAGGACCCTGGGACAAAACATGTGATACCAACACCGAGGATTGCAGGCCCTGGTTCAATCAGGGTTGCCCCCACCTTCTACAGAAGTTCCTGAACTTCCTCCTTCTCACCCTCCATCTCACAAATGTAAACATCAGAAGCTGGAAGCACTGCAACACTGCCTTTGGCCAAGCAGCAACAAGCTCTGCTGATGCTAATCCGCTTAGGTGATAAACCGCACACCATTGCGGAGTTGTTGAATGGGCTAACAGACCAGACTGATCTGTGGCTATCGCCCCTGAACATACAACCAGGCATGGTCATGTTACAATGACCATAACCTGGTGGCAGCTCTGAAACTTTGTAACCTCACACACGTGCTATACCTGGCCCACGTGCTCAACTTATTAGTTCAGCATTTTTTCAAAACCTACTGAGATCTGCCTGAAGTAATTGTGAAAGTATGCCGCATGTATGCCCATTTCCTGAAGTCGGCTACAGATGCTGCTGCTCTGGCAGTGCTGCAGCAGTGTTTGCAACTTCCAGCTCACCGACTGGTGTGCGATTTCACCACTCCTTGGAACTGAATGTTACATATGTTGGCAAGGCTTTGTGAGCAGCAGACGGCAATAGTTGAAAACCAGCTACACCATGCACATCGTTAATACGGTCAGCCTCCGCACATCAGAGCTGACAAGTGGGCCTGGATGTCTGACATCTGTGCGGTTCTCCAAAACTTTAAGGACTCAACTAAGATGGTGAGTGGTGATGAAGCCTTAATCAGCATCACCATCCTGCTTCTCTGTCTACTGAAATGATTGCTGCTCACAATTAAAGAGTAGGCTTTGCAGGTGGAGCAAGCTGAGATGCAAGAAATTATACTGGGTGATGCTACACAACCCAGCCTCATATCATCTTCTCAATCTGGATTGGGTAATAATGAGGAGGAGAGGAGGAGAAACAGGAGCTTGTTGCATGCGCTACAGACAATAGTACCCACACTACCTTAATCCCAACTGTTCAATGTGGATGGTTTGAAAACAAGGAGGAGAGGGAGGACAAGGAAGAAAACATGGACAGTCGCCCTCTTGGTTGGGACAGGGAAGTCTTGGCTGTTGGCAGTCCGGCACACATTGCTTAGTTTATGTTCCGCTGCCTTTCCCGTGACCCTCGTGTTGTACACATTTTGGACAACACTAATTACTGATTGGTCACCCTTCTAGATCCTTGGTACAATGAGAACTTTATATCTCTCCTTTCTGTGGTGGAGAGGTCTAATAAAATGTTGCAGTACCAGAAGGCCCTAATTGAAGAAATATTAGAAAAATTCCCATCTGACAACGTTGGCAGAGGTCACAATTCCTTGGAAAACCAAAGAGTGGAGGCTAGAGAGACACACATCAGATGCAGCAGAGGCAGGGGAGCACTCTCAAATGTTTTGGACAGTTTTCTCATACCATCCCTACACTAAGGCCCTGATGCATGGAGTACTCTGACAAGGAGGGAAAAGTTTTGGAAAATGCTGAAGTAATACCTTGCCGACCGTACTAGCATCCTCCATTATTCCTCTGTGCCTTACAATTATTGGGTATCCAAGCTGGACACATGGCTTGAACTGTCTCTCTATGCCTTGAAGGTAGTGGCCTGCCCTGCTGCTAGCGTTTTGTCAGAGCGGGTTTTTAGTGCTGCCTGGAATATTATAATTGATAGATGTATCCGCTTGTTAACTGAAAATGCTGACAGGCTGACTTATCAAAATGAACAAGAGCTGGATTGGGCCAGACTTCTGTACACCACCGGATGACAGCAGCAGAACATAAACTAAAATCCAGTGTTTTGTTTTTTTTCTGTTCTATTCGCATGCACTCCTTTCCACCCAAACATGGATATATGCTTCAGGAGCTCATCTTTTTTTGTCTCGTCCTCCTCCTTCTCCTCCATCAAATCAACAGTGTGATCATGCTACGCTATACATTTTTTAAGGGTGTTTATGATGCACACATTAACAATTTTTAGAGGCATACCTTGAGCATTCTTTTTTATATATTGTGACAGTGTCACTGGTTTTATATGTGAGGGGAGGTATGTGTCACACAGGATGCTCTCCTGTGTGAACTAAGACCTACTTTATTTATCTACCAGCATGTTATATGTTAAAAGGGTGTGGCTGAGCAATGGATAAAAGCTCAGTCCTGTTTTTTTTTCTCTGGTGTGGTCTGGAGGGGAAAGTCTCCAGACAATATAGTGGAAGCTGCCAAGCTTTCCACAAGGACTTTAGCAGTGAAGTTTATGCTACCGAGAGCGGGCGGAACCCACTCATCTATGGACTGATTTATTGTTTGTTTTTTTATGTTTTCCCGTTTAACCCAGAGGGGTTATGTTTACTTTTCCTGCGAAAACCTGCATGAGTTTATGGCTGATAATAAACCAGCAGAAAGAAAACCCAGAGAACGTGTGTCCTGAGTCTGCCTTCAGGAGAGCCGAGCGAGTCGTCTTGCCACAGTTGGTGTGAGAGTGCGTGCAGGATTCCAGGAACACGTGTACCTGCCACAAAGACCGGTGGATGTCCTGGGTGAAGGCTGCCAGCCAGTTAGAGAAGTCCGGCAGCATGGAGGAGCTCGTTAAGCACCTGGTCCAGGCCCAGAGGAGCATACAGCAGCAACACCTACAGAGCCAGCAGAGCATACAGCAGGCCCAGCAGAGCATGCAGCAGCAGCACCAGGAGATGGCCAAACTATTGCTTCAACAGATCCAGTTGAAGCAAAAGTCGCAGAAGCAGCACCAGCAGGAGGCGCAACAGCAGATACAGCTTTTGGCAGACGCCATCCAGAGCAGGGTGGCCACCCCAACCCCAGGGCCGACTGATGATTCTCACGTCAGGAAGGCGGTAAGGTGGGCCATGCTGAAGATGACCCCTGAGGATGATGTGGAAGCATTTCTGACTGTTTTTGAGAGGGTGGCTGATCGGGAGAGACTTCCACCAGCACAGTGGGCAGAGGTTCTGGCACCATATTTATCGGGTGAACCCCAAAAAACGTATTTTGACTTGGCGCTGCAACATGCTAAGGAGTATCCCAAACTAAAGACAGAGATCTTAGCACGTCTGGGAGTAAATATGGCAGTAAGAGCCCAGCGAGTTCATCACTGGGCGTATGCTAGCAACAAACCCCCTCGTTCGCAGATGTTTGACCTATTGCATCTTGTTAAGAAGTGGCTACAACCGGAGTCCTCCACTCCGGCCCAGATGGTTGAGCGGGTGGTGATTGATAGATTCATGCATTCCCTTCCCAAGTCAGTACAGACCTGGGTTGCCCAGGGTGATCCCCAGAACGCAGATGACTTTATCTGCCTGGTAGAGAGGTACCAGGTAGTTGAGAGATCTCTTGGGAAACCGGATGAAGTCATTTCTCCCTACTGGGATACCCAAAAGGGGGTGGGTTCACCACGGAAGGGGTTTAGAGCCACCACTGGGGGGCGTCCCACTCCTATTGAAGGGGCCTTTAGAACAGTTGGGAAAGATATAGTTTGCTGGCGATGCCACAACCCTGGACATGTAGCCGCCAAGTGTCAAATATCCCCTGAGCCCATGGACTGCAGCCTAGGCAGACGGGTCTCCTATTATGCCTATCCAGCCTGTAGCGTGGACTGTCGACCCGGCAAGGGACCGCAGGCGTGTGCAGTATCCATTAATGGAATAAAAGTGCTTGGGCTGTTGGACTCCGGGAGTCTGGTGACCTTGATCAGAGCATCCCTTCCCCACCAGTTGATCCCTTCCAAAACCCTGGGTGTTCGGTGCATCCATGGTGACGCCAAGGACTATCCCGTGGCCACAGTAACAGTGGGGACAGACTGTGGTGCCCAGTCCCATGAAGTCGGGGTGGTAAAGGACCTGATACATCCTGTCATATTGGGCCGTGATTTTTCCTTATTCTGGGACTTGTGGGGGAAGGGAACTGGACTAAGTAGCATGGGGAAAAGTGAGATCCTTGAAGAAGAACCCTCGACAGAGTCTCAGAGAGAGGAGTTCCCACTGTGCGTCCTTGTCGGTGAAGAGGGTGAGACGGTGACCGAGGAGGCCGACCTACCTGCGTTAGATATGTCCAGAGAGAACTTTGGGACTGCTCAAGTTCGGGACCTGACCTTAAAGGGGGCGTTCGACCAGGTTACTGTATGTAATGGGGTTGCCCAAGAGCGGGGGCCGACACCAGATTCCTCCACTTTGCAGTACAGGGGGAGTTGCTATATCGGGTGGCCAAACTGAGGGGCGGTGAGATAGTAGAACAGCTGTTAGTGCCGGGGCCATACAGACTGCGGGTGCTAGACATGGCCCAATCACATGTTCTGGGGGGACACCTAGGGGTCGAGAAAACTCAGGAGAGGATACTGAGGAGGTTTTATTGGCCAGGGTGTTATCGAGAAATTCAAAACTTTTGTAGGTCCTGCCCCAAATGCCAAATAACCGCTCCCTCCTCCCACTTCCGTAGCCCCTTAGTTCCACTACCTGTGATAGAGGTTCCCTTTGAGAGGATTGCCATGGACCTCGTGGGCCCCATAGTCAAATCAGCTCGGGGCCACCAATATATCCTGGTCGTCATGGACTATGCGACTCGGTATCCAGAAGCCGTTCCCCTAAGGAACATGTCCAGTAAAAGTATAGCCCGAGAGTTGGTCCATATTTTTGCTCGGACAGGTCTACCAAAAGAGATCCTAACAGACCAAGGAACCCCCTTCATGAGCAAGGTGATGAAGGAGCTTTGCAGAGTCCTTCAGATAACTCAGCTGCGGACCTCGGTTTATCATCCACAAACGGACGGCCTAGTGGAACGCTTCAACAAGACCTTAAAGGCGATGCTCAAGAAGGTCGTTGAAAAGGATGGGAGAGACTGGGACTACCTGCTCCCATTTCTGCTTTTCTCGGTCAGAGAAGTTCCTCAAGCCTCCACGGGCTTCTCTCCATTTGAGCTCCTATATGGGCGGCATCCAAGAGGTCTCCTAGACATCGCCAAGGAAACTTGGGAGGCTGAAGTCACGCTACACCGGAGTATCATCGAACATGTCGCCCAGTTACAGGAGAGAATGTCAAAGGTGATGCCTATCGTAAAGGAACATCTCCTCCAGGCGCAGGAAGCCCAGGCGAGGGTCTATAACCGGTCGGCGAGGCTAAGACAGTTCCAGCCCGGAGACCGTGTTTTGATGCTGATCCCTACCGTCGAGAGCAAGTTCCTCGCCAAATGGCAAGGTCCATACGAGGTGGTGGGGAAAGTCAGCGAGGTTAATTATAAAGTCCACCAGCCTGGCCGAAGGAAGGCACATCAAATCTATCATATAAACTTGCTCAAGCCGTGGCGGGACCGTGAACCTGTGGAAACTCCTTGCCTGGGAGCCGTACTGGAAGGCAAGGTGGAGGAGGTCACTATTGCAGAGACTCTATCACCGGCCCAAAAGCAACAGTGTCGAGAATTACTACAGCGGAATCGGGACCTGTTCTCAGAGTTGCCGGGGCATACACAAGTGATAGAGCATGACGTGCTGACAGAACCGCATGTATGAGTGAATTTGAAGCCGTATCGGATTCCGGAAGCACGCCGGGAGGTGATCTCGGCTGAGTTGAAGAGGATGTTAGACCTCGGGGTAATAGAGGCGTCAAAGAGTGGGTGGTCGAGCCCAATCGTCCTCGTGCCAAAGCCCAATGGAGAGTGGAGATTTTGTAATGACTACCGTCGGCTAAATGAGGTATCCAAGTGTGACGCGTACCCGATGCCCCGCGTCGACGAACTCATCGAGAGGCTTGGACCGGCGAGGTACATCATCACTCTTGACCTGACGAAGGGCTACTGGCAGATCCCCATGTCCCAGATGGCTAAAGAGAAGACGGCTTTCTCAACACCGGATGGCTGTTTTCAATACACGCGGATGCCGTTCGGACTACAGGGGGCCCCAGCCACTTTCCAGAGGGCTATGGATCGGATCCTAGCCCCACATAAGAAGTATGCCGCAGCCTACCTCGACGACATTGTGGTCTTTAACTCAGACTGGGCTAGTCACCTACCCAAACTACAGGCCGTTTTGGACGCGCTAAGGAAAGCAGGATTTACCATAAATCCGAAAAAGTGTGCCATCGGAAAAGAGGAGGCCAAGTACCTGGGCTATGTTGTTCGGAGAGGCGAAATAAAGCCGCAGATCAAGAAAGTGGAGGCAATTCAAACCTGGCCGCAACCGCTCTCAAAGAAGCAGGTGAAAGCATTCCTGGGAATGGTGGGATACTACCGGCGGTTTATCCCAAATTTCGCCACGATTGCCGCCACACTAACAGATCTTCTAAAAGGCACCAAATCAACCATGGTGAAATGGACGGAAGAAACGGAGACCGCGTTTCAAAAGCTGAAGCTAGCACTGTGCAAGCAGCCTGTCCTGGTCGCGCCAGACTTTAAGAAAGAATTTGTGGTCCAGACTGACGCATCAGAGGTTGGTCTAGGGGCCGTACTCTCCCAAGAAATAAATGGGGAAGAACATCCCATTCTCTATCTAAGCCGAAAGCTGTCCTCCTGCGAGAAGAACTACGCCATAGTAGAGAAAGAGTGTTTAGCCATAAAATGGGCCGTGGATACACTGAAATATTACCTACTAGGCCGGAAGTTTAAATTAGTATCAGACCATGCCCCGTTGAGATGGTTGAGGGAAAAGAGGGGAAAAAATGCTAGGGTAACTAGATGGTTCCTAGAGCTTCAAGAGTTTAACTTTCACGTGGAGCATAGGCCAGGGAAGTTACATGGGAATGCAGATGCCCTCTCTAGGATTCCCTGTCTGGTGTCAGAAGGTGCCCAAACCCCGGCTTTGGGCAGAGGGGGGGAATATGTGACAGTGTCACTGGTTTTATATGTAAGGGGAGGTATGTGTCACACAGGATGCTCTCCTGTGTGAACTAAGACCTACTTTATTTATCTACCAGCATGTTATATGTTAAAAGGGTGTGGCTGAGCAATGGATAAAAGCTCAGTCCTGTTTTTTTTTTTCTCTGGTGTGGTCTGGAGGGGAAAGTCTCCAGACAATATAGTGGAAGCTGCCAAGCTTTCCACAAGGACTTTAGCAGTGCAGTTTATGCTACCGAGAGCGGGCGGAACCCACTCATCTATGGACTGAGTTATTGTTTGTTTTTTTATGTTTTCCCGTTTAACCCAGAGGGGTCATGTTTACTTTTCCTGCGAAAACCTGCATGAGTTTATGGCTGATAATAAACCAGCAGAAAGAAAACCCAGAGAACGTGTGTCCTGAGTCTGCCTTCAGGAGAGCCGAGCGAGTCGTCTTGCCACAATATGTATACCCTAGGATACTCACTCCTTAATAATGGGAAAAAATATTTTCTGAGGCCCTCCACTACATCTCTTTAAAGCGATATTGGAGTGCCTCCTTCTAATTTTTGGCATCCCTTGCACTTAGTTCATATGCCTTACCCACTCCTTAGTATTTGTTAAAAAATGCTTTTCTGTGGATCCACCTTCTATTTGAGGTAAAAAAAAATTAAACCAAGTGAAGCTATGGGTTCTATTAGTATATGATCCAGTGCCTTGTTGTGGGCTGCCAGGTGGTCATCACACAGGGAGTTCTCACACTGCATACAGGATTTCACATCCGGGACAGGAGAGTTTTGTCCAGTAAGTACAGAATATCCTGGTATCCTCCATATCAGGCTGAGCAGATGCAAAACTTTCTATTATATTTCCCAGCAGGGTTGATGAAACAACAATCCTTGATGCTGCTACATTAAACTAATCACCTTTTTTCAGGGCTAATTAAAATAGATTCTATTCTGTCATAATAATACCGCTCTTAACTGCAATTCATCCACAGTGAGGTATGGCAGTAGGTATAGCATATGACAGGCATCTAGTCAAGGATTATTGCCTTATATATTGTAAGCCTTGCTTCTGGTTTCTTCCATGCACTCATTGACTGATTCATGTTTTTTACGCTCATCTGTACTCAGAAATTCATCAAAGCTGGCAGTGTTACTTGAGTTACTCCAGTTTGTTGCTGCCACATACAAGAAAAAAAAATTGTGGCCAATTGAAATCCCTGCTATAGACTCCAATAATACTTCTCTTATCTGCAGTTTGTCAACAGCTAGGTGTAGAAGTAGGAATAGTGTATGACAGGCATCTAGCTAGGGCTTATTGCCTTATAAATTGAAAGTCTTCCTAATGTTTTTTCTCCGTGCACTCATTGACTGATTTATGTTTTTTACAGGGTTTTTACTCAGAAATTCATCAAAGCAGGCAAAATTAAATGATTTAATTTGTCCATTCAAAGGTTCTCTCTAGCAACTGTATATAAGAGGTAGTATGTTATGGATCGAGTTCCCACTGCTGCACAAGGGGAATCTCGAGCCATCCCCGCTGCGGCCCCCATCCGTCTCCGGCTGCAGTGGAGCCTGCTCAGCAGAGACGTCAGTCACAGCATCTCGCCCAGTCTAATACTGTGCAGAGGATGACTGCTGCCTCCCCAGGTCCTACCATTGTAACCAATGCAGGTCAGCGGTAAGCAGCCGTAGCTGGGACTAAGTCCTGTGTGTTCCCTTCTAAGCATGCTCAGGGTAAGATCTCTCATAGGAGATTAGGGGTCACATGGTCGGGTACTGCAGCCACTCCCATTGGTCCTCCAGGAAGGTCCTGAAGCTGCTTTAGCTCTGGAGCAGCTTTCCCATTGGTCCTTTTCTGGAAGGTCCTGTAGCTGCTACTATAAAAGGTGTGCATGATCGCATGGCCGTGCGCTAGTATCAAATCTGTTACGTGCTTGCGCCAGTGTGGTCATGTATGCATGTGGTTAGGTCCGGCTGAAAAAAGCCCCTAGAATACCGGCACCTCCGGTGAGGAGTTTTGTATGCACGTGTTCAGGGCTCGGCTGAAAACGCCATTAGAATACCGGCTACTCTGGTGATGCTTGTGTTCTGATTGCATGACCACATACTGCAATCCGCTTAGCAGTCATCTGTGTCCCCTGTGAGACTGACAGGACACAGTCTTTGTCACAGCGGCTCTGAGAATTAACAGAGTCCACTTATATCGCCATATAGCGCTACAGCATTTTAGTTAGCGACTCTGTGGAATAACAGAGTTCGCCCATACCGCCATATAGTGCTACGGCATTTACATCTGCTACACTGCGGGATAACAGAGTTCGCTCATACTGCCTATTTTTTCCATCTTACTAGCAGCAGGCTCTGCCTGCACGGTGGACCCCGGGCTGTGAATGCACCTCTCCTTAATATCTATTAGGTGCGTTCCGCAGGCCCTTAACATAGTAGTGGGGACTTTACGGCACTGGACTTGGAATTACCTCTTCTGAACTCTATAGTGCTTTGTTTCCATCTATTTTTGGGTGGTTCTTGAAGTATGTTTGGGGTTATTGTCCTGCTGGAAGACCCATGATCTATTACGATGGAAACCCAGCTTTCTGACCCGGGTAATACATTGCAACCCAAAATCATTTGGGAATCTTCACAAATCAAGGCACCCAGGGCCATGGGCAGCAAAACAGCACTTACATGTCTTTGAATCTCCATCATATTTGACTGTGAATACTGTGTTCTTTTATTTGTAGTACTCATTCCATTTACACTAAACAGTAGAATTATGTGCTTTACCAAAAATCTCTATCTTGGTCTCATCAGTCCACAAGACAACTAGAAGGGGTGGCCTGATTACCCTCTACAAATAGTGATGGCTGGCTTTTGGCCCTGCAAAAAAAGCAGCAAAACACTGTGTGATCATGTCTCACACACCACATGGCCAGATAAGGTTTTAAAATGATAAAATGACATTTCCTGTTGAAAGAAATGTAAATTGCAAAACACAGCAAAACACTGCGTGTGAACTTAGCCCAAGGTATGGAGGAGCAATTTTTTTTCCTCTTATTTATTTTGCCTTAAATACAATTCATTATCCTGGAAAGATTGTTTCTCAACATTTTTTCCAGTCACATCCATTTTACAGTCAGTACAATTTTGCATGTTTTATTGTCATTCCATAAAAGTGTGGTAATACTCTGACAACATTGTTCCCAACAGCGACCTGGGATTCAGAGATGCTTCCATGGTTCTTCCCTATGCTGCTTCTATGCCATTTCAGGGCTGTTTCCATTGTTTTCAGCAATTTTTAGACCCCTCTAGACCTCCGAGAGGGACCGCCAGAAAAATGCTTGAGTTTCCCATTGACTTCCATTATACTCGTTATTCTGGTCGAGCACCCAAACATTATGATTTGCTCGACTCGAGTAATGGGTACCAGAGCATTTTTTGTGCTCACTCATCACTACTTTTCATATATGATAGAGGAGAAAAATGGACATGAACCCACGGTCTGTGAAAAAACACAGACATGTGAAAAGCCCCATAGATTATATTGGTACATGTTCTATCAGTGAAAAAGAAACAGATACAACATGTATGTACAACACGGATGTCTGAATGGCACCTTACTGAGAGAAGATTATGTTCAGCTCTCCATATTAATTCTCAAGGGAGTTCTGAAAACAGCAAGAGCACAGTGAACACTCCATTCACAATGACAAGATTTGTAACATCATTTTTAAATAACAGCAAACCTAAGAGACATTCATACTATATACTGCTAGTATCTGAGATGTAATTACTCTTTAAAATTCTATTTTTCGAAATCTAATAAGTTTTCAAATTATGCTCCATAAAACCTTTAATGGTTTTAGGGTATATTGTTTGTTTAAGTGTTTCATATGTTAAAATGTCAATTTTAACTTCAGAGCTGGGATTGAAAATCCATCCTGTTCTAATCAATTTCATAATATATTTTTATGAAGGTTTAAAAATTTACCGTCAAATTTTTAGACATTGTAAAATTATAGTAGATTGTTTCAAAATGTGCCAAATATTGCACAGTCATCCATGCTGTTTAACTGTTTGATAGATTTGGCACATCTTTAGACACTTTTGTGGAAGTGTAGACTACCTAATGATTGGCTTATTTTGCCAGTAATTTGTGTCAAAATGTTGGCATAATTTTCATGCATTTTGTAACCATGCAGATGTTGTTCTTAGTTGGATATTAATTCAGAAGCCCAGGCAACAGTGCTAACTATTGAGCCTCCATATGTGGAGCAGTATGGAGATCAGAATAAAGTCAGAAATTATTTTATTTCTTAGTTAAGCACAATTACCACTGTGAAATGGCTACTTACTGTACTTTGTGTACCACTTTGCCATGTTTAATTGTGACAA
The DNA here is from genome assembly GCA_033576555.1 of Oophaga sylvatica. Lineage (NCBI taxonomy): Eukaryota > Metazoa > Chordata > Amphibia > Anura > Dendrobatidae > Oophaga > Oophaga sylvatica. The sequence continues at coordinate 537,016,000 of JARQOD010000003.1, read as the reverse complement.
AACTTATTATAAATACATATTTGTGCTAGAAAAAAAAATAAAGTGTTAAAGTTCCACATCAAGGGAATAATTTTTGCTAATATCCCAAACCTTTTTATATATTTTCAGTTTCAGCTTGATGCAAGGAGAGAACTAATTTTAATAAACATTACATTTGGACACAGTGACTAAATTACAAGTTTCTGACATTCATGCCATTGATATAGTTGTTTTATTTTTCAATGGTTAATCAATTTAAAAATTATTTTATTGGGATCCTTCAAAATTTGCACAACTGCACAAAGTAAAAGTATTTGTGTGGTTAAAGTGCAAACTATTTTATTTCAGATTTTCTATAGCAGAGTTTTCCACTTGGGTGTAGACAAAATTCTCTCCAGCATTACAACTTCTTAAGGTATAGTATCTTTATCTTCATGATATGAACCCATATGATCTCAAGTTCAATGTACAGTCTCTCTCGCACACGGTTATTGGAAAATTGTTCTTTGTTTTTAGTAACCTTTATGTGCTTTCTTCCACATATAGCATTGTAGACCACTCATTTTTTAGTACTTGCTATTTATTTCACCCTATGTATATAGATTTTTGAATCATTATGATGATTTAGGAAAAGAAAAAGTCTTAGTTGGAGATGGATTCAATATTTATCATTCATGATGCAAGAAACATACATCACAAAGAAGTTGTTCACATGGGACAGAAAATCATTTACTAATTGTCATGCAGATTTTGCCATGAAATTGATGCATATACATGTGTAATATGATGATTCTGCTGCAGATATCTCAGTTGATTTCACATGCTTAAATGTCATCTACTGATCTGGCTTGCTTTATCTGTGCAGAAAATCTACAGCACTTGCTTAAGCTCTTAGATGCCATGGTTGGTATTGACTGTGGTATCTAAGATGCTGCATTTCCATGATAAGATGCACAACAGGAATCAGGTAGAGTAATGGATAAAAAAATGAGTAAATGGTTAACTCACCTAGTGTTGTTGTGCTGAGTGCACAAAAACTAGAAATGCTTGTAGAAAGCTACCTTATGGTGGCAAATCTAATCTAGAAACAAGCACCAAATGAATCTGCTGATAGACACTGAAAGACATCATATCTAAGTGGAGAGCCAAAGCTACAAACCAAAAATGCAGTATGGGGTTAAAATCGCTATACAGGTGATTGCAGATAATTTTTTTAAAATGGTGATCTGGCATCTAAAATATCCTGTCTAAATATCTATTTTTACATCCTAACCACCTTTATAATTAGCTTTATTATACAACTAGCTGAAGAGCCCGGCGCTGCCCGGGCACAGTAACTAACTACGGTTAGTTATAACAAATTGTAATGATTATATCTATAACTATAAAGCTGAGTGTAGAGCCCCGCCCACTTCGCATAGCCACATTCACTATAATATCCCACACAATCCCGTCAGCCAGAGCCACCAGACTACTACCCCTAATATCCCACATCGTCCTGTCAGCCAGAACCACCGGACTACTACCCCTAATATCCCACATCATCCTATCAGCCAGAGCCACCGGACTACTACCACTAATATCCCACATCATCCTGTCAGCCAGAGCCACTGGACTACAACTCCTAATATCCCACATCATCCCGTCACAGCCGCCAGACTACTACCCCTAATATCCCACATCGTCCCTCAGCCAGAGCCACTGGACTACTACCCCTAATATCCCACATCATCCCATCAGCCAGAGCCACCGGACTACTCCCCTAAAATCCCACATCATCCCATCAGCCTAGGTCAGAACCAGAGTGCTAACTGGAATGGCCCTAACTTCCATACTGGGGATCCCTTTAAGAGAGGCCTGGCGTCAGAACCAGAGCGCTGAGTAGATTTGCCCTGACTTCCATACCAATGATCCCTTTAATAGAAGCCTGGGGTGAGAATCAGAGCGCTGAGGGATTTACCCTAACTTCCATACCGGAGATCCCTTTAAGAGAGGCCTGGTGTCAGAACTAAAGCACAGAGTGGATTTGCCCTCACTTCCGTAACGAGGATCCCTTTAAGAGGGGCCTGGGGTCAGAACCACAGCACTGAGTGGAATTGCCCTAACTTCCATATCAATGATCCCTTTAAGAGGCCCTGGTGTCAGAACCACAGCGCTGAGTGGAACGGTCCTAACTTCCATACTGGAGATCCCTTTGAGAGAGGCCTGGGGTCAAAACCAAATCGCTGGATGGATTTTCCCTGACTTCCATACCAATGATCCCTTTAATAGTAGCCTGGGGTGAGAATCAGAGCGCTGACGGATTTACCCTAACTTCCATACGGAGATCCCTTTAAGAGAGGCCTGGGGTCAGTACCAAAGTGCAGAGTGGATTTGCCCTGACTTCCATACCAATGATCCAAGAGAGCCTGGGGTCAGAATCAGAGTGCTGAGTGGAATGGCCCTAACTTCCATACTGGGGATCCATATAAGAGAGGCCTGGGGTCAAAACCAAAGCGCAGGATGGATTTGCCCTGACTTCCATATCTGAGATCCCTTTAAGAGGGAAGATGTGCCTATGGGATGGATGATGTGTGATGGGGATATGGGTGCGGGAGCAGGTGATTCATTTCTGTCATGTGCGCTCTGCTTCTGTCTGGGGGGCAGACAATGGCTGGGAGCTTATGTTCCCAGGGGATGCTAGATTTCTCCCACCTGGTCAGTGTCAGCTGCGGTGTTGTCGTGGAGTGAGAAAATTGTTGCTCATAGCAACCAATCACAGCTCAGCTTCTATTAAACAGCACTGGTGAAATGAAAGATGCTTAGGGATTGGTTGCAAGGAAAACTGTTGCTCATAGCAACCAATCACAGCTCAGCTTCTTTTAAACAGCTCTGGTTAAATGTAAGATACTCCATGATTGGTTGGTGATACCCACACACACTGTTACGGTCTGCGGAACGCACCAAATATATGATGTGGAGAGGTGCGTTCGCAGCCCGGGGTCCACCGTGCAGGCGGAGCCTGCTGCTAGTAAAATGGCGCAAGAAGCGAACTCTGTTATCCCGCAGAGTTGCCAAAATAAACGCCGTAACGTGCTGTGGCAATATGTGCGAACTCTGTTAATCCACAGAGCCTAATCCACAAAGCCGCTAGAAGGAGTGCCGCAGCGCTATATGGCTATGTGTGCGAACTCACTTAACACAACTGAGTAGGAAAATAAACACGCTAGGGCGCTCTCTAGCGTTGAAAGCGAACCCTGTTACGTCACAGAGCTGCTGAGACAAACTTCTGTGTCCTGTCAGGCACCCACGTACACAGTTAACTGCTAAGCGAACATAGAACGTGATCATGCGCTAATGTCCTCGCGGGAGTCACCCGCAATCTATGGCGTCTGAACGCCAGACCCTGAATACGGCAATCAAACTCCTCACTGGTTATGCCGGTAATCTAGGGCATCTAGGACACTGACCCTGACCAGCTAGCATACCAAACTCCTCACCGATTGAGTCGGTATTCTAGGGGCTTATTTCAGCCGGGCACTAACCACACACACGCATGACCACACTGGCGCATAGCATATAAAGATTGATATTAGCGCATGGCGGCCCATCCATACTACCCTTTTATAGTAACAGCTACAGGACCTGCCAGAAACAAGGACCAATGAAACCTGTTCCAGAACACCAGTAGTCACAGGACCTTCCTGGTGGACCGATAGGAGCTGCTGCAGTACCTGAGTATGTGACACCTGATCTCCAATGAGAGATCTCACTTTGGGCATGCTCAGAAGGGGAAAACAAGGACTTTGTCCTAAAGACGTCTGCTCGCTGCTAGCCAGTACTGGCCACAATAGCAGAGCCTGGAGGAGCAGAGCCTGGAGGAGCAGTGGAGCACACTGCCAGACTGGGCGAGATGCTGGGACCGACGTCTAAGCTGAGCAGGCTCCACTGCGGACGGAGACGAATGGGGGACCGCAGCGGGACTGGTTTGAGACTCCCCCTCTTCAGAAGTGGGAACTCGACCCCTAACACACACACATTCAAATTTATATATATAGATACCCTACACATCTCTCTGTCTAGCTAACTACTAAATTTGTTTTTTTCATTTCCTGTGACATTTCATATAAGAGGAGTCTGAAAAAGGAAGTCACTTGAGGCTCAGGCTGCACTCACCTGAAGCGTCTATTGCCCCTCCCGGAACAGAACATTATCATGTAGTTGAGCTGCAGCTGCACCACCACCCTCTGAAGGTCTCCTGGATCTGTGGTGATAGATGCTGCGCCCTCACTCTGCTTCGATTTCTGCTACCGCATGTTCTGTAAAACAAGCTGTCGTCAAGGGGCAGAAATAGAAGAAGTGATGTCAGTGCCGTCCCACAGGTTTTTGCACCACCTCCAAATGAATCGACAACCGTTTGTGGCGCTAATGTCACTCACAGCTTCTGTCATCTCCCCCTGACGCAAATTCATTTGAGCGCAGTGCTAGAAGCTGTGGGGCAGCACTGGTGTCATTCACTGCTTCTTTCTCTGGCCCTTCATTGCGGTGAGCTTAACTTTGCCACATCGTCTATCACCATAGAATCTCTACGGGTAAAAGTATGTTGATGAAGAAAAAATATAATGCTGATTAAAGTTTGTTGCAAGTCTCCAAGTAAAATGGAAGCAGCAGAAAATCTACTTTTAAGGCAAATGGATGAGCTAAGAAATCAAGGCTGAGTAATTATTATGGGAGACTTCAACCACCCTCATTGAAATTTGGGAACAGAATCCAGAAAGATCAACAAGAAAGAAGGTGTCTGACAATAACTAAAGACAATTTATCAAATAGTATTGGATCCAACAAGAAGGGTATAAGGATGGCATTTCTAGACTTAAATGTATAATCTAGGTACAAAAAATGATCAGCTTCTCAAAGGATTGATGATAAATTTGAGATGGAAATGCATTTTCAAATAGCACTTCTTTAGTATCCTAAATACCACTTTCATTTAACCCATTGGTATGAACAAAATTTTCTATGTATGGTTTGGGCTCAATTACATAATAAAATCATTGGATGCATTAAAAAAGGCGTAGATGCTCATAACTAGAGCATAGTTTTACCTCTTTTCAAGTCACTAGTCAGACCATACTTGGAATTCTCAAAGCCAACAAATGTACCCCCATGTTCAAGTAAAATTAAATTAATCTTTATTGAAAATCCATATAGACAAACAACGACAAATAAAAAGTTATTTCTGGAATTCAGTCTACAATTTTGGTGTACAGTGCATAACGATACAGCTGAACTACGTCAGATACAGAGAATACTGGCCAAGATTGCTAAGGGAATGCATGGACTTCAAATCCAAGATACATTTTCAAACTTGGGGTTAAATTTTTACTGGGTTCATCAGAATCCTAATAACTATCTTGAAACAATCAACCTACTTTATTTAACTCTATGATAATGGAATTTTGTAATAATAATGTGAATCTCACTACATAAATACACACAGCATTAACTGCAGTTTATTCTATACTACAGTTCAATTCTTTATTACATTCAAAGTTGTTTAATACTACTTAGAATTAATCTCTTTATTTTAATGCATTATTCAATAGGAGATTTACAAAGAGTTAATTTTACAAACTATTGGAAATATTTAATGCTGAAGTGAGCAAAAAAAATAACCAATCTCGCATTATGTTTAATTAAAATTGACATCATGATACAGTATTTCAGTTCTGTAGGTAAATTACAATATTTAAGGTATATTTCAAATTAAATTACCGTATATACTCGTGTATAAGCCGAGATTTTCAGCCCATTTTTTAGGGCTGAAAGTCCCCCTCTCGGCTTATACGCGGGTCATATACGGGGGTCGGCGGGGGAGGGGGAGCGGGGGTGTCGGATTATATTCACCTCTCCGCCGGCGCGGTCTCTGCAGCCCCCCTGCTTCTCCCACGATCTCGGCTCCTTCCTGCAGCTGTCACATGGCACCGCTCATTAAAGTCATGAATATGCACATATTCATGACTTTAATGAGCGGTACCATGTGACCGCTGTAAGAAGGAAGCGCTGTGGAGAGCGCTGGGAGAAGAGGAGAGGCTGCAGGGACGTGCGGCGGAGGGGTGAGTACAGCGATATTTACCTGTCCCTCGGTCCACCACAGCGCTGCTCCCTGACTCCTCTGGCTGTGAATGTTCAGGCAGAGGGCGCGATGACGTCGTTAGTGAGCGCCACGCCCCCTGCCTGATCATTCACTGCCGAGGACCATGAAGAGGACGCAGCGCTGCGGTGCAGAGAGGAAAGGTAAATATCTCTGGTGTCGGGGTCCTGAGCGATCGATGACACCGGCACCTGTCCCCCAGCAATGAGAGGTGAGTATGGAGCATATGGGGGCATAAGCTGTGGAACATATGGGGCATAATCTGGAGCATATGGGGGCATAAGCTGTGGAACATATGGGGGCATAATATGGAGCATATGGGGGCATAAGCTGTGGAACATATGGGGGCATAATCTGGAGCATATGGGGGCATAATATGGAGCATATGGGGGCATAAGCTGTGGAAAGTATGGGGGCATAATATGGGGGCATAAGATGTGGAACATATGGGGGCATAATCTGGTGCATATGGGGGCATAATATGGAGCATATGGGGCATAAGCTGTGGAACATATGGGGGCATAATATGGAGCATATGGGGGCATAATATGGGGGCATAAGCTGCAGAACATATGGGGGCATAATCTGTAGCATATGGGGGCATAATATGGAGCATATGGGGCATAAACTGTGGAACATATGGGGGTATAATCTGGAGCATATGGGGGCATAATCTGTGGATCATACGGGGGCATAATCTGTGGAATATATGGGGGCATAATCTCTGAAGCATATTGGGCATAATCTGGAGCATATGGGGGCATAATCTGGAGCATATAGGGGCATAATCTGTGGAGCATATTGGGCATAATCTGTGCAGTATATGGGGGCATAATCTGTGGAGCATCATATGGGGGCATAATCATTTTTCACCCTAGGCTTATACACGAGTCAATAAGTTTTCCCAGTTTTTTGTGGAAAAATTAGGGGGGTCGGCTTATACACGGGTCGGCTTATATATGAGTATATACGGTACTCCAGCAAATCCAGTTTGGATGACTGACACAGAGCTCAAGACTTTAAGATAGGCCTACAGAAATATTATGTATATAGTATACTAAAAAAATTGTTTCAAATGAAATTTACAAATACATGTTTTCAACTGAAGACACAGATATGTAGACATATTGGGTGCAGAAATATTAGGCAAGTGAGAATCTTTACCATATTATAATTTTAAGCAGATTTTCCAACTCCAAGCTATATGAACTTGAATGCTTATTGGATGAAGCAGATTAGATGATGTGTATTTGTGTAATGATGTAGGGTGAGAACTAAGGACCATCATCATCCTTTATCAAGGTGTACAGAATCATTAGGTAGCTTATTTTTCTCAGGCAAAATGAAGATTTAACCTCTTCCTGACATGACTATTTAATCTTTTTTCCTTTTCTTTTTTTCCTCACCTTCTTCTAAGAGCAACAACTTTTTTATATATATCAAGGACTTTTTTCTTGCTGGATGAGTTGCACTTTTGAATTACTAAATTAATTTCATCATGTGATGTATTAGAAAACTGGAAAAAAAAATCCTAATGAGGCATAACTGCAAAAAAGCACAATTTCACAAAAGTTTTTTTTTACATATTTGCAGTGTAAACTATACAGTAAAATTTGCCCACACATATGGCTATCAAGGTCAAAATAAAACAAAAACAAATGAAGATCAGAACAAACTGAACCAGAGCAGTACATATATATATATCACAATTTGTGCTTTATATATACATATCATCAGTGATAGTGATATATATGTGCATATACAGGAATGCTAGACCATTTAGATGAATACAGTAGAACCAACAGAGAAAAGCCTAATATAGGTCAAGAAAAGATGGGAGAAAAAATGAGAGTAAAGCACCTTTATTAGGACAATTGGTGAAATGGTGGCACAACTAATGGAGGTGCCTGCACATACAAATAATGAAACATAGTAGTACAACACAGCTTCCCGTGGGGGGAGTAAATGCAACACAGAAGTAAATGAATACACCAATAGAAGAGCTGGTAGTCAGATGGAAAATATTAAAATTATATATAGATGTCCAAGTGGGTAAGACTTGCCAGGTGTCAAAAAGATTTTGGTATACGGTGTATCGATGCATACCAAAATATAGGGTGGCCATAATAAAAAAAGGTGTATACAAATGGTATATGCTCATCAGATGCTGTGTCATATGCTCATCAGATGCTGTGTATGTGCAGGCACCTCCGTTAATTGTTCACCAACTTTCTTAATAAAGGTGTTTTAGACTAATTTTTTCTCTCATCTTTTCCTGACCTATATTCAGCTTTTCTCTGTTGGTTCTACTGACTCTTCAGGTCAGTATGATTATGGAGATACCAAACAATGACAGTTTTTATTTATGTGATGAAAAAATAAATATTAAAAAGCAGAAAAAAAATCACTTGTGCCTCTATTTTCTGAGACCTACCCTGCCTGCAGTGCTGTTTCTCAGTTTCTCATCCTGGTGAGGGGCATCAGGTGTTCCAGATGACTGTAATAGTGTCCAAGTGACTGGACTTTTGGACTCAGGAAGTTTGGTGACCCTCGTAAGGGCCAAACTTCCGTATGTGTTAGTCCCTGAGATGGTTGTAAGGTATTTCCGTGGAGATGCCCAGAACTATTCTGTGGCCCAAGATGGCATATGCACATGGGGCGGTATCATGTCCCATGAAGTGGCAGTGTGGAGCACTGTGTGCAGTGAGTTTACAGCTATATTATGTGTCAGCATTGGTAGTGCAGTGTGCACTATGTGAGACTTTGCATCTGCAGAGCAGTATGGTACTTGTTCAAGTGTTGTGAGGTAGCTTGTAGCTTGCAGCATTTTGCAGGCAAAAGAGCCTGTGTGTGAGATTTGCACTCAGCAGTGCCTGTGTGCATGATGTGGAGGTGACACAGCATTGCGTTTAGTTTGTAGGTATCAGAGCATAGCATGTGGTCTGTAGGTAGCTGAGCATTGCATGTAGTCTGTAGATAGGTGAGCTCTGAGTGTAATTTGTGTAAACTGTAGAAAGCAGAACCCTGTATAAAATGTCTAAATGGTGTTCATGAAGAGGGAGGTGGCAAGTGAGCTCATCCGTTGGCTTTGGGCAGAGGGTAGGGTATGTAGCAAGGTCAGGATGGTGACTGTTAAATCCTAGCAGTTGATTAAGAGTTCACTTGCATTGCTTTGCTAAGAACCAGAAAATGGGTTCAATGTGTGTTGTTGGCTGGCCTGCTGAATGTAGCAGAGACAAATGTTTGAGCTTGTGAGTGACAAGCCAAGATGTGAGCTGTAGCTGGTAGAGAGACTGAAGGGCTGACTCTGAATGGAGTGACTGGGGAGTCAGTTGAGGAGCTGAGCAGTCTTTGGTGCGAGAAAGAAAAAGACAATTATTGGTGAACAGTTTACTAGTATGTGGGAGCTGGGGAGATCGTATACTTTCCTGTGTGTGGGTGGAAGTATACCTGGCGGAGTATTGCATGTGTGCTTGTCGGAATATTGGATAGGTACTTCCTGGAATATTGGATGTATATCTGATAAAATATTGGATGTGTACTCACCGAAGTTTGAATGTCTACCTTCCAGAGTATTAGACGTATACCTGTTGGAGTATTGACCTGCAGTATGTACTATACTTTGCTGCAGTGTTTAATTTTGTGCCTGAGCACGGCTGTTTTGTGTTCACTTCTCTCATGGTTTATGGAGCTAATAAATGTTGCCTAGTTGGACCAAACAGCATTACTAGAGCGGCCTAATGCCTACCTGAGAAAGTGAATCCCTACAAAATATAATTTCTATAGTTACTTATGATACGTAGATATTTTCAAAATTTTTACAGATTTTTTTAATTTATTTTATTTACTCAGCCACCAATTGTTCAAGTTTTACCACTTAAAAAGATGAGAGAGGCCTGTAATTGACATCATAGGTAGACCACAACTTTGAGAGTCAAAATGAAAAAACAAATTCAGAAAATCACCTTGTCTGATTTGGCAAGATTTATTTTGCAAATTATGGTGGAAAATAAGTATTTAGTCATTAACAAAAGTTCATCTCAATATTTTGTTATGTATCCTTTGTTGGCAATGACAGAGGTTAAACGTTTTCTGTAAGGTAAGTCTTCACAAGGTTGGCACACACTATTGATGGTATTTTGGCCCATTCCTCCATGCATATCTCCTCTAGAGCAGTGATGTTTTAGGCCTGTCGCTGGGCAACATGGACTTTCAAATCCCTCCAAAGGTTTTCTATGGGGTTGAGATCTGCAGACTGGCTAGGCCACTCGAGGACCTTCATATGCTTCTTACAAAGCTACTCCTTTGTTGCTCTAGCGGTGTGCTTGGGATCATTATCTTGCTGAAAGACCCATCTACGTTTCATCTTCAATGCCCTTGCTGATAAAAGGAGGTTTGCAATCAAAATCTCATGATACATGGCCCCATTAATTCTTTCATGTACATGGATCAGTCATCCTGGTCCCTTTGCAGAGAAACAGACAAAAAGCATGATGTTGCCACTCCATGCTTCACAGTAGGTATGGTGTTCTTTGGATGCAACTCAGCATTCTGTCTCCTCCAAACACAATGAATTTTATTTCTACCAAACAGTTCTACTTTGGTTTCATCAGACCATTTGACATTCTCCCAATACTCTTCTGGATAATCCAAATGCTCTCCAGCAAATTTCAGATGGGCCCTGACGTGTACTGGCTTAAGCAGGGGGACACATCTGGCATTGCAGGATCTGAGTCCCTGGTGGCGTAGTGTGTTACTGATGGTAGCCTTTGTTACAGTGGACCTAGTTCTATGCAGGTCATTCACTTGGTCGCTCCATGTAGTTCAGGGATATTTGCTAACCGTTCTTGAGATCTTTTTGACCCCATGGGGTGAGATCTTGCGTGGAGCCCCAGATCGAGGGAGATTATCAGTGGTCTTGTATGTCTTCCAATTTCATATTATTGCTCCTACAGTTGATTTCATTACACCAAGCAGCTTGCCTATTGCAGATTCAGTCTTCACAGCCTGGTGCAGGGCTACAATTTTGTTCCTGATGTCCTTCGACAGCTCTTTGGTCTTCACCATTGTGGAGTTTGGAGTGTGACTGTTTGAGGCTGTGGACAGGTGTCTTTCATACTGATAATAAGTTCAAACAGGTGTCATACTACAGGTAATGAGTAGTGGACAAAGAAGCCTCTTAAAGAAAAAGTTACAGGTCTGTGAGAGCCAGAAATCTGATCCGTGTACATGAAAGAATGAACAGGGCCAAGTATCGTGAGATTTTGTGTGCAAACCTCCTTCCATCAGCAAGGGCAAAGAAGATGAAAGTGGCCTTTACAAATCAAGTCTTATAAGTTTAAACACAGCTGGACTACAATGAAGGCGTAGAACAATCTCAAGGAGGATCACAAGGAAATGGACAGCATGTGACTTAAATATGAGTGTTTGAGCAAAGGGTCTGAATACTTATGACCATGTGATATTTCAGTTTTTCTTTTTTAATAAATTTTCAAAAAAATCTTACATTTCTGTTTTTTTTCAGTCAAGATGGGGTGCAGAGTGTACATTAATTAGAAAAAAATGAACTTTTTTGAATTTACCAAATGGCTGCAATGAAACAGAGTGAAATATGTAAAGGGATCTGAATTCTTTCCGCACCCACTGTATACCTATTTTAAAAATGTAAATTATATTTTGCTAGAGACCAAAATAAAATAAGGTCTGGTTTAAGACATTTTCAAATGGTCTATTGTAAGTTAAAAGAGGGAAAAGGGATGGAGATGAAAACTTATATGGATTGCCCAGTGATTAAAAGTGGAAATGTCAATTTAGGAGAACTTGCAGCAGAATATTTGTATCTGCATCTAGCTCCTGATTACTACCCCTTTTCAATGAAGGTAAAGGAGCAGCAAATTCCATCTCCTATCTCAGTCATGGTCTGAATTCACATTAAGCCCACAATGACATTTGTCATTTCCCAGGCATTTTTGGACAACACCACGTTTGGAACATTTTTTCGTTCAGTACTCCGGAGTGGAAATAATGGTTGAGAATGAATGTGGCTGCCTCCATCATAGTTTCACTGGGACATTTTTTTCATTGATTGTCATTGAAAAAAATTGTTGTTTTGCATTATATAAAGCAGAGTAAAATTAAATTAAGAAAGTAAATCTGCAACTCATTACAAATTTCCTCCAAATTTTTGATTTTAGTGAATCAAAATTTTGGGTTATTCAGTATGCACAAATCCATCAAAATGACAGATAGTTAACCACCATTTTTCTGCATTCATTTTAGGGTCAGGTACAAGCTAAAATAAACACATTACACTCACTTTTCCTAGGCCTTCACGTGACTTTTTTTGCCTCCTCCACCACAGTTCCGCAATCCTATGTATGGGTCATTAGTTATCCTAGCGCTAAAGCCAGTGATTGGCCTCCCTCAGTCATATGAGGGTGACTTGGCCAGCAGCTACAGAGTCTCCTGAAGGCCTAGAACAAGCTAAGAAAATGAATAAAATGCATTTTTTAAATAGTTTAACACCTTTTCTCCCTTTGTTTATGATACTTTGTGGTGTGGAAAGACCTCAGAGCATAATTCTTTTGAAGTCTGTTTGATTCAAACTGATTTTATTTGAATCAAATGGAATCTGCTGGCCAAACTGAATAAATATGCCAGAAACAAAATTAGGGATATTCGCTCTCCTGCATAGTTATGAATATCTAATCATGTAATGACTTTTTTTAATTCTTCCAGCATATTCTTCAAACACATCTTTTTGGTAAAAATTCCATATATTTTTTTATCTGTGCACCAGTGAGGCATCACTCAGATATAAAGAGTTCTAAAATGGTGACTTAGCATGCCGTATTGATGGCTGAGTGTGTACAAATCTATCATTGTGCTTAGTTTGTATTCGTGCTGGATGTGACGTTACCATTTGAATTACTGTAGAGCTCGGGTCCGACAGGTTCAATGTGAATATTACTTTTAGCATCAGACTTGATTTTTCTTCTCATTGCTCATCCGCTCATATTGGTGTATTGACTCTACTCTGTGACAAATGGGAATCTGGTGTCACAGAAATCCTATATAAGTACAGTAAATAAGCATCATGTTGTCATTTTGTCAAAAGTTGAACAAAGAGAAATTACAAATCTTACAGTGCTTTTAAACTTGCTGGTGTTTTCCTTTAAACCACCTCATTTCAGTAATTCTCTTTACAGTTTCGCTGAAAGAAATGTATGTTTATAGTATTTTTTTAAATACTGTAGGGTGGATGTTAATAATTCTAAAACCAAAGTCAAATATAGTTCCTTATTATTGGACCCTCAAACCACAGCTATTGAGCCCTAGTGAGTCCCTTAGATACTGATATCCTGCCTACCAGCAGAGGTTGGCACCCTAGTTAAAGTTGACGACATGCGCCCCCACTCAACAGTGGCTCACCATTATTCACCCTAGTCCACCCTACAGTAATCAGGTAAACATGTTATATCAAAAACCAGAAATATAAAAACAATACTAATATTTCAAGATGCTTTAAGATTTACCCAAGATATACATATCACATCAACATGTACAGTCATGGCCAAAAGTTTTGAGAATGACAGAAATATTATATTTTCACATGATCTGCTGCCCTCTGGTTTTTATGTGTGTTTGACAGATGTTTTTATCACAGACAGAAATATAATAATTGCAAACATATGAGTAACAAAAGCTTATATTGACAGTTAGAATGAGTTAATGCAGCAAGTCAATATTTGCAGTGTTGTCCCTTCTTCTTCAGGACCTCTGCAATTCTCCTTGGCATGCTCTCAATCAACTTCTGGACCAAATCCTTACTGATAGCAGTCCATTCTTGCACAATCAATGCTTTAATTTTGTCAGAATTTTTAGGTTTTTGTTTGTCCACCCGTCTCTTGATGATTGACCACAAGTTCTCAATGGGATTAAATCTGGGGAGTTTCCAGGCCATGGACCCAAAATCTCTATGTTTTGTTCCTGAGCCATTTAGTTATCACCTTTGCTTTATGGCAAGGTGCTCCATCATGCTGGAAAAGGCATTGTGATCGCCAAACTGCTCTTGGAGGATTGGGAATAGTTGCTCTTGGAGGACATTCTGGTACCATTCTTTATTCATGGCTGTGTTTTTAGGCAAGACTGTGAGAGAGCCGATTCCCTTGGCTGAGAAGTAACCCCACACATGAATGGTTTCAGGATGCTTAACAGTTGGCATGAGACAAGACTGGTGGTAGCGCTCACCTTGTCTTCTCCGAATGAGGCGTTTTCCTGATGTCCCAAACAATCGAAAAGGGGATTCATCAGAGAAAATAACTTTACCCCAGTCCTCAGCAGTCCACTGCCTGTACCTTTTGCAGAATATCAGTCTGTCCATGATGTTTTTTCTGGAGAGAAGTGGCTTCTTTGCTGCCCTCCTTGAGACCAGGCCTTGCTCCAAGAGTCTCCGCCTCACAGTGCGTGCAGATGCACTCACACCTGCCTGCTGCCATTCCTGAGCAAGCTCTGCACTGCTTGTAGCCCGATCCCGCAGCTGAAACACTTTTAAGAGACGGTCCTGGCGCTTGCTGGTCTTTCTTGGGCGCCCTGGAGCCTTTTTGGCAACAATGGAACCTCTCTCCTTGAAGTTCTTGATGATGCGATAGATTGTTGACTGAGGTGCAATCTGTCTAGCTGCGATACTCTTCCCTGTTAGGCCATTTTTGTGCATTGCAATGATGACTGCATGTGTTTCTTTAGAGATAACCATGGTTAACAAAAGAGAAACAATGATACCAAGCACCAGCCTCCTTTTAAAGTGTCCAGTGGTGTCATTCTTACTTAATCATGACAGATTGATCTCCAGCCATGTCCTCATCAACACCCACACTTGTGTTAATGGAGCAATCACTGAAAAGAGGTTAGCTGGTCCTTTTAAGGCAGGGCTGCAATGATGTTGAAATGTGTTTTGGGGGATAAAGTTCATTTTCTAGCCAAATATTGACTTTGCAAGTAATTGCTGTTAAGCTGATCACTCTTTATAACATTCTGGAGTATATGCAAATTGCCATTAGAAAAAGTGAAGCAGTAGACTTTGTAAAAATTAATATTTGTGTCATTCTCAAAACTTTTGGCCATGACTGTATATGTAAAAGAGAATTCGCTCTAATAAATATCAATGCTTATGCATAGAGTCATCTCATGTATAGATACCCCAGGAAAGCCTCACAATTATACATCTAATGTCAATGAAAAAGGAACTTATCTTTGATGAAATTGTTTACTGATACCTCAACATTGCTTCAATACCGATGCCTTAAGAATGCCTCAATGCATTTCCCCATACCGTATTTTTCGGACTATAAGACGCACCGGACTATAAGACGCACCCAGGTTTTAGAGGTGGAAATTAGGGAAAAATGTATTTGAAGCAAAAAATGTGGTAACATATTAAATTACATAAATAACATACTATTATATGTGGTGTTATTATATATAATAGTATGTTATTATGTTGGAAGCTACGGGTAGGAGATGGTGCTGCGGGACCAGTGTGGTGTCTGTAAAGTACTATGTGAAGATGCTGGAGGGTGAGTATATGAATGGGGGCACGGGGCTTATATTTAAAGCACCACTCCAGCACTGAAAAATAACACTGGAGTGCTGCTTTAAGATCCCATGGGAGAACTATAACTCTCAGCATGTCCTGCAGATCCTATGGCATGCTGGGAGTTATAGTCCACCACAGGATGGCAGAGTGATTTTTTATGTGCTGTCATTACTAACCTTTTAATTAATTCTTTCTTGTACAGTGTGTCTGCAGGACCGAACTGTGATGACATCATGAAGAGGCAGGGCTTTGTGTGGTCATGCTGCAGGAATCAGGCGCTGGGGAAACCATGTGGCTCTGTCATTTGCTGCTCCCCGCTCACTGCTCAGCTGATAGGTGGGCGGAGAAGCGTCTAATGAATATTCACTGCACTTAAGTATCGGGACCAGTGGTTTCCCAGCGCTGGATTCCTGCAGCGGAGGGGATATTTTCCTGCCTCCTTCGATCTCACTCCACCGTTGCCCCCTGCCCCTTCCCCACGTTACATTCCGACCATAAGACGCACCCACACTTTCCTCTCAAATTTGGAGGAAAAAAAGTGCGTCTTATGGTCCGAAAAATACGGTAATTAGGTTCCTCAGAAGGCTGATAAACAAATACCCCCAAAACAAGAGGAGATGTTACACAGATGAAAAGGGTATTGCTTAGGTGGATAATGCGCTCAGTATGGTTCACATGAAAAATGTGTAATCCTATTATGCCACACAGACCCCTTCCAACATCCTTTTATCTTTTCTTCAAAATTCCAGAGAGAAAAAAGCATCATACCTCAGTGGAGTCCTGATGTCCAAAGCCTCCCCCCTAACAAACCTCTATGGAAGGTCCATGGGTACCTGCTCCCATGTTCATGTGCTCCACACTGAATTGCATCCTGCACGTGGATAAGCGTAGATAGTGATGCATGCCAAACCGTGGAACACACCCGTGACTTTCAATGTGTGCTGTATATGCACAACAATAGCGATGCATTCCAAGCTGTGGAACACATCGGAGTAGAGGAAGTGTAAGTGGTGAGACAGAAAATGAAAGGGTGACCACAAAAGGTGGATTTAAAAAAAAGAGTGAATAATATTTTAGAATGAACAGTAGGTCCCCGATGGGACTAAATGAACAACTGTCATTTGCACACTTCCTATAGGCAAGGGTCAATGCTTTATTTACCTTTCCAATTATATTTGGGAGTTATAGTCTATTAATTTATGGAATATTTTTTATAAAATGTATTCTTTAAGGCATACTCTATGGCTTGTCTTATGTTTTAGATACCCTTATCATTAAACACCATGACATCATATCAGATCAATATGGTCTGACTCCCGAAACCATTCCACCCATTTCCCTTTGCTTTACAATATTTTTGCAATATTTTACAGCATTTGGATGAATGTCTGAAAAGTATGGATACTATCAATAAGTGAGGATACCTGCAAAAAAATCTCTGGCTGCCAAGGTATCAGAATTTGTGGATTAAAATCTCAATTACCTTCAGTGAGAGAATTGGGATTATTAACAGGGTTTGTATAAAACAAAATGTAGTCACTCTCGTGTTAGTAAAGACAACTGCAGGATTACCATAGCAATGCGCAAAGATCATGTGCGTTGCAAAATATAGGAAAGTGACGTTATTTTGAGCTGTGCAACACACTCTCAAGAAGTGACAGGTCCAGAGGGGGCAGTCCTCTACTCTGATGCATTCCACAGCTTGGATTACATCACTATTGTTGTGCATGTACAGCATACACCTGAAGTCACTTGCCCGGAAAGGGCAGGCTCTGTCACAGGTGCGTTCCACACCATCTACGCTTGTCCACATGTAGGATGCGATTCAGCGTGGAGGACAGGAGAGTGGGATCAGGTAACCAATGGACCTTCTGTGGAGGTTACTAGGGGGAGGCTTTGGGACATCAGAACTCCACTAAGGTATGGAGCTTTTCTATCTCTGGAAGTACCATAGCTAGCTGTATAAGCTTTGGGGCTAGCATAATGATTGACATGGTCATCCATGTGCAGTTTTTAGCATGGCTGTTGAGATTATTTGTTTGTTCATAAATAGATCATGTAAAAACAAGTAAAATTAAAATTCCATAAGACAAACAAAACCATTGTATACTGGATATACAAATAAATAACTAGTAATGGATACACTCAGAACAGAAGTGTTAAAACTATAAAACAATAAGTATGAAATATACATCAAATAGAATCCACTAACTACCAAGATTCCAGGTAGTGCGCAATCTGAGCCCCAATGTGACTATAGCATTAGCCTCTTATGGGGCCTAGCTAGAGTTGGTAAGGTTGGTCTTTATATATCTAATTTATGACTCACTTACCAGTGAATATGTAAATGTGCAAATTTTGAAGAATATTTTTTGTACATTTTTGTACTTTTTTGTTGTTTTTTTTTTGTCCCTTCTCATTGTGATATAATGTGATATATATTTATGTAATTATATTTATATAGGTATTTTGCTTTATTTAATTTATTCCATGTATTTCTATAGTTTTTACAATATAGAGCTGAGTGTACCTGACCCCTAGTTATTAATTTGAATGACCAGTATACCAAGGTACTGGGCAGCACCTTCATGCTTGGGTGGTAAGGCCTATGAATTTTGAATTCTATAGCCCCGATTCATCAAGATCGGCGGTTTCACACCGGTCTTAATGAGCGGGTGGGGTGAAGTGTAAGGTGTCTGATTAAATAAGAACAGTATGTGGCATGTTCCTTTGCATTTTACCACAATTATTACTTAAGTACACAAAATTTGTAGCATTTGAAAGATCACCACTCATGTTGAATTTGACGAGTGGGGGGGACATCACATCCCATCATGCCCCCGATTTGCACACTTTGTCGAAGCTATGCAACAATGGCATTGAGATGCCAAAAGTCGATACATTTTTGTACAGCCTCGCATCGTGCAAAAATTTTGCAACATTTAAAAGATTTTTGCACTAATTTTTTTGTGTACTAGCTTTGATAAATCAGGGCCTCTAGGGAAGATTCTTCAAATAGGGTGTAAAATCATTATAAAGTGCAAAGTGGCTTTTGGTGTTTACATGCCACTTTGGAAACATTTGGAAGTGGTATGAACACATCCACTCGTGGTGTGAACACATCTGCTCCAGTCTCTGACTGGGGTAGCATTTTGAGCAGTTCACGGAGGTGCAGTATATTTAGGAGCAGCACAAAATTAATTAACTAGCTTGCGACTCCTAATGAATTTGACTCCTTATACACATGAGGTTGTGCTATGCCAGTCTTGATGAATTGGCCCCTATGTGCTTTTAAACTATCTATTTACAAATTATTAAAAATATTTATAAGGATTGGTATCTATTTCTGGTATTGTTTCTATTATTTGGTTTTATTTGCTATATTTTGGAGGAATTTATTTTATTTATTGGCTGCATATTGGTTTATAAGATGTTAGTCATCTGGTTAGCAGATAACGGAAATAGTTTGCCAAACCTTAAGGGTATGCCACACTAAGCGAGATCGCTAACGAGATCGCTAATGACACCACTAGAACGTCACTATTTAGTGATCTCGTTAG